>NQII01000878.1:279733-332316 GCA_002778355.1 Clitarchus hookeri | reverse complement strand
GGCTTGTGACAGCACCGCTTCTAACACTTCCTATATGCGCCACATGTCAATATATGTGTATATTTATATACACACACAAACACACTTGTTTATGAGTGTGGATATGTATTTTTGACAGCTCTTAACACCAAAGTCTTTAGAGCCGAGATATATTGAGGAATTAGGAAAAGAATAAATTATTTCAATATTTAAGTTTTACATTTACCCAAATAGTACGTAAAATAGAAAACAACGTGAAAATAAACTTTTTTGTATTTATTAACTACAAAATAGTGTTTACAAAAAGCGCTTTTCCTTGTGAGTTGTATTTATTAGTCTTCGAAGGTAAGCTTTTTCACATGAAATTCATCACGATTTTACTCAATGAGTATAAGCGCAACGTGAATTTCAAACAAACTTCAGCTCTACTGCCACAGCATCCACACGATATCCTTAGCCTGAATAATGAAACTTAAAAGTTACAGCAAGCAAACCAAATGAATAAGTATTTTATAATTTAAAATTCACACTTTTTCTGAAATTCCAGCGAGGGGATCTCTCAGCATTCAGGTCCAAATTCTAATAACACTAATAAAATTAAACCGAGTGTTGGTTTTACGATTTATTGCAGGTTTCTTTGATACTATATANAATTTACTATGATGTTACCTTCATATTATAACTGAAATATTGGCATCGGATATGGAGAGGTATAGTTTTCTAAACGTTTCGTTGTATTGTATTTAACATCCATCCAATGGTAACTAGATGGAATGTTAACTTTTCTCTATTTCCATATCATTGACTATATTACCAAGCTAAATGAAACAGTTTTATAACACTGCCTTTGCATTAGGAATGATGTGGGCCTAAAGCTCTATTTCATTTTTTTTCTCATGATGTTTCTGAAATCGCATCAGGGGAACACAAGAATGATTTCATATTGCAGTCCACCGGTATCCCCCCCCCCCTGTTCCTAGTTGTTCGAATACCTTTACTGTCATTAAAATCAATGAAAAGTCAAAACGTTATCTAACATTGTCAAGCACCATACGAGGCAATCAGTAAAAACCGTTTTGTGAATAGGAGTAACACACGGAAAACTGATTAAACATCAGCGCTAGAGATACAGCCGTAAAGAAGGTGTCGCTAGAGTTTCGCCGCGATATGAACAAACCTCGAAGCGAACAACCTCGGAACTCTCCCCCGTCTTCTTATTATCCGGCGCCGCAACCACCGGCAGAGCGGCGAGCCGCCCTTATTAAGTGAAATAACTGCAACAGGAACGCCTTCTTGTCCTGCCCTCCCTGCGATATCGCCCGGCCGAGGCTGAAGAAAAGGAGAAGAGAGGATTTAAAATTGCCAGGGAGGGGGAAGAAAGGAAAAGGGAGCGAGGTTAAGGAATTATCGATCCCGGATAGCGTGATACTCTTCCCTTATTTTCACGCGGTTTTCCAACTCCGGGCACGTGACCAACATCCGTGATTTATTTTAACCGCTCTCTCGGCGCAATCCACGCAAGAAGTGCGCCGGGTGAATACAAAAGTACGTACCGCTATTTTCATGACATTTTTGTTTACCTTCTTTGTACCCGGAATTAATCTACTATTGCACCTATGCATCTTGCCCCNTATCACCCTTAACGTTATCAATATTTTGGTGCGAACTTGTTAACCTGAAGAAGTTGTTCGGATGGTCAGGGGCAACTCGATGAATGGTACGCTCTAGAAGACATTCTTCGAGTAACCTCCCCACGGAATTTTAACGAATGTGGGTGGATTTTACATTCCACCTTTGCGGCCAGCTGCACGACGAAATTACTTTCTGTGGGAGTTGCCGACTGCACTGGATAATCGATAAGTCGCTGGCGAATTTCGGTGGGTGCCTTCCAATGCAACACACTACCCGACCTTACAACAAGCAGAACTAATTATGAAGTAGAAAATACACTTCAAAAATTGTCAGAGAAGCGCCATTTATAGTGCCTATGCAACCGAAATTAGCTTATTTTTTAGCATTCTAACATTATTTCCAAGAATAAACTTATTTAAAAGTTGAAAAATAAATTACAATTAAAATACATTTTTATTAAAATTTACACGTATTTTCGTTATGAATACAAATTTAAGTCAGTTTCCATAGCTACAGATCCGGGTCCGTAAGGGTGACATTAATATTAATTTATTTTTATGGAACCTTTTTAAATAAAATCTTAAGAGCTCTTAACTAAACTAAATATGTTTCATTAAAGTTTAATTGGTCTTGGAAAACAGTTTAATAAACTTTAAAAATGGCAAAACCAGGTATGATTTTACATTTTTATACAAAGTTATTTTAAGCTGTAAATCTACAAATTTACTGTTGTTGTTGTGCAAGATGTATTGGTGAAAACTTGTAGAAAGAGACGTATCCAGACATATGTTTATATAGTGTTGCTCTTAACATTGCTTGTTGTTTTTTTGGTGGCATTTAACAAGAAGTTTGTGACTCGGTAAATCATGCTGGTGGATTATTCCTTTTGATTTCTTAATCTAATGAATGAAGAAAGCGAAGTTTCAATCTAATGACATGTATATTATCTCGAGATAAGGGTGTGTATCTACGAGGGTTAAACTATAGTCTAAATACGTGAGGTACGTAGATTTTAATCTTCTGCACGTTTCTTCAAAACTAGCTCACGAATCGCCGTAAGAACTGTCAAAAGCATGTGTTCAGACAATGACGCGATTGTTTATTTTCGTCTTATTTTAAAACTTATCCACACCCTTATATAAGTATATATAATATTATAACTTGGTTATATTAAAGTTAAATTACAACTCAGTTAGAAGTTTACTAACATGTAAATTCACGTAAATACTGCTCTAACCAAGGTCGAAGCCATATGCCTTTGGCAGTGTTCATGCGAAAACAGCTGTGCCATATTTGGCACGTAAACTGTTACTGCACATATGAAATACGGCAAACTAAACCATATTTCCTCCACAGATGAAACCGTCATTGCTTAGTTGTTGGGGATTGGATTGAATTGATGTCCTGCAGAGAGCAATCTGATTATGTTACGCTTTTGTTAGACAGTCTCAGTTGGACGGGAACAGACTGCAGTTCTTGAAGCGGCGTATTTATTATTCGCTGTTTTAAGCATTCCTTTGTATTCTTTGTCTGTAACCTTTATTTTGCTAATAAATGCGTGAAAAAAAGTGCAAGTACCTTGAGTACCTATTCGATTGCGCATTTATAACATCAATATCTAAACATTATTTGTAGACGCCGAAACCATAGCGAATATAAAATTTTTATTTATAAAGTTAACATTACTGTCTTATTACACTCTAAAATGGAAAGAGTTAAAATTGCATCAAATCGGCGAATCTGACTTTGGATCTGTCGAAACCACTCCACTTAAATCAGTAAAATTGTACTGATGCTTTTAGTTACTGATATTTGCTGATTAATCACTGATGTTTATTGATTAATTCCTTGTGAATTGCAATGGCTGGCAGTAAAACCTCAATACACTCCAGTAATTTACCAATAGATAGCAGCTCATTATCTGAAGATTTAGTAAAATGATTATGCTGGTTGAATTCGATGAATAAGTTGTAGATTGTTTAAACCAATGGTAAAGCGAAGCCAGTATTTTACATCGCGCAATGGAGTATTAAGGCATTTTGTACATAAATATAGTCAGAAAACGAAAAAACTATATTTGTTTTATATATACGAAGATAAATTTTCACAAGAATATCATTCACTTACTTTGCAGCTTACTGTNTGGCGCAATGGAGTATTAAGGCATTTTGTACATAAATATAGTCAGAAAACGAAAAACTATATTTGTTTTATATATACGAAGATAAATTTTCACAAGAATATCATTCACTTACTTTGCAGCTTACTGTATGTGTTATCACAAAAAATTCTCGTTGCCCTTAATCCACTGACACTTTTTGGTGCAGGTACAGATCTGGCCGATACCTCGCTAAGTGGTTGTGGTCAGCTTGAAATCTTTTTCTGTCGTATGAAAAAGTAATTCATCATCCCAGCAACATTATAAAAACCTAAATACCGATTTGTCAGACGGTTGAAGATCGTGTATTGTGTTACTAATTAGGCAGTAAAGTATTATTCCGCATTGGTCAGCTGTAGGCAAAAAGCTTCTTTCTAAGTGGACGGAAAAGTTCTTTTGAATTTCGACAGAGGTTCATCCCACATCGATGCGATCACACTGTTCGAGCCAACGAATAAACAGAGCAGTAATCACAGAGCCCTTACTGCACATTGTATAAATCACTTTTCTTAAAGGTATGTTGTTGTACCATTCCAGTTTAAGTCGCGGTACTCTGAAAATGATCATAAAGTTTTATGGTGGTGCCGATTGCATTAGCACATATCACAGATGTTATGTTTTCCCCGTGCTCTCGAGCCACAAAATTAACCCTTTTCTCCTCTTCTCCAAGACATTCTGTTGATGGGGAATCATTAATCTCGCATTTTTTTTCCGTCAATGCTGTTGGTCAGCTCCGGTATTTACATCCTACCATTGTCTAGTTAAACCTGTAGAATATTTCAACATTTTCATTAATAATACATCTGTATAGCTTAGTAACTCAGTGAGGGCTTTCTGTTTGCAATGCCACGATTTCGTTTGACGAAAAGACGTAACCATATCAGATCAGCTGAACCTTTACTGTAGTCTAAAGGATGTGTTGTTTTGTTCACTGTACAATAAGTGAATACAATTCCTTGTTCAGAGTTTATCTATGAGTGATATGCCAAATATCAGAGAGAGACCGCGGTGACTGAGCGGTTATACTACTCTCCGTTCCCACCAAGGTGAACCGGATTCAATCTCCGGGCGGGTACATCCCAGATTTTCTCAAGTGTGAATCATGCCAGACGATGTCGCTGGTCAGCGGGTTTTCTCTGGTTTCTCCAGTTTCCTCCACCCTTGCATTCCACCGCTGCTCCACTCTCATCACATTTCACCCTCTCTGGCTCTCAAGACCTCGTTGTTAAGAGCTACCCAAATCTCTCAACTCAGCTCAACTCAACCATCACTCAAGACATAAACTAATATTCTTGTTGAATGAATATTATTTCAACGCGATGGAAGTGTAGGCGACGTCGTTTTCCACTACAGTTAGAAGTGCCACTGTGTGTCTGCTTCACTAAAATTTATCTCATTTTTCGAGGTCGAACAGAGGTCAGTCCGAGCCCAAACTCAAGCGAGATTAAAAAATTCCGATGTCCACGTGGTAATGCTTGTACTTCAATGAAGTTGTGTGATCGTTCTTTGACTCTTAACAAAACTGTGGTATATAAAACATAGAATTAAAACTTATTTGTAATCTAATTAACCTCGTTTCCAAAGGAGTCTCTTAGCTAATCTTCTAGCTAATAAAACTCTTATAATTTCATCGTAGTGGATGTTGCTATCGTTGAGTAACATCAGAATTTTTTTAAAGGATTGTTGTGTAAATTTTTACGCGTCCACTGCCAAGGGATGCGACACACGAATCCACTGACAAAGTAATGGCACCCTTAAGCTTTGTAATAAATTCGTCAATTTTTAATAACTAATTTTTTTATGTAATCTTATATTTGGTTAATATTTTAGTGACTTTCTCATTACGAAAAAGCATTAATATTTTTAAGTAAACGCATTCACAATATTTATTATATATATATATATATGTATATTTAGTATCTTATTTTCACTACTTACTATGGGGCGCCAAATTACGGTGTGTCATGAGTGTATGTCTGATGTTGGGGTGTTTAATGGTTTTAGATAGGGTGTTTGATTAATTGTGGTGTCGCATTATTCTTCTGGGGCGTGCTGTCGAGGGGATTTTTTTTAAATTATGTTAAAAATTTGGTTTTGCAGTAACTTAAGCCGCTCCACAGAGAATTTTGCTATTCGTTCTGATGCTTTGTGTTGTAATATTTATGAGTTTTTAACGTCTTTGTTAGCCACCTCCGTTGTTTGTGGATTGGTTTAATTCATGAAAGTAACACGCATTGTCAGTCGTGCAGCGTTCTGAGGTTTGGTTCAATACGAGAAGTCGGCGTGTTCATTATTAATCTTTTAAAATTGTTCGTGGTTTTAAGTAGTGAGGGCTTTGATTTGGGTCCTTTAAACCACCAATCACTACATTGTTTTATTTGTGCTTTTAAAGAAAAATGTTATGTATAGTTTGAAGGTGAATAAAGTTGCCCTTTTTGAGCATTATTGTTTAATTGTGTGGTATTAATTGTTCACTCAGCTTTGTACTGAACCCACCATTACAGAAATTAGAAATGTTAACTGAATACCGTGTTACAATTATTTGTNGGTCCTTTAAACCACCAATCACTACATTGTTTTATTTGTGCTTTTAAAGAAAAATGTTATGTATAGTTTGAAGGTGGATAAAGTTGCCCTTTTTGAGCATTATTGTTTAATTGTGTGGTATTAATTGCTCACTCAGCTTTGTACTGAACCCACCATTACAGAAATTAGAAATGTTAACTGAATACCGTGTTACAATTATTTGTGAACGGCACAAACTAAAACTTTCAAAATCTCCCATAGCAATCCTGTTCGGTTCCTAGCCTGAGCATGTATGCCTATAATAAATGTTAGCCGCAGTCACCACACACCGAATCGCTGTTAATTTGCTGCAGCGAGGTTCATCCATCACGGGACGATGCGCTGAGTGATTGGCGTTAGTGTGTTTCGCCGATTCGCCGCCCAGGAGGCAGCACTGGCACAGCTCACCTTGATCCCGGGGCAAAGATCACGAGCGAACGGCTTAACCGCTCGCCCAATCCACTTAATACATTAAACGTGACGCGATTTCATGGCGAGTTAAGCCGGCAACTGGAGCGCAAAAGGCTGCAATTTGCGTTGCGCGTGCAATTACCACCCCCAACCCCCCTCGCAATCCCTGTGGGAGGTCGGAGGAATCGTGTTGCGCGAGTGATCACAGGTGCCAGGCGAACATGATTTACGAAATAGAATTAGGAGCGCCGTAACGAAGTGCCGTCAGTTCCACACAAGCGGACGCTGTCTGTTCGGTCCCCTTTGTTCTGTAAAAGGAAGAGTGAAATCACTGTTTAAACCAGCGCACTGGAGAAAAAAAACAGCTCAACATTGGAAGGCAAAAAAGTGTTAGCTTTTCCTACTAGATTTATATAGCAACACTTTCCATTGTTCTCAAATAAGGAGACAGAGTTCACTCGCACAAATATTAAAATCAAATATAAACTTGAAAGTCATTAAATATATACTTTAAAACCATTGTTAAATTTAATGAGCAAAACAGGCGCTTTAAATGGGAAGAAATTAGGTATAAATTTGAGCTGTTACTGCCCAAATAAGTGAAAATTTTTAAAGTCTTGCCTCACAATGGTTTTACTTTTACTGACATTAAGACTGTCTTAAGTATTAATCATGGATAAATCTGTAATTTTGTACCACTTTATTCGTTCGTCATTGTTAAATTGGCATGAGTTTGAAAACGATAATTAGGCAATTAAAATACTTTAATTAAAATTACGTAATCCTGACGTTTGTGTTTGTAAAATCATCTCAAAAAAAATTAAAAGTTCACCTCTAAATATGAGACTTATTAGAAGAGGCAATATCCACACACATTCTATAACAAACACACACAGAGATTTAACCAATGTTCTTTTTTTAGAATGATACAAACAGATTATAGTGTTTACAGTATTCCTCGAGAAATTAGTCTCACAGGCAGATAACTGTTTTTCTAAGTGAGATCACTTGATTTTAGCCAATTGAACTTAATATAGTTCACCACATTTAATAATACTTACATTACGCCAAACACCAACAGCAAGTTGAATGTTATGGAAAGTTTACAGAAACTGAGTTGTCTGGTTTTCATCAGCGCTCTACTGTTAAATGTAGTGCAAATCACTGTGAATAACTCGCGTATATTAAGACTTCGTTATAGAGCGTCTGTCTAACATAACATCGCTAGATATGCCAGGATTTTCTAGGAAACCCTACGCAAAATAAAAACTTATCGATCGAGTGATGATTGAGAGAGTGAAGAGATTCGGGTGGCGCTTAACATCGAAGTCTTGAGGGCCGATGAGGATGAAGTGTGGTGAGTATGGAGAAGCACCGTAATTTAAATGCTGGGGAAATGGGAGATAACACAAAAAAAAACCCGCCGACCATCGTCATCGTCCGGCACGAATCCCATTAGCGAAAATCCGGTGACCCGGCTGAGGAATCTTATCACTCGAGTCTCTTGGCTACCGTTGTTTTTATTTAACTTGAATACACTGCAGAATATCTTCTCTTACTAGAACTTCCTCCTTTTCCATATAACACTATTTTGTCAATTATATGGGTATAATTTGAGTTTATTTTCACAAACAGTAGAATTAAAACGTCATACGTGCAATATGCCGTGAGATAAGCTGTTTTATGAGGTTTTTGTTCTCTATCAGAAGTCGGCATGAAAATTGATAAAAAATTACTTTGGGTGATTATATTGGTCACTGCTGCGATATCAACATTACAATCGACTACCGCTTGTCCAATTACTCTTCTTGTAGGCTCCACTGTGTAAGCCACTATTATAAGATAATCCCACTCGTCAGAATAATAATGACTTTTGTTTCAACGTCNGTAGGCTCCACTGTGTAAGCCACTATTATAAGATAATCCCACTCGTCAGAATAATAATGACTTTTGTTTCAACGTCGTTCATAGGACATGAGCGTGGAAGTGATGCGACTGTACGCTTTCTGCAATTTCCACGGAAAGTAGTAATTTTCGTACTGTCCCCATGATGTAGCTGTTCTGTAAAGAACTAAAATCCTGTACATAGTGGATTCGCGCAGTTGGTCCTTCAGCATGTACAAATTAACAGTCGCTGCAGCTGTCGTGTCATAGTTTGTAATTACTGCAGCTTCACAGTTATCAGTATTCTGGCCCAAAACTAACATATGTATAATTCCTCCACTTTGCATGAAGAGAAATTTCGGCAATGCGCACTTTTTATAAGGTTCTACCGTTTTTGGCTTCATATCAAACTAACGAATTTTATATACATTTATATCAAAACATTTTAATATATGTGAACACCCTAATACAGTTTCCAGTAGACCAAATATGTGGGAATGACCCATTGGTTTTTAAATTTGCTGGTACTGAAATCGTTCTTCAAAAATTAAGGGCCATATTAATACACATAAATACATGTGTCATTCGTCTATTTTTAAAAGTATTCCAGTGAAGTTAGCACATAAATGCAGTGAGGCACTACAGCATATCTCTGATTTTAGGTAGGCCTGTAGAGATCTGTATCACACATGTTTCTAGTAAATATGTAGGCTGTAATAATACATGTGTTCCCACATACATCCATTTATTATTACATTCACTTGTTTTTTACAAGCTGGTAAAAATGAGGCAAAATGCTTTCGCTTTCGCTACAAGTCAAGATATTGTGTATTTATCACTTTAAATTCAGAGCGATGTTTGAGATACGAAATTCCGCACGTGGCTGCGTAAAAAGCCAGAGGAAATGCAATTAGTATAANAATTCAGAGCGATGTTTGAGATACGAAATTCCGCACGTGGCTGCGTAAAAAGCCAGAGGAAATGCAATTAGTATAACAATGCTGAAAGTGGCACCTTTAGTTCTGGTGGGGAAATGGCAGTATGAAGACAGAGAGGAAAAGAAACCATCGAGTGTAAATAATTAATTTCAAAATCATTACGAAAACCCAGATTCACCGCAACTTGGCACTCATTGGNAATTCAGAGCGATGTTTGAGATACGAAATTCCGCACGTGGCTGCGTAAAAAGCCAGAGGAAATGCAATTAGTATAATAATGCTGAAAGTGGCACCTTTAGTTCTGGTGGGGAAATGGCAGTATGAAGACAGAGAGGAAAATNGGGAAATGGCAGTATGAAGACAGAGAGGAAAATAAACCATCGAGTGTAAATAATTAATTTCAAAATCATTACGAAAACCCAGATTCACCGCAACTTGGCACTCATTGGTGAATTTTACAGGAAATACAATATCGAAACAGCGCGACCGGTTGATATTATATCGAAAATAGCTTCTCTGCTCTTGAGCATGTTATTATCGGTTTTTTTTATATTCCGTGAATATAGTGTACCTTCCACACACCTTACGCAATATAACACGAAAACTCTTCTGTGATTATAAACATATCTTTGGTTACCATAATATCAGTAGGAATGGAAACGGTTTAAATAAATTCATTGATTTCTTACTAGAGTTAGTAATTTATTCTAAAATATTTTTATATGCAATGCAGTTAAAATAATGGCACGCCTTCAATGCTCTGTAAGGAAATGTTTGTGGACATTAGTGTTGACATGTGAATAATGTTATTTAATAGAATTATATAAAATGTAATTTAGGAAAGGATTTAAAAATTGTTGAACAGGTCTTAAGTGCGTTTACAAATCGTAGTACAAATATTTTCTTAAATATAAGAGTAATAATTTTAACTTACTTATTTCTTGATTTACTCACATAAGACATTTACAACAGAATTGCACATAAACTGTAAGGAGAAAGGCATTTCTCTTAATTAAGACAATATGGTCAGGATAAAGTATAATNGTTGAACAGGTCTTAAGTGCGTTTACAAATCGTAGTACAAATATTTTCTTAAATATAAGAGTAATAATTTTAACTTCCTTATTTCTTGATTTACTCACATAAGACATTTACTACAGAATTGCACATAAACTGTAAGGAGAAAGGCATTTCTCTTAATTAAGACAATATGGTCAGGATAAAGTATAATNAACAGAATTGCACATAAACTGTAAGGAGAAAGGCATTTCTCTTAATTAAGACAATATGGTCAGGATAAAGTATAATACGTTTAAAAATATACAAACAGAAACATAAATTATAGATACGTATATGCTTCTCTCATATATAATTTAAACTTAATTTCGCAAAAGGAGTCATTTCGGTAGTTTCGACAGTAGTGTGCAATAAGTTCTGCACTTAATGTGTTGACGGTGTGTTAGTTGCAATGATGTTAGTAAAAAAAACTTCTATGTTACGACGTGCAAAAAACCATTAGAGTCACCGTAGGTATACTTTTAAATGAGACGGTAAGACGTAAAACTGCAGTTCGTAATTCGCTGCAAATATAACCGTGGCACAGCCTCTGAGAACCTGCTGGAGCGGAATATTTTGCGCAGACTGGTTCTAGATGTGTCCAGTTAACAGTGGAGCAGCTCAACACACACGACACATCTCGCGATTAAATAAATAAAAAAACAACAGCGCTCGACTCACTAACCGTCCACTCCGTGTCGCTCTCTCACCTCCTATGGTGTGTGGGTGGAAGGGGGGGGGNGGAGCAATAAAACTTCAGCAGCTCCGAGAGACAGGGGTGATAGTAAAGGTCGGCCGAGGGCCCAACCCCCTCATAAAAAGCAAGGAGGGGGAGGGGAGCAATTTGAATTGTCGGAAGTTGTGCCAATTTCTGGGTTGTTTTTCTGCTCCGTAAAGCTGACAGCCTCATCGGACGTCCTGTGCTCCTCTCGTCCTCCGAGCGGCAGGAGATGATTGGTACTCCTGCTCCCGAGGACCTTAACTTGCGAGAGCAACACTGGCACAAATCCAACACCACTGCCACTGGCGCAATGAATAAATCTAATATATAATATACCCTCTGAAGCACACTAATAATTTCGGAAATACATATTACACACAACTACTTTGGAATATTAGCATTAAGAGTGCTCTGTACCTAAATTAACGCCAAACTATTTTACTGAAGTCTACGGATATCTAGAGTCATGTAGTGAAAAAAAAAAACGGCAATCATACGTAACAATTTTTCCAACTTCGCGAAAAAAATATTTTAACAGTGCGATGCATTCATCTAGCATCTGGCATTTGTACAGTTACGGTAAATAAACGAATTTGCAGCGTAATATACAGCTCGGGAAAAAATGCATCACGTTGGTGAAATATATGTTCACAATTATGGCAACAATTGCTGCCTCCGGTTATAACTGTAAAATTTTATTCTGTTGAAAAATGCCTGTTCCGTTTTAAGAGACCCGATAATAAAAAAAAAAAAATTTTAGGTGATTATAATTGTAAGGTTTTTTTCACAGAGACAATGTTATTTATGTGTTTACTGTATTTGATGTCGTAGTTATCATAAATTTAATACTTTTCCCAAGCTATGAAGGTATAAAATATATACTTAGAACCTGATCTGGCATGTCTATATGATTCACGGTTATATCGCGTATGTTTACTGTAATANAATTATGGCAACAATTGCTGCCTCCGGTTATAACTGTAAAATTTTATTCTGTTGAAAAATGCCTGTTCCGTTTTAAAAGACCCGATAATAAAAAAAAAAAAATTTTAGGTGATTATAATTGTAAGGTTTTTTTCACAGAGACAATGTTATTTATGTGTTTACTGTATTTGATGTCGTAGTTATCATAAATTTAATACTTTTCCCAAGCTATGAAGGCATAAAATATATACTTAGAACCTGATCTGGCATGTCTATATGATTCACGGTTATATCGCGTATGTTTACTGTAATANCATAAAATATATACTTAGAACCTGATCTGGCATGTCTATATGATTCACGGTTATATCGCGTATGTTTACTGTAATAACAATGCATAATTATTTTCAAAGCAAGACCAAGTTTTCAGTATTGCGTCCATTATAAACCATACCTGTTCGGGAATATGTTTGACTGATTTACGTTGTTAGTTTTGCGGAATTGCATACAATATCGTGCTATGGTGGTTATTCTCCAGTTACTCTCGTTCGCCGTACCAATCTTAATTACCCGACGTGCTCCACCACATCTCATCACATCTTATTCATAATTCGGACTGGTCGAAGATTTAGCTCCGGGTTCAGTTAGCTCCGGCATTCTCCGATGTTACCCATTTTGACTCTGCCGTGCACCCTTGCTCTGAATCAAAGATGTTAATAATTGGAATAACCTTTTTGAAACTTCCGTTAAATAGATGTTACCTATTGGTGAATCAGTGAAATACACTGAGGTTTTTAATGCTTGGCCAGTGTAATTTACTAGGAATCCGTAGAAATCACTCTTTAGACAGTGAATACCAGCAACTGGAACAATCAGTAAAATTTCACTGATTTGAGTAGAACAGTTTTAATATTTTGAGTCAAATTCACTGATTCGGAGCAATTTTATCAGATTGGATTTTAGACTGTATACAGGTCGTTGCAAAATTATATGTCAATACTTNCACTGATTCGGAGCAATTTTATCAGATTGGATTTTAGACTGTATACAGGTCGTTGCAAAATTATATGTCAATACTTTGGGGAAACATTCCTCACATCTGGAGGATGAAGAAATATAGTGAAATCGTAGGTCTGCAAACGCTTCGTTTCTTTATTACAGCTCGAAATACAAAACGTACAGTGTAAGGCCTGCGGACTGGATCATGTTACTGTGGAATGCCATCGCAGCGTTCGTTTGCATGATACACGACACCTCGCACCACGACACTACGCCTAGGAGAGTAAGAACTGCACAGGAATTTGTTGCGCACGTGTGAAAGCTTATCGTCGGCACTAAAGGAAATGTTCAAAATGTCTCCAATCAGCACTAACACATGCAACGACCCGTCGTTGCACGGACTCCCGGATGCGTTCACGAATCCCTGGAGTATTCCTGATTGTTTCGCAGCCCGCCACAATACGGTTACGAAGAGTGTCCACATTGCCCACTCGGGTTGCACACACTAGTGCCTTTAAATGTCCCCACGAATAAAATTCTAGTTTATTCAAATCAGCGCCCCTCAGGGGCTGGTATGAGGCTGCATATTGCAGCTGCGATGGCATTCCACAGTTAGATGATCCAGCCCGCGGGCCATACACGGTACGTTATGTATTACGAGCGGTAGTGAAGAAACGAAGCGTTTGCGGATCTGTGATCATATACAATTTTTTCATCCTCCAGATGAGAGGAATGTTCCCCCGAAGTATTGACATGCAATTTTTCAGCAACCTGTACATGGCTGAATTAGCACCTAGGTTTTCGGATCTTGAGTTTTTATCAATTCGTCTCCTGGATGAACTATGGATGTATTGAGTGTGGTCATTAAAATGAGAGTTACTATTTTGGAAATTTAATTAATAAAATATTAATCAACATTACCNCTGTATTGAGTGTGGTCATTAAAATGAGAGTTACTATTTTGGAAATTTAATTAATAAAATATTAATCAACATTACCGTAAAACTTTATCTGAAACGAGCGAAAAATAAATTCAAACACTGTACACCGATCACCAGTTATCAACGTTCCAACGACAGGGAAATCAGCCAGCGGAACAGTCTGTTGAGACTTGGATAGTTGGTGATTCCCTATTTTTCAGTGGAAACATTAAAATATACCAAGTGACCGTTTTAATAAATGATTTCAAGTGAAAAAACTCTTCACTATTTTGGATTAAGAATGCAGGTGGGGAAAGGGCGCGGATTTTAATTACATCATCCGGTATGGCGTTGATGAGACACCGGTAATTTGAAAAACGGGCCTCCTAGTTTGCCGTCAACATTTGCTGTCTCGGCACACACGAAGAGTCTGCAGTTGACGCACCAGCATTCGTAAATAACCGCGTTTTCCAGGTAAATAACCCATAAACGTACATTGACATCAAAGCGTTTGGAGGAACGTCTGCTATGCCTTAAGGAACAAACTTATCAAGGTGTTTCGTCTTAGTGCCGTCTGTCTGCCCCACCGGCGACAGTTTCCAAGCTTTTCTGGTTATGCAGACAAAATTCAGAAAGAACTAAAATTATTCTCTAAACGTAATTGGACCTCATTAATTTATTTCCACTGACGTCTTTAGGCTCTTTTACATTTTGTTTGTGGTTTTATAATGTCCGTGCTTTTTTTCAGATCACACCATCATGTCTTCGTTCATGCACGTGCCTATACTCTTGATCTAATTACGGCGTGGTCATTTATTTCGTTATGTTCTTGATGGTTTTCTCTCTTTATAATATATTTTTTGATTTATATGTGCTACTTACATTATCTTTAGTTTTTTGACTTAGTGGCTTTTATTTATAATTAATTTACAATGTTTTGAGGGCGATTTTCTTTAGTGTAGTTATTGGATTATAAATTTTTCCTTTTCCAATTTTTGTGTATTTTTTATAAAGAGAACATTGTTGTACAATGAACTTTTTCAATACGCACGGTTATAATTCTCGAAATTTTTTAAATTTATTTTCAGTAAATTGCCTTTCTTGGTAATATTATGAACATTCACGATAGTAAATTTATTACATACACGTTTCATAGTCAATTCATTAAAACTAAAAAATCAAAGGAAAGGAAACACCTCTCAGAGTTCCAAACTGTGGGTGGAAATTAAGCAAGGAGAGTGGTCAGGACGGCCGATGATGGTGAAATAGCGTTAAGATGGAGCAGAGCTAGAACGCAAGGGCGGAAGAAACGGGAGGTCCCCGAGAAAACCCGCTAACGAGCACCATCGCCCGACACGATTCCCACATACGAAACCACAAGAACACTTAACTGGATAAGATAACATGATCGAGGATCAACCTTTTCATTCCACGTGACACTGATATTAAATGAGACACTTGTCATTTGTCTTCAAACTGATCATTCTAATTTCGTATTTTTTTATTTTGGCGTTGTTATGATAGTGCTTTTTTATAGGTGTATGCGCATAATAAGTACATTTTCCCACCTTTAAGTGATATCGTCATTAATACGAAAGCCAGAAAAAATAGTTTTTTTATGGACATGCTGGCAAAGAAAACAAGAAAATGTATAACAATTTAACAATTTTGCCTATAATAAACGGATTTGTAATGGTAAACCCAAGACAGTGCATTTAAAATATAGTCCTCTTCGTACACTTGACATTTGAATCAGTGATTTCAATTAGTAGAATTATATTACGTAATCTTCAGTTTATAAGTTGGTAACTTACAGGGGAATCATTTTATTGCACTGGTGTTTTTTTTTCTTGCCAGGCCAGTACAATTCATAAGTAATTAGTAGAAACCACTGCTTGGAAAGTGTACGCCAGAAACCAAATCAACCAACAGAATTTTACTGATTCAAGTGGAGCAGTTACAACAGATCTGCATCTAACTTCGATAATTTAAAGAAATTTTGAGTGCAGACCTGTTGCAACTTCTCCAAGTGAATCAGTGAAATTCATCTGGTCAATTTCGTTCCTGGTATTCACCTGTTAAGCAGTGATCACTTCTTATTCCTGGTGAATTGCACTGGCACAGCAGTAAACAATCAGTGCATTCAACTGATTTGCCAGTGGATAACAATTTATTAAATGAAGTCTAAGTAAAATACTTATACTAACTATTGATATCACTTATTAATATGTAGAGTGTACAAATGGGATTATCTTTTGAGTGCGCTCTATTGCGTTAAAGCTTTAGAAATTTTTTTATTACACAATACGTTCTTATATTATTTAAACGAATTTCTGGTTTTATTTATCAGTATGTCGTAAGAAAATCTGATCTGTCTGGCTTCCGTATTAATTAAATCGCTTAAAACTTAGAAAATGTACTAATAACACTAGCTTAACTTTAAATTTATCACTGCAATAGCTACGACAGCCAATAAGATTCTACTAATTTGCAATGATGAGTCTGAAGACAAATGTCAAGTGTTTCTTTTTAATGTCAGTGTTGGGTGGAATAAAAATGTTGACCTTCGATCACGCTATCTGATCAAGTTAAGCGTCCCTGTGGTTTCCGCCTCCCCACGAAGTTTTGACCGACTCCCAACACTGGACGAACCTTGGCCGATACGTCGGGCACCATAATGGGGACTGGCTGAACAACCACAATCTCATTGCGGTAACCCTGCCCGAGATCTCTTCACATCACCGTGGAATATCCTGTGTGAGATAGTTCATAAGGAACCTTGGCCGGTATTCGAAAACTACAAAAACTGAGATAACTGACTTAACTACACAGACATCGAATACCAGGATAATGAATAATATTTCAATTACTTCATTGGATTTGGTTTGTCATTGTCTCTTATGTGACAGTAAAATGACTTTTAATATAACCTGTGAAGTTGAGAGAAAAAAAAAGAGCAATTAAAGTGTTCAGCTTGTTCTGTTTGAGACCATTTTATATGTATAAAAACATATACACATACACCCACACACACACACACACACATATATATATATATAAGCTGTTCACGGTAACCTGAGCACTTTTTAAAACCCTTCTTAATATTTTCTTGTGTGCTCATTTTGTATTCTTCCCCATATACAAAATTAGCAATACAATGGGCCTGATCACTTTATTCATGCGTCTGTCAAGTGAAACTGTCAAATTATTTGAAAAGTGAATGTTTTGCGAATGTACTAATTATTACTATTATAAAAAAACACACAAAGCAAAACAAATAATTACAGTGTTCAAAAGTGTTTATCTAACACTTTTAATTCAAAGATGAGTCATGGAACTACTTTTTCACCGCTGTTACTAACTTTACTGGGCGCACACAAATGAGTGTCGCTGTTGAAACGGGTATATACCAGTAGGTTTCATGTATAAGGGCTCATTATGAACATATTCATACTTGAATAAACATGTTTTTTACAAAAAACATTAATGTTTATACTCGTACAGCTGTTGAGCGTTTCCTAGACACACTGCAGTAGTGCAAAAAAATATAAAATAATTAACGATTTTTGTAATAAATGAAGGAATAACTATTTCAGTTTGGGATTACTTTTACGTGCGCACATCTGATTCCCTCACGCATATAGTTTTACCATATAACGCTGCCTTACATAGCTCTGGAACTCTTTTGCCAGCCCGCCGATAAATTTAAGTCACCGTACTTAGGAGGCGTTAAGATGTGTCGTCTCGGTGCGCCCAATGCAGGCGTCTCGGCTTAACGCCAAAAGTTACTTTGAGCGGACATATATATATATACAGTTGCGGCTTCTCAGCCTTTGTACTTTGTATTTTTACGTAGTGCTCTCAGCCACAAGGGCCTTCGCGCTCTACGACCGCCCAATCGGTGGGCGAGAGGGATCACGGCCTCTCATCGCAGGTGTCCCAACATAGCACCTGAGTTGACCAGATCCAAAACCCCAACCTGATTAACAAATACGGGAAAGAGCACCCTACCACAAGGTTCTGAGACCCTCGTACTCAGATACCAAGCTTGTGGCCTCGCCAGGGTTCTATCCATGAACCTAGATTCTCTCCAGGACACAAACGGAGCGGTTTGCCGCTCACCGCCCAGCCTTTCTTTAAGAGGGGGGGGGGGGGATCTGTCCAGACCTCCTCCCAGATACGGAGTTAACCACTGCCAGCACGAGTCCAACCTCTCGGAGAGAACCTCTGGTGGTGCCGAACCAATCAGCCCATGTTCCCACTTATTTTCCATGGCACTAGTGGGTTTTCAATGACCAACCGCTCCACCCATGGCGAGCGCCAGGCGAACAGAGGCAGCCCCTTCCACCCGTTAGTACAGCAGGTGGCACAGCCCACCTTAGGGCAGACTCCGGTTGTGGCTGAGGACACTTCATCGCCTCACCAGGCATAAGCTTTACACCCATTACAGGCCGGTTGCACGCCCAGCATCCCACCACTGAACTGCCCACCGGAAGACAGACGATGTATGCGACAAACATGGAGTGGCAGTCTTCCCCGGACCTACCACGGCACGCAGACCCGTGAAAAGTCGTCGTGGACAGCCCGACGACGTCAAATATTCGCGTTTCGTGATAATACTGGATAAGTAGTCTTTCTTGTAAATTACAGTAAGCTACCGTCTGCCAAATACAAACTGAAGGTGAAGAAGTCGTTTCAGTTTGGGTGTATTATCAAGATCAGAGAAGTGATGCACAGTTCGCTCAGTCTTCTGAGAACGATAGTTTCCAATATGAACGAATCGTTACAAAGTCAGTCCAACTTCTATTCAAGCTTATTTCTATGAGACACGTCTGAAGAAGACTGATTTATAGTGGGTTAGTTAAATCTATATATATATATATATAAATGTTGGGTCCGTTTGTTCGGGCGCTATATAACTCCCGAAAAAGTCAACCCATTTTCATTCAGTTCTTTTTATAGACCTTTCTTTCGTTCCCACGAGAGTTTGCACATCTTTCTTTTTTATCTGCATTACCTGCAAAGGTACTAAAATCTGCAAAAACCTCATTTTTACCATGCTTTCGTGTCAGGAAGCGCCTTTGTTGACAGCTGTCTGTTTGAAAATTTCAGTTTGTTGTTTTCAATGTTTTTTTTTCGATTGTTTTCAGAATGCCACGCAGATGACCAAACATCGGAAAGGTGAACTGATAGATCACATATTTCCAAACATCGCAAAGAACTGTGTTTATCATAATTGGATAAGCGAGCGAGTAATACTTGCAGCAAAAAATTAAGATAATTATGAAATAAACGACAGCATCCTTGAGAAAATCCCAAGCGAACATGTGACATACAAATCTGTGGATGTAACATCACACGAAAATTAAGCGTTAAATTATCCACCAGAATTTCCTCCAGGATTGCCTCCAGATATATTACAATTGAAAATAGGAGTGCCAGACTTCGTAACATCAATCCACCAAAACTTAGCAGCGGCACACGCCTTGCAATAAAAAAAATTACGGGCAATACTATAGAAGATACCATCTTGAAAGGTTATTTCAAAGGAGAAGATGTGCTTCTTCCCAGAATTCCATTTATTCCATCAGAAATTCCCTTTCACTTTAAAATAACACAGTTTCCAGTCAGATTGGCATTTGCAATGACAATAAATAAATCTCAAGGGCAGTCATTGCAAATGTGCGGAATAGATTTAGAAACAGAATGTTTTTCGCACGGCCAATTGTATGTATCGTGTTATAGAGTAGGAAAACCATCCAACTTATTCATACGCGCAGAAAATAGTAAAACTAAAAACATTGTATTCAAACTATTACATCAATAATAAAGTTTTTTTAAAATACATATACCTCATTCAATTAATTTCACAGAAATGAATAAAACCAAAATATTTTATGCCACAGAACGCGTGGCAGGGTAAGCTAGTGTCATATTAAATATTTACTAGTTCATACGCAAATGTTTTGTAGGTCGCAGTGGTGTAGTAGTTAGACTACTCTCCTCCCACCAAGGCGAACCACGCTCGACTCCCGGTGGGGTCGCCCCCGCATTTTCGCATGTGGGAACCGTGCTTAGACGATTGCGCTAGTGGGCGGGTCTTATCGGGGATCTCCCGTACTCACCTCGCTTCATCCTCATCGGCTCTCATGACCTCGATGTTAAGAGCCGCCTAAATCTCTTCACTTACTCACTCAAATCTCCAGATGCCTATAAAGAAGGGGGAGTTGAAACGAAGGATGCTCTTTCTTATCAATCTCCCTGTTCCACTCCTAAAAATTACATAAAATATCAAATCTCAGAGGATAATTAATATACTTTCAATGTATACATTATCATTGACAAACGTTCGTACGATATATCAATATTTGTTTAATTTTATGAACGATGAATTTTTGGCTAAACCAATATTATAGATACTCATCGTCAAAATAAGCAATTTCGTACCTTGAAAATATTCTAGATGCTTATATGCAGACGTTAAACCTGAAACAAAAGTAGGGGTGGCAGAGAACAAAAATAATAGTCTCAACTTAGAGCAACCCATTTATCAACCTATGTCGCCTGACAAAAATAAATAGGTTTAATTTTTTTCTGCCTCCTAACTAACAAATTTCGCCTCGCTTTCAAACCCCATATTTTTCGGGGGATATTATACTGTAACAGGACCACGTGGCTACCGCAGGGAGTAAATTCTTACATAACAATAAAATGTTGAGCGCGCTGCGAGTTAAATGTAGACAACCGATCATGGTTGTGCCGCAATGGCAAAACGCTGTATAGTTAATGAAATTGCCACCAGCAGACGCAAAGAATAGTTCCCGAGGCGATGGCTTGTACTAACAATTCGATGTATTTGCACGTTTTTAGTAAGGCTTATGCCAGTCTTAAAACTTCACTACGATTAGAAAACAAAACTCGTGCCATTATAATTTCAGTGTTTCAGTAGTTTACCGATATCTTACAACATCACCTCAGCTAATCGTATATTCATTACGTAACAAAGAACAAATTTACAGGTAGTTAAATATGTTTTTACCTATGAAAGAACACTTAAGTTATAACACAGTCAAATTGCTACTCCGTAAGTCGATAGCCGGCCAATAAAGAAATTGGAACGGTACAGTAAGCGTTGAGATGAGTTCAGAGATTTGGGCGGCTCTCAACAACGAGGTCTTGAGAGCCGATGAGGGTGAAATGAGGTGAGAATGGAGCAGTGCCGAAACACAAGGGTTGGGGAAACGGGATATCCCCAAGAAAACCCGTCGGCGAGCAGCATAGTCCGGCATGATTTCCTTTGAGAAAATCTGGGAGTGACTCGTACAGTAAGCGTGTCCAGTGTGGTATGTCACAGTAAAACATCGCTAAGTGAAATGCAGAAACCAACAGAATTTGAGTTCCTATAAACGTTAGTACAGCAGACTCTCTTCTGTGTTATAATAAATGCCAGTATTTTTTTTTTTTTTACTGCCTCTCGTTGTGTTGTTGGCAAAGTAATCAGAAGGGATGTAGGAGATTTGTTCTGCAACATAATAAGCTATGTTATTATAAAATACCCGAATAGATTTTAATGCTAAGTGTAAATTCTACATATTGCCTTAAGATGCACGTGAGCCTAAAAGGGACAAAACTTTACAATGGAAGCCAAAGCTACTTTGAAAATTTTATGTTTACGAATCCCTTTTTCAGTGGCGTATCTTCACACACTTGTGTAAATCTTATTGTTTCTTTGCCCGTAAACCCAATCGCAACAAACTTAATTTCCCAATTTAAACGCTGTAGGCCTAATTCAATCTAGGTTATGGACTTAGTCCAAGTCTGCGGGGGAGTGCGCACCAAAACAGCCTGGTGTAAAAATGTTGCTCACATTTTATATATGTGAGCACTGACTGGAGTGACAGACAGACGTCGGTTCTGAAAGGTGGGAAGTCCTGATCGCACTCCCCTGGTAATAATGCTCTGAAAGTTATCCCCTGTAATACCGTAATGGATAAGCACAGGGGGAGCCAGTCTAGGGTCACACATTCGCGCACGTGGTTGGCGAAAACATGTAGGACTAATTAATTTTTATTGTCCACGTGTATGAAGAAACAGATATTGAAAGGACTCGTCCTTTATCGAGTCAAATTCAGAACAAAGTTTTCCCTACTCAATTGAATTTTGATGGGCTTCGTATGATATATTTGTATATAAATGTACTGCGTGTATATATATGTAAGAAAGTGATAAGCCTGACTCGGTAAGCCGCGTGGAATAACAGCCGAATTTTAGGCAGATTATTCATAAATAGTTAGCAATAGAAGAATGCATATCATTAAATATATATTCCCCTGTGGTGACTAAGTCTTTAGGTGTTGAAAGGGGGCGTTTGTAATATTAAGGCACCTCACGGCGGCATCCTTCACTTTGAGTTAATGTCTCCCACCTAAAAATTTAAAAAAACCCATAATTGTTGAACTATTATACCGATTTACAAAATTCAAACACCATTATATTAAATTTATGGCAGAATACGTCGACATTAACTATATTACGTAAATCACAAATTTTTATAACATGAAAAGTTTTTTATAAGAGCCTCGAATTCAGTGTACATAAGATTCTAGAAATAGATATAACATCATTATCATTGTCTGTCGTTGTCTTAACCTTTACGATACTAGTTCAGGAATGAGGGATGCATACTAATATTACAGACGCCGCCCGCCAACCTATAGGGCCGCTAACCAAATGTTAGATTTGGCTATGGACTTCGAAAGTTTTCTGTGGTAATTTTACCGTGCATGTTTGCCTTATAGAATGTATGTATTAATCTTTGGTATTCGTTTTTTATATTAGTTCAGCGCAAGCGTACAAAAATNTGTATTAATCTTTGGTATTCGTTTTTTATATTAGTTCAGCGCAAGCGTACAAAAATTCACTTTTGCTATGTGACATTAGAGAAGACATCAGATAATACTGCGAAGGCATTACCGTGTTTTTAGGTATTATCGTCGAAATTGGCAGTCAATTGTATATTCTCACCCATAACATGACAATAATCATTTTCCCATGGACTGGATCGCTGGAATCGGCACTTTTATGACGTGTGTAATAAGTGGGTACTAGATATTATTTTACCATATATATTATTACTATATATTTTCTGTATTTAATATTACTCTAACGCCAATAAAAGCCACTAGTTTAAATATTACAAAACAATAAAATCACATTTTAATATGTATATATGCATATATAATTTGTGTAACACTATTTACGCATAAATCTATGTAATTAGTAGCAAACACATTTTTTTGTGTGTTTTCACATTTTATTATTTAATAGCGTATCATCTCCATAAGTACATACTTTTTTTTATGTCTTCACGTATGTTTACACATTTTTATCACTATCCGAAAAAAAAANTCATCTCCATAAGTACATACTTTTTTTTATGTCTTCACGTATGTTTACACATTTTTATCACTATCCGAAAAAAAAAGCTGTTTTTGTCATGAGACAGGTTAACAACCCGGTCTTTTTGTCAGGCTTTTAGGAACGTAAATATNAAAAAAAAAAGCTGTTTTTGTCATGAGACAGGTTAACAACCCGGTCTTTTTGTCAGGCTTTTAGGAACGTAAATATAATTGACATTGTAGTTATATTGACGGAGCTGAATTTTGCGAAGTCACTTTGTCGGAAATGCTCGCCAGGCGGAAAACGGCGAGAATTTGGCTTTTCGTAAAAGATGGCAAATTTCGACAGTCGCAGAAGAAATACGATGCTTGCTGTTAAAAGAGGTATTTCTAAAAAAAGACTATAAAATCCATGTTACTACAATTTCTTGGAATTTTCTTGGTTATATAGACGCGGAGATCTCTTTTCAGGTCACTTACCGTTGCTTGGAAACCAGAATTTCAAATAACCCTGACAAGGAAAAATTCCTACAGTGAAATATTAATGTGTATTTATAAACGTGCCCATGTCTTTCGTCACCAGGGCCAGAGGTGCAAAAGTGGATATTTTTTTATTCTATATAATTTTGCTGATGAAACATTTAAAAATTCAGCATCGGTAAACTTTATTAAACTAACATACTAAAATGTAAAGAAGTTTTACACAAACAGCATATTCAATTAAATATATATAATTTATTATGTTAGTCTGTGTTTCCTTCAACTTACACCAGCCGTAGTTGGAGGGAAGGTAGATCAAAATTCGAACGTACCTCAAAACAGAGTTTCATTGTGCTGTCGGTACGTGGAGATGTGAAGATGGAGCAGCGAAATAATTCAATGGTACAGAGAGAGGGAATACATAGAAAACCCACTACGCAATGACAACGTCCGCCTCGTTAGCAACGTGCAAAAATTCTGGTTGACTCCGGGAACTGAGCTCTTTTTACTCTGTTTGGAGTTGAGTTATGTGAGCAATATGCCACCGCGACATACTTTAAATATGAAGCCACCCAAATCATACCATTTAAAATCTAACGAAGCGATCATATAAAAGCTAAGAAAAAGTGGAAAACGTCGGAAATCAATTTGTACGTTTTCTGTCGCAACCATTAACTCAAAACTCAAGTGTAAAAAAAAAGTACTGTGATTCGNCGGAAATCAATTTGTACGTTTTCTGTCGCAACCATTAACTCAAAACTCAAGTGTAAAAAAAAAGTACTGTGATTCGTCTCGTGATGTTAAAAGTAGTTTTAAAAAAATAGAAGACGGTTGTCGCTAACAAACACAATAAATTATGATAGTTTGTCATTTATGTGCTGAACATTTTCCTACTTCCTTGCAAATGAAGGACGAAAATAAATGCTTTCTGCCAAAGTGTTTTCNCGGAAATCAATTTGTACGTTTTCTGTCGCAACCATTAACTCAAAACTCAAGTGTAAAAAAAAAGTACTGTGATTCGCCTCGTGATGTTAAAAGTAGTTTAAAAAAAATAGAAGACGGTTGTCGCTAACAAACACATTAAATTATGATAGTTTGTAATTTATGTGCTGAACATTTTCCTACTTCCTTGCAAATGAAGGACGAAAATAAATGCTTTCTGCCAAAGTGTTTTCCNATTTATGTGCTGAACATTTTCCTACTTCCTTGCAAATGAAGGACGAAAATAAATGCTTTCTGCCAAAGTGTTTTCCAAATAGTTCGAATGCTTTAAGTCAGTACATTTATTGCATAACGCAGAAGTTTTATTTACACTTATTAATTCAATATTTAATAACCATTAGTTTGCTCAACCACATTTCCATCCCGTCCGGGAATCAAAGATGAACGGGTAGCACCTTAATCATCCACGTTTTTCTTTGTTGCCTGTATTATAACGGCGACTATTGCTCAAAGATGTAGCTACTGCTTGAATTTTAATAACTGTCATCGTCAACAGGCGTCTTCTCGACCCACCAGTTGACTATCTCTTAACGTTTTGTGGAAGGCTTCTCGGAAGTTGTACCGGTACTGAACCCCGCGAGACTCAGTGCTCAATCATCTTCCTTGTGGGTAACTGACTTCTAACCCATGCCAGTGCGCAACTTTGTGACTGGTTCATATCACTGATCACCAAGAACAGACACAACAGCTTATTGGTTGTAATAACGAGACAAGTGCTTTGCCACTCTAAGTACGGCAAGTGAAAAAAAAAAAATTCAAATTTACAACACCAGAAATTATTAATAATTTGCGAAAGAAAATGTTAACAATGTTGGTGATTATATTACCATACTGATTACGCCTCTAATTTCCTCAGCTCTTATTTGTAAATCGAAATCCTCCCTCCGCGGTGTGTTGTCGTGAGTAAGGGGAGGGGTGGAAGTGTCTCTCTCGCTGTATGGACCACACGTGTGCCGTAAATGGCCGACAGCTCCGTTCATATTTTGCTANGGGTGGAAGTGTCTCTCTCGCTGTATGGACCACACGTGTGCCGTAAATGGCCGACAGCTCCGTTCATATTTTGCTAATTATCCGATACAGGGCAGCATCTCATAATGAGTACACTTGACACGATATTAAAAATAATGCTACGTTCTTACAGACGGCAAGACGATGATAAAAATGATGTCAAACAAGACTTCAAAATGAACATTGTCAGTTATGGTGTTTGCCATACAATAAACAGACCTAACACCATGTAGAGCCATAACAAACAACATGGCATTACTGATAACTGTAGACATTCACCAGAAACATTTAAACATACCTAAGAAAGTATTGCGANCACAAACAACATGGCATTACTGATAACTGTAGACATTCACCAGAAACATTTAAACATACCTAAGAAAGTATTGCGATTTTCAATTGAAAATAATATAACACGCAATTAGATAGATGAGACAGAAATTTCAACATTATTTGAATTATAATATATTTGTATCTAGACTTCTAATAAACGTAGGAATGTGATTCAAAGTTTTTTGTACTCCCCATAATGTTTTAAGATTGTATAAGGTAATTTATGTGATCATATGTATATAAATTTAATAATCAATGGGGTACTTATAATAGTAAATAGTAAAAATTTTATCATAACAGACTAAGAAAGAACAAAAGCTGTCTGCAACTTGGACGAAAAGCTTTGCAGAAATCAACCCAAAGCAGACGGTCAAGACAGAACAATTAACATTAGGGCTTCTAAGTGTGAGTCAGGCTTTATACTGCATGACGAAAACACGCACTGTGTGGTTATAATTGTTTCTGGTGGTGACATAAAACACTTTTTACCACGGGTTTTTTATTTGTTGTGTTTAGTTTGTAGTTCTCCTCAAAGAAGACACTTTTCCGCGCATTTCACCACATGACTATAACAGTAATGAGATAGAGCGATGACAGAATGTCGTTCGCAAATTAAATTCACCCCAACTGGCAGCTGGCAGTAACCGAGCTCACTACCGCTCGAATAGGGGATCAGATGTGGCGCAGTGTGGGAATCCTACTAAATATAAACCGTGCTTAAGAAAACAGTAAATTCCAAACATGGTTACACGCTGCCATAACACAGTACGCCTGCTCTCATTCCAGTAAACAGAAGAGCGTGGACGATCTAAGTTTTCCAATCTGGGCGGTCGCATCTCGTTTTCAGCCGGCGGGACTGATTTCCTGCACGTAGCCAAATCGGTATTTTCCTCGACGTATTCCCGCCGCTGATGAGCTACGTGAGTCGTTACCAAATTCCGGGACGAAAAACACAAATTATGGTGTTTTAATTGTGAATGGAAGCTGTCCTGTGTAACAGTGTGTTAATAGTCGCTCGTGGGCGAATACATTTACGAAGAGTCCGGTGACGTAGGAACTCTACACATGTGTTGCGTTGTGTTCCAAAATCATTAATTGGTTTCATTACAAACCCTCACGCAAATGTCCCCGTCGAAATCACAGGAAAGTATGTAAAGAAAAAGCCAGAGTGCATGTCTCATAAATGCTCTTTCCTAGTTTCCC
The DNA here is from genome assembly GCA_002778355.1 of Clitarchus hookeri. Classification (NCBI taxonomy): domain Eukaryota; kingdom Metazoa; phylum Arthropoda; class Insecta; order Phasmatodea; family Phasmatidae; genus Clitarchus; species Clitarchus hookeri. The sequence goes on along the minus strand of NQII01000878.1, from coordinate 304,705 downwards.
GGCTAGTTTTTAAGCACGCAGAAACTTGAATCTCTTCGTTTAGTTACCCTAGGTCCTAAATGAATTTATCGTAATAATAAAATGCGTTTTTTTACAATATTATGTTCAACAATCTACGCTCATTTCACAGCTAATAATTTTTGAGTTGTCAAAATAAGCCAGTTTTTTTCGTTCACATATTAAAAGAAACTGATGAATATCACAAATATTTATAATACAAGATAAATTGTCTGCGATAACAAAAGCAAACTCAGCATATGGGTATGTCCTTCTTCGATATTGTAAATATTATAAAACACACAGAAGGGTTTTACTGCGTAATTCTTCAAAATTTCATTCTCTTGAGAATGTCAAGAAGATTCCAGAACAATTGAGGACATTGCACTGCGCAGTTAGTAGAAGGGGAATGGAGGGTTGGCGCCAAGGGCGTAAGGGCACGGAGCGTCGGAGTTGTTCATGCTCTGTCATTCTGGTCTGCCGGCGGCCATCTTGTCCGATATGATGAATCGGTGACCTTGACCTTTGATTGACCAGGTGACATTTGACGTTGAAAACCTAAAAATTCCAAAAAAATTTAAAAATATTATAAAAAGTATTNTTTGATTGACCAGGTGACATTTGACGTTGAAAACCTAAAAATTCCAAAAAAATTTAAAAATATTATAAAAAGTATTAAAAAAAATTTATAAAAATTGCGTGAAAAATATGGACAAATTATTAAAATTAATAAAAAAAATTTTAAAAATAAAAATTAAATTTTCAAATGTTTTGCTCAGAGTGGATGGGGAGCGGTAGCTGACCGGATGTAATTTTGTAACATCACCCGACCGCCATTTTGAATTTCGGTGACCTTGACCTTCAACTTTTACTCCATTATCATGACATTGAATGACCTTAAACCAAAAAAATCACTACATTGTTTTAAAAATTTGCAAAAATTAAATATTTTAAACATACAAAACATTTTATTAAAATAAAAAATTAAAAATTAAAGTTTCGAATATATTGGCTAAGAACATGACATCAACCAACCACCATGTTGGACCCTGGGAACCTTGATCTTTACATATGACCTTTACCCTGTTACCCTGAACTTGGATGACATTGACAAAAAAAACTCAAGAAAAATAGTAAAAAACTAATAAATTCATAAATGTCAGCATGCATATTACATTACTGACTACTACCGCCATCTTGGGTCCAGCTGACCTAGACAATTGACCTCAATGCGGTGACCTTTGACGTTGAACCCAAATATTTGAGAAAAAATCCCAATAATATCCGAATTATTTATAAAAAATTAATAAAAAAATTTATAGATATATATATTTTTATTATTTTTAAAAATTTACACTTCGGATGTCTCCCACAGCACCACTTCCACCAGACGGCTGAGCCCCCGACTACCCAATACACCACATCACCACATTATATTAACATTCCCCTCCCCAGATCCCTCACCATGGCTCATTTTGTCTAATGCACTCCACCCGCTATTTTGGTTTTTGTTTATAATTTCTTTACATTTTTAACAAGGTTGCACTGATGACTCCGACTAACATGTTAGATCTGGATGACCTTTGCCATAACTTTACATCTGTGACCTTGACCCAGTGCCCATGACCTTGGAAAACCTTGAACCCAAAAAAATATTAAAACATTTTTTATAAAATCCAAAAAATCCAAAACAATGTTTAAAATATTAAAAAAATTATATAAAACTTGTTTTTTCATCAATCTTCCTATATATCTCGCAATATTTCCATCAATTAACACCACAATAACAACCGCAATCATAACTGCAATCACCACCATAATCAGCACCGCAATCAGTACCACATGCACAAATCTTTCCATCAATCTTTAAATTTTCCAAGAACCTTTCAATCTTCCTATCAATCTTTTGCAAACTTTTCATCAATATTTCGCAGTATTCCCATAAATTTTTCAATAATGCAGTCAATATTTGACAATCCTGCCATCAATCTTTTGCAATCTTTCGCAATCTTTCCAGCAATCTTTCGCAATCAGCACTACAATCTGCACCACATGCACCACATCAATCTTTCATTCTTTCCATTATTCTTTCAATATTCAGATCAAATATTTGCAATCTTCCCATCAATCTTTCGCAATCTTTCCATCAATGTTTCAATTTTTTCATCAATCATTTTCAATATTTCCATCCATATTTCATAATATTTCCATCAATATTTCAATCTACCCATCAACATTTCGCAATATTTCCATTAATAATTCAATCTTCCCATCAATCTTTCATTCTTTCCATCAATTTTTCGAAATCTTTCCAGCAATATTTCGCAGTTACCACCACACGCACCACAATCAGAATCGTTAACTGCGCCACAATCTTCCAATCTTACTATCAAATCTTTCAATATTATTATTAATTTTTCAATCATCCAATCAATCTTTCACTATCTTTTGCAATCTTTCCATCAAACATAAATCCATAATCAATCCATGGTTTTGTCGTCTGTCGTTATTCATACATTTTACAAAAAATTCGATTCAACAACTGTTTCCAAAATTTGTAAATGTCGACAGAATTAATGTTTTGTACGCAGTCAACTATTCATGCGTTTTTGAAATTAAGTGTTTATAATCATTCTATATGCAGATATTTCCATTAATAGTTGAGTGCTGATAGCAACACTTTAAAATTGTGAGGGATAAAACGATATGACAAACAAAAAATAAAGAAAAAACAATTATTTTATTATAATAAAGTATTATTATTTTGTAATTACAATTTCAGAAGAAAGCTGTTCATCACATCATGCGATATATCCCCGTTTCGTCAGTTTACTAATGATTGAAGATATTTCAACAATGCGTGAGAGATACCCACGTTTTTGAATGTCAGTAAAATACCTGAGTCTATTGACAAGTTCATTCGGCTCTTCAGGATATCAGTAGCCATTATTTTCGGCTTCTTCTGCCTTCTTCATGTCACTTGTTGAAGGATATGTGTTGGAGAGGTGTGTCAGTGCATCGATAAAATCGCCATCATCGTCTTCAATACTACCACTGCCTTCATATTAATTTGCATCAATAACCTTATGGTCATCTTCACCTCCTGCTCGGTCACTTAACGCAATTTTCTTGCAAGTGTACATTCCACATAAACCGAATCTACTGCACTCATTCCATTTTTAGCATTAACTGTCCCATCATAATCACCTCTCGAATCGGTAACCATCGATGAAGCAAGAGATATTGCCGGCAACACTTGCTGACTTTCAGTAGACGAATCATTTATGATCTGGGTATGTTCTTTCAATATACTCCTTGCACAAATTGCACGGGGCTAATGTCGNTTTTTAGCATTAACTGTCCCATCATAATCACCTCTCGAATCGGTAACCATCGATGAAGCAAGAGATATTGCCGGCAACACTTGCTGACTTCCAGTAGACGAATCATTTATGATCTGGGTATGTTCTTTCAATATACTCCTTGCACAAATTGCACGGGGCTAATGTCGTAATGCTTCATCGCGCGAAGAGCCTCTTCGTACAAGCCGTTCTCGCATGCCGGCGAGCATTTTGACCGTATGTGAAAACACAATCGCAAAATCGGCACTGGCGTCAACCAGTTAGCGATCATGTAGGTCACGGCTCCATGATCATTGAAGTCAAAGGCAGGCCAAAAATTCGCAATTCATCTTTGTGGTATGACGAGAAAGCGCTTACAAATAGATTTTCACCTAATTGTGTCAGAACGGCAACTCTCCTTTTTTCTACATAAATACGGTTCTTCTTACAGCAAAGAGCAAATTTTGTGGCAATAGAAGGACTTACTCCATAAAACTTGTATGTAAAAAAATATGGGAACATTCTTAGTAAACTCCCATACTCGTTCGCCTAAGAAAAAACACGCAGATAATTATATATAGATAAATATAGATATATTAAATTATTTTTTATTAATTTTATATATAATTGTGTATAGGTATATAAAAATTTAAGTAAAAAGTTATTTTTAATTAATTTTATACGTAATTATGTTTATATAAAAATAGGAATATACTTTTATTATAAATTAATATATTTAAGTAAACATATGCCTGCAATCATATTTAAATCACACATTGTTATGTAAATACCTGCGAGTTTTCTTCTGGGGTAAACGAGTATGTAAGTTTCCCCAAATCGCTCCCAAATTTTTTTTACATAAAAATTTTGTTGTGGCTACAAGTTAGGCTCTTTGCTGTAAAAATAACCCCATTTACATAGAAAAAATGAATGTTGACGTTTCAACACAGTGAGATGAACATTGATTTGGAATCGCTCTCTTGTCATACCTCAAAGATAGATTGCGAATACGAAGGCCTGCCTTAGACCTCAACAATCATGAAGCCGCGATCTACATCATCGTTAACTGGTTGTCGCCAGTGCCTATTCTGCTATTGTGTTTTCACATATGGTCAAAATGCTTGCCGGCATGAGAGAACGGCCTGTACGAAGAGTCCTTCTCGCGTGATGAAGCAATACGATATTGGTCTTATGCAGTTGGTGCAAGGCGATACATTGAAATAACATACCGAGATCTGCAAGGATTCGTCTACTGGGAGTCAGAAAGTGTTGCCGACAATACATCTTGCTGCATCAATGGGTACGGATTCGACAGGCGATTATGATGAGACAGTTAATGCTAAAATCGGAATTAATGCATTATAGTCGGGTTTGTGTGGAATGTACAATAGCAAGAAATTCGCGTAAAGTTGATGAACTTCAAAATAAACTGTCGTCGGCTCTAAATACCAATGACCATACAGATCCTGCAACATGCAAAAGCAAATTTAATACTTACAGGATAAAAACATGAGGTGAAGATGACCATGATGAGGGTATTGATGAAAATGAATATGAAGCAATAATTGTACTGAAAACGATGATGGCGATTTTATCGATGCAGTGACACACCTCTCCAACACATTTGCTTCAACAAGCGACATGAAGAAGGAAGAAGAAGCCAAAAATACTGGCTACTGATATCTCGAAGATCCGAATAAACTTGTTGATAGACTCAGATATTTGATTGACATTCAAAAACGTGGGGTATCTCTCACGCATTGTTGAAATATCTTCAGTCATTAGTTAACTGACGGAACGGGGATATATCCCATAATGTGATGAACTGTTTTCTTTTGAAATTGTAATTACGAAATGGTAATACAGCATTATTATAAAATAATTGTTTTTTCTTAATTTTTTGTTTTTCATATAGTTTTATCCCTCACAACTTTAAAGTGTTGCTATGGGCACTTTACTATTAATGGAAATGTCTGCATATAGAATGATAATAAATACATTAGTACCAAAATTGATGAATAATTTACTGCAAACAAAACCTTAATTATATTCACATTTACAAATTCTGGAGTAAGTTGGTGAATCAGTTTTTTTAATATGTATGGATAGTGACAGACGAAAAACCCATGAATTAAATATGGAATTATGATTGACGGAAATATTGCGAAAGATTGACGGAAAGATTGAAGGAAAAATTGCAGGTAAGATTGAAGGAAAGATTGCGAAAGATTGATGGAAAGGATGCGGAAGATTGACGGTAAGATTGAAATATTCTTAAAATGACTGAAAGAATGATATAAAGTTTGAAATATTGTGGTACTGATTGTGGTGCGTGTAGTGCTAATTGTGGTGCGTGTAGTGCTGATTGTGGTGCTAATTGCGAAAAGATGGCTAGAAATATTGCGAACAATTGTGAAAGATCGCGGAAAAATGATGGAAAGATAAAAAAATTGATAGAAATTTGCGAAAAATAATGGAAAGTTTGCGCAAGATTGCTGTAAAAATTTTTAATGTTCATGGAAATATTGCGAAAAAATTTATGGAAAGATTTAAATATTGATGTAAAGATTGTGAAAGATGGATGTAAAGATTGCGAAAGATGAATGTAAAGATTGCGAAAGATTTATGGAAAGATTGGTGCATGTGGTGCTTATTGCGGAGCTGATTGCGGCGCTCATTGATGAAAATATTGCGAAATTGATCAACAGATTAATGATAACAGTATTTAATAAATTACAAATGGTTTTTTTTTATTTTTGTATTTTATAAATGATTTTAACATTTATTTTTGGGTTCAAGGTTATCCGAGGTCATGGGCATGGGGTCTAGGTCACAGATGTGAGGTCAAGATAAAGTTCATCCAGATATAACATTTTGGTCGGAGTCATCAGTGCTACTTAGGTATTGAAAATGCAAACAAATGACAAACTAAAAAAAACAATATTTTGGTAGGTGGAGTGCTTTCGATAGAATGAAAAGGGTGAGTTAGTGGGGGAGAGGAATGTTAATACAAAGTGGTTTATTGTAAGGGGGGTCAGTCGTCGGCTGGATGTGGTGCTGTGGGTAATATTCGGAAATGTAAGTTTTACAAAATTATCTTAAAAATAATTTCTAACATGTTTTATTAAATTGTTATAAATTTCTTACCAAATTTTGGAATTTTTTACGATATTTTGTGTTCATTGTCAATGGTCCCCGAGTTAAGGTCAAATGTCAATGTCATCTGTATCCAAGATGGCGATAATAGACAGTAATATAATATGATCGCTTACTTTGACGATTTTTTAAATTTTTTGCCGTTCTTCTAGAATTTTTGTTTTCAAAGTCACCCAAAGACACGGTTATAGGATCAAGGTCATGTGTCAAATCAAGGGTTTTTGAAATAGTGTAGCGAATTTTTTGGGTCAAAGGTCATCCCAGTTCACGGTAATGGTGTCAAGGTCAAAGGTCAAAGTTACCGACATCCAACTTGGTGGTCAGGTGATGTCACAACATGACAACCGGTTGGCTCCGGTTTCCCGTCCTCTCTGAGCACAAGTATTAAACATTTTAATTTTATAATTTTTGAATAAAATTTTTAATATATTTTTGATAATTTTGAACAAATTATTTCCAAATTGTTTGACTTTTCTAGGTAAAAGGTTTCCATGCCAATGTCAAAGGTCAAGGTCATCGACGTCCATCATTGCGTATAATATGGCCACCGACCAAGCGGAATGACAGATCATGAAAGCTCCGATGCTCCGCGCCTTCACACCCTTGGCGCCATCTCCTAATTTTGCTTTTACTACATTTTGACAGTTTGCAAAACAATAACGTAAAAAAAATAATTATTTTTAAAATTATTTCCCGGAAAATATATAAACATTTTGTGAAAAGAACATAAGCTACAAGGTGTTAATTGAATATCAGTTACATATACAATTACGCTTGAGGCAGATACTGAAAATATGAGAGGATAATCGTAGTTAATAACTTCATTTGCGCACATGGACACACTGACTTCTGTATCACCAATATTCCCTTTCTGACAAATAAATCGCAATTTTGGTATAATTCAATAGGCGAAATGATGTAATATCCAAAGAGCACTAATTAATAACCTTTTTGAGTATATCTGAAGTTATACCAACGTTCACCCCTAGATTTAACGTCTACTCAGAGACTATGATAACAAAACGGCATCTTCTGGTTTGGTGCCAATCAGAAAAAAAGAATGCCATTACTTGAAAACAGCACTACGCAAATATATGTGACTTCAAATTAGGTATGGTAAATTTGATCACGTCGATTTTGTTTGCCTTGATGAACGCAACTAGGCTGAACTTAGTTTCGTAATAATCGATTAAAGAATAAAATAATTTCAACTTTTAAATGATAAAATAATTTTAACTAGTTGTACTTTGCCATCTGAATAAAATACAGACTAAAAATTAAATAACCTTTAATTTTGCTACACTAAAATATTTTGGTAAAATTAATTAACACTTTTTAGTGCTACTGTTATTACTGCGCAATTATAATTTGTAATATATTGAGAAAATATAGCTCTCTACAAGCTCTTAAGCAAAAAATAAAAAAATTGAATCGAAAAAAATTCCGTTTAAAACGACCTTTAATAATTTATCAGGACAGGGTTCTGAAATAGAAATGTATCTACATTTTATATGCGCTACCACTCCGATTGGAAGGAGACCACCCACAATTGGGATAATAGTGACATTTATCATGGTATAGATATAATTTGAAAGTTTTGGAAATGTTAAATTACAAAAATTACTAAAACAGTTTGTAAGTTAATTTTCTTATACCTTTATCCACGATAAGTTGAGCTAATTAATTAGTCACTGGCCTTCTACCTCTGAGGCCAACGGTTCAATTCCAGGTTCCGCCGGGCGGAAAAATTTACGAATTGGCGTTTCTCGGGGCTATCACATTGCAGTGGAATGAAGACGGGCGAAGAAATCTCATCTCATTTCATCCATTCTTCAGGCTTGCCGGGTAGAGGCGTTGGTCCCTTGGATAGAATAGCCTCTTTGCAGATTTTTTAAAAATATTTAAACTTGAACATACTAAATCACTTTGACTAATCTACCACTGCCCTTTTATTACCCTTAGGAATGTTATGAAACTATAAAAATTAGAGAGAAAACTTAACTAACGCGTAATAGTAAGTGAGAAAAAATTTACTCAAATGCCAATTGTGTTCTACACAAACATGAGCCGTGAACATGAGAGGGAGTATGAACCGTGGAAGGTTGAACGTTGACAGCATTACGTAAGTGGTCCACTGATTGACAGACGTACTCAACTCCTGGAAGATATAAGCCATACTACAGATTTCCTGTCTGAATAGGACGACTGGAAAATAAACGTCAGGCCGGGTGGGGAAAAGGGTGTGTACACCCTCTAGTTACACCCCCTTCTCCGTGGCGTGGCGTGGAGAACCCACACGACGCGACGTGAATAGCGATCCAACAGAGGGCGTTGTTGGCGATGTCTGTCGGTTTGCCAGTCAGCCGACACGAGGACTGCCAAACATTTCCTACTCCCCCTGCTCTTTCGTTTCACGTAAGGCTCCCAACACACCGACACAGGATTTCACTTCCCGTCATTACTCACCCCGTCATAGACATGGCCGGGAGAGCAGAGAAGACGAAGAGGTACTGGTTGCAGGGGGTGGAGAGGAGGGGGCTTTGAGTGCTGCCCGGGTGAAGTGGTGGCTTTGACGGGGTTCGGTGGGGACCCTTTCGACACCTGGTGGGATTTAACCTTTGCACCCCTCGACCTCCCCCTCGCGCCGAGCTACGCCGGAGACGGCGAGCACTTTGCTATAGGGGAAGGGGACAGGATAGGGGATGATGCGAAATGAAACGAGGTTACAGCTTGCCGCTTGTCACGATGCCGTGACTTATGATGAATAGTTGGCCTGGAAATAGCTCCAGGACTTGAACTCAGCGATAGGAGGGGAGGAGAAGGGGTGGTCTGCTGAGCTGTGCACGGCTCTAACGAACCAAACTTATATGATTATATGAGTTCTCTAACTGGGGGAGCAACTTACAACGGTTGTCAAAACTAGGTTAAGGCTATTGGGAAGAGAAACATTTAATGTTTGATATCGGTGCCAATAAGTGTTCGAATATTAAAAATATTACGTGATTTCAGTAAATAAAATATTTTTTTTTGTTTTTAACACATCAGAAAACACAACTTTCCTGTTTTTGGTAAAAACTGATTAAAAACTTTATGGCATTCCAGAAAATCAAACACTGTATTCTGAATTCCTAATTTGATAAGCAAAATGTATTATTTAAATTTTCAAATACATACGTGAAAATTATATTTCAGTTACAACAAAACAGCATAAATGTTCTCTTTCTGATTTCTTAGACAAATAGGGATATGTTTTTTTACGGTGTGGAATATCTCATTCTTTAAAGTGAACTATTAATCATATCTATGTTTTCCAAAACCACATTTTTATTTTGTCATAAGTTACGCAGAAAATACCTAACATAAAAATTCCTGCGGCATAAGTCAACAGTATGTTATTTTCTGCTGCGCACGTGCACACACATACACACACATATGTTTACATATAGTCCATCTTTAACAAAGGATTGTTTGTTTTCTTACAGTAAAATATTCAATACAATTACTAAACGCTCATTATGTGTCAATTTATTTTATTAGTCCTGTGACTTTTTGATTTATTTTAATGCAAAAAAANAATTACTAAACGCTCATTATGTGTCAATTTATTTTATTAGTCCTGTGACTTTTTGATTTATTTTAATGCAAAAAAAAATACAAAATGGCTTTAAAAAAATTATCTAACAATAGCTTATTAGTAAAAGCTCTCAAGATGTACGTTACAAGATCCACCGATTATTTGAATTCAGTGAGACTGTAAATTGGTCTGAAACCAAGTAAACCTTCATTGAATTTAGGCTTTTTTTTTAAAGAATGAAACAGTTTTTGGGGATAAATCTTTAATCTACTGCGTNAATTACTAAACGCTCATTATGTGTCAATTTATTTTATTAGTCCTGTGACTTTTTGATTTATTTTAATGCAAAAAAATAAAAAATACAAAATGGCTTTAAAAAAATTATCTAACAATAGCTTATTAGTAAAAGCTCTCAAGATGTACGTTACAAGATCCACCGATTATTTGAATTCAGTGAGACTGTAAATTGGTCTGAAACCAAGAAAACCTTCATTGAATTTAGGCTTTTTTTTTAAAGAATGAAACAGTTTTTGGGGATAAATCTTTAATCTACTGCGTATAAATTTCATTATTTGTTGCCCCGGCATATCTCTACACGAAAAGCCAATCAAAAATAACTCAGAATCACCAAAAATATATTACGCTTACGAAATATACGAGATATATTAAAGTCTCGTACAAATGCATATACAATTTAATACTTTATTTTTTTTATTTGGTGTATACATATCTGAAAAAAGAAATTGTTTCGCGAGGAGCTTGTACGTTACTTTTAGGTAACAACCTATCGACGTCACCTGACAGTTCTGATCTCTGTGTAGTTGCTACTGAATTACGTAAATGTGGCATTACAAGAACAAATAGCTGCAATAAAGAACGTGAAGAAATATAACTACAACGATAAAACATTTTTGTCTTAGTTTCACATATAAAATATGCGTCGACATTTTACAAAAACGCCAGATGATCAAAATTTTTAGATAATTAGTCTTTACATTTAAAATTGAGAACGTTTCTCATTTAAACATTTTATAAAAGTTGAAACATTTCCCATTGCATTGCGGGATAGTAAACGAATTGATATATATTTCAACGATTCTGTATTTTGAAACTGTTGTGAAGGAAACTAAATTTAATTTTGCTAATTTCACTTATGTGCTTCTATTGAAAAAAAAAGTATAAGTGAAATATATTTCGGAGTATTGTAATTTGGATGTATTCACATTACATATTCACCGAATATCTGACCGAAACACGTTGCTGAATGCAATAAAAAATTTTATCATAGCATCTAACAAAACTCACTGACAGAGTGACAGAGTGATACTAAGTGATATAAATTATTTTTCCATATATTATTCACTCACAGAAAAAAATTTGCTTTACAGAATGGTTGAACGCCCACAGTAGTCTAATACCGAATTTATCAATGCATTGCTGTAGGCTATATTTAACAAGCGAAACTGAAAAAAAAAAAAAAAAAAAAAAATCGCGGAGGTGAAAATAAAGGGATATTTAATTCATGAACCCTTGTTCGGGAACGCAGATGTCCAACATTGGAGAGCGCCAAAATTACATTGCGCTGGTACTGAAAATACGCAATCTCTGGTGCGCAATATATGTGTCTCTTTCATCCATTGCAGGTGGTATATCTCTAAACCACTTCCTGTGATGTTTGTGGTTGCGGTGCGAGATAGCAGCGTTGGAGGCAGGGTGCACAGATCGCTGTTGCATACCGCAGTCGTTGAAGCTACTTACTGACGTGATGTGTGACGAGAGTAGAGGGAGTATGCTGTAGAGTGCGCATGTTAGCTGCGGAGAAGCCACACTCCGTGTTACAACATTATAATGCTTTCCTGCAAATAGTCAAGTTGAAAACAACGCGGGTAGAATTTGAGGTTATGACATTAATTATGTAAGTGCTTTGAGATATTTTTACACTGGCTCCAACCTAGCTTTAATACAGGCAGGTCATATTCGATTCGACCAAAAGATTTTATTTGTGTAAAAGTACGGCCGTGTTGAAAACTAAAATGTAAACCAATATGCGCAGATAATAAAAATTGGCCTACCTCACATTATAGTATCTGACAGAGAACATTTATATCTGCCTGGGATGNATATGCGCAGATAATAAAAATTGGCCTACCTCACATTATAGTATCTGACAGAGAACATTTATATCTGCCTGGGATGAAACGTCTTGTATGAGATAAACATTCAGATATCCACGTATCGTACTCTATAAGGAGCGGACATATCAAAGTTGGACTGCTTCGGGGTCCATGCAGGGCGCTACCCAAATACGGCACCGCTGACGAAAGTCTATTAACAGTACACTCCTTGCAATAAAAATTGGTGCACCTAGAAGGAGATATCGTAAAGGAATTAAACATGGCACATTGAATCGGAACAGCANCTTGCAATAAAAATTGGTGCACCTAGAAGGAGATATCGTAAAGGAATTAAACATGGCACATTGAATCGGAACAGCAAGAAAAATAACTGAATATAAAGTCATAAAATTTAAGCTGTTTATTTTGAGTGAAGATGCAGCCCCACACACACCATGGATACATGCAGCGATACAGCCAGAAGTAGAGTCACAGGGACGTCTCATCCTTTCCTGCGGATGAGCCTCTCTTCTTTGTAACATACGTCGCTTCAAATGCTTATAATCTGTCGATGGCTGAAGTTTCCGACCCAGTGGCTCCACACAGTGTTCTACATGCGACAAGTCTAAAGACCGGGATGGCCAAGGCACGGTATCAACAGCACGAAAGCAGTTCTGGGAAACCCGAGCCATATGTGGGCCGTCAGTATCCCGTTGAATAAATTTGCCGTTGGAGTCTCACCATAAAGTAAGCATATGGGACCGCTTAATCACTTGAACGTACCGCTGCATTATGTTCCACCTCATCGTTACCAGGAAAGGCCAATCATTACAGGATATTGCTTCCCACTCCATGACACCACCAGTCCTGGCGATGTCATTCAACAGTGAGGTGTCGATTTGTGCGTTTTCAAGTGCCCCTCGATACTCAAGTACGGCTGTCATTTTTCTTTACACTAAAGATCCGTTTGTTACTAAAAACGATGCGTATTATTACGTCAGCCATTATATTACGACAAAATTACAAAGAACAGTCGCCATTGTCAGGCTGTCAATGCACTTCGAGGTAAGGGACATCGATAATGGAAGTCTTCTGAAAATCGCCTCCCAAAAGAGCGAGTGGACACAGATGTCCCTAGAGATGCCGCTGCGTGTATCGCAATGGTGAAGATAATGCCGAGTGTTGAGTTCGTGGCTGTCGGACAATATAAACTTTCCATCTTCCATTCCTCAATATAGATTCAGGGCTAATGCTACCGTGCAGGTGGCGGACAAGTCGACGAACGACCAACCTCCCTCCTGTATTCCACGGGTCTGTCCTCTTTCAAACTTTGCAATATTTTTGAAACTATAGTCTATTCGTGGCATCATCGCACTTTTCTAATCAAACCTTGGAAAAATCATCCAATGAATTACGTGTTTGCTTGTTTCCTAAATATGTCATCTATCACAAGGGTTTTGTACTTATGTTACCAAAAAGTGTCTTATTTTTCATAAACAGAAATTTTATTTATGTTTTATGTAGCCTATAAATTTTTGTATGTCATTTAAAATTAAAATAGTTGAAACAGAGAGAAAATGGGGGTGTTGGTAATGCTTAGTAAAAAAAATTGTTCTCATGGAAAGTACTGTTATACTGAGTGCGCGCAAATGCGGTGTGCTGTCCCTTTCGAGTAATTTTCTCGACCTAAATAAAAAACTTTCACAATTTATAATCATTTAAAGTTCACGTGGAGCACATTTTGACGAATCACATAGCAAATTTTGCCTATATAGACATTGTTAAAATAATTAGTTTAATTTAATCTAAAAAGACTAAATTTACATTCTTTCCAATATTGCAAGGCACATAAAAGTCATACCTAAGGTTAGTAATGGAAATGAAGAGAAACTTAGAATGACAAAAGAAAATGTGTCGTTTGTCCGGTTGTGGATTTGACAGTGACGAAGAGTAGTATGTTGGGAAGCAGAGCGGGGCTGGTACAAACCTGAGCTTGGGTTTGAGGATGAAGGCCCGGGCCGGGTGTGATAGTTTGAGGAAGTCTGCGGGGTTTCGAGAAGGTTTCTGGTGCCGTGAGGGGAAGGGGGAGATGTAAGGGCGAAGAGTGGCGCAGCGCAGCTCCTAAGTACTTAATTGGACCTCACTTGGTGAACCACCTAAAGTGGGATTTATTCGGCCATGAATACTTCACATTGTGCTGCCCCCTCTCCTCAGGCGAGGTGCTACTCGGAGGTCTGTAGGTTTGTGAGTGTTTGAAAGAGGGGATAGTGGTGGGGCGTGCGGAAGAGACGGATGATCCTGTGTGAGAGAGAGAGAGAGAGAAAGTGTCTTCCCTCTTTCTCATCCCTCCGTAATGTTTGCAGAGTATAACTCGTTCTGGCCGACGGCGGCGGGGCCGAACAGCTCGTAGCACAGCTGCCCAAATTACGGTCCCGGACGTGTGAGTTTTATACTTGACGAATCGCTAACTCCCTCGCCTCGAGTGTGGCGAATAATCCTTTTATCTCGTTGCCAGAAGAAAAAACCTAGAATAAGGGCGGAAGGGGGGACCTGTGGATTCACGCAAAAGTGTCTGGTGACTAATTTTCTCAGCCGCTTTGTACAAAAGCGAGTGTATCTGTCGAGGCCGGATAACTTAACATTTAACGCCTCAGTTGCTAGAGTGTAGACCGACCTCGATACAAGTTACTGCTAGTACGTATTCTATCTTTCAGAATGTTAAAAGCACGCTCTCTTAATACCCGAAAGACTTGAAATTTGTATTACGAAAATTAAACATTTTCTCCGAGAGTGTAATATTTATTATGCAGATGGTAAGCATAATCAAACATTCTACTGCTGTTTCTGAATGTAAACCATAAATTTTTACTGCTAGGATTATACAATTTTTTTTGTTTTGCTTGTTTACATAAAGTATAAGCACAGTTCCATGCCTCAAAATATTTTTGAGTACGTCCTTATATTAGTGCACAAAGAAGTTCCAAATTCTCATTGGCGAATTAATCGTAATAATGTATTGTTTTTCTCTCATTTATATTTTTTATTGAATGTCATCATAAAAATGAGTCGCACCAAAATTACCAATAAGCATGCTGTAGGTGAATTTTCAAGCAAAATATTTCGTGGTTATATTTATTCAGAAACATTATTATCCTTTTATCTAGAATTGTCAAAACATCCTCTACAGTGTACTGTCACAAAGAATAAATAATCGTTATTTTGTTACATACTTAAGAGAGGAGTAATTTCTGATATATTTCAAAGTAAAATTGTTTTAATCTACAAAATTTGTTTTTCAGTTCTCTTTTGTCAGCAACATAATAAATACGTCATGACTAATTAAACTTATTCTGTCTAGGCGAAACAAATTTATTTTTAAGTATATTAACATAAGCAAAAAAAAATAGTAGGCAAACAAGGCCGAATTATTGTGTTCGTAATAACTGAGACTTATCTTAATTGTTTCGTTCACTTACACGAAAGTACTTGCACAAATCTTTATCAACATGTTGCTCGAAATTATAAGAAATTTATGAACTTATAAAAAAAACCACCCGTTCGAAGGTCTGAAGCTCGTAAGGCCATACTCCTTCGACCATGCGACATTATAATAAATTAACTGGTAGAATAATTTATCAGATCAGGATTACGAACCGGGAAGTTTCTGACACGCGAAAGTGGCCTTGTTTGTGTCGGTGCAGCGATACCTACCACGGTCGCACGTACTGCATATTTTTTTTAGTTAAATTCTCGGGCGATGTGAAATCTTGTGTTTCCAAGTTCCGCAGTATACAGTGTGGAACTACAGTGTAAATATTACATTCACGAACAAAGCCTCTGTGTGTTTAGGCCAGAATAAACCCTGAATGATTTAAAGTCACGTTACGGCTCAGCTTACAGTGGACAAACACACCTTAGGACTCAGGTCTAATTGAAACTACGTAAGGCGCGTGGAGTGCAGAAGAGTAATGTAAGGGCGCAAAACAATCAAATGGTACGCAATTGCACAACATGAATTCACAGGATTTTTAGAGGCGATATTGTATTACACAAAAGTTTAATTTAGTATACAACACAATTTAAAGGAATTGTATATTCCCATGAACCGAAATATCTCTTAAGCTCTCCGACTACTTTTCGTTACATAACAACAATTAAAAAAATATGAATTTTATTTCAGTTTCCTTATTTTAATGTATTACAAGAGAAACACTTTTTTTGTATATACTGCTGTCAAAAGTTGTACTTTTTTTGTCAAAATAATTGAAAACTCTTCCCACACTTTTTTCAGTAAAACAGAAGTTCAGTCATTTTTGCATCGAAAATAATCCATAAATGTTATTAGGCAAAAAAATAGTACTTTATAAATATCTGGTTTTAATATACGCAAGCATGAATGTAAACCTATTTCTTTGTCTAATTTTTCTACTCTTTTTTTATACTGGAGAGCTTACATTCTTACAACATGTCATACCAACGGCAAGCAAACTAACAATAAAAAAAATTAAACGGTAGCTTATATTTTCATTTTTCTTTAATTTCTTTGCCTGTAAAGTTTGCAATATTTTAAGTTGCTATGCGAGTTTGTTCAAATGAAAAATATCTTGGAAGTTGAATTTATGAGTAAATGCGAAACGTACACTTCATCCTTCCAAAAACAGATGAGTGCTACGTTAACTGATTTCTAATGGAACGGACTATTTCAAGGAATCTGCACCGAGCGAGTTGGCGCAGTGGCAAAGAACTGGCCTTGCACTCTAAGAGGACACGACCTCGATTCCCTGTTTGGCAATCCTGTGTTCAGTTTTCGGCTATAGCTTGTTGAAATCCCTACAGTCGAACACTGGCAGTATTTCTTAAAGGCTGTTCACGATTAACTAAGAACTTTTAAAAGCCCCGTTGAAGATATATTTGTATGCACATATTGTATTCTTCCGCCAATTGTAAAATTAAAATTGCAATGAGCCTGATAGCTTGATTAATGCGTCAGCCGAGTTAAACTGTAATGATATTAAAAATGAAATTATTTCACAGATATATTTATTCTTACACTTACATTCATAAAAACCAGAAAAGCAAATTCAATTATTACCTAATATTTTCCATACATTTTAATTCAATATTACACAAGGGACTAATTTCCCTTTGTCGTTACCAACTTTACTGGGCACATGTATGTCAGTGTGCCCGTTTAAATATATGCTAGGTAGGGACAGTAATAATTTTTAAAGATTGATTGCAAAAGTGCTCCCTTTACCGTGAACAGTCTAAACTACAATAGAAGGCCGACTCCTTCCCACTCCAGATTCTCCTAATGCTTGTTTTTCAATACAGAATCACATCTGTAAATTTGTAAGATACATTAACATACACATATGCACATATATGAGATTATATATATATATATATAACGCAGTACAAAATAATTTTTCTTGGAAGTGGCTAAATTGTTTAAAAAGTGCAATTTCGTCGTCGAAATAATTTGATTTATTTTCTAATTTTTATTGTAAAAACTGAATATATTTAAACATTTATTTGGTTTATTTTTAAAGTTGCATATAAGGCATAAACTACTATATGTTACACTGTAAACAGAAAACTAGCAAATGTGTGGGAGTTTTTGACAGATATAAGTATATTAAAATGTTTCTGATTTTACAGTATAATTTAATTAGAATTATCTATAACATGAAAAGAGTTTTTCTATACATTATATGTAATATTATTACGTATATATTCTCTTGTACGGGTGTGGGTAATTCACAGTAAATATTAATTTGCTGTTTTACAATTATTATATGCAATTAAAGTGGTAAGGCATTCAGTGTGCATTTTGGTAACTAACTCACTGCTTTCACACATTTACTTAACAAAATTTTTCAGCTCTGTGCGCGCACAAAAAGTGATAAATGTATCATGCAGTTGTGATAATTTCCTTATTCCACAACCAGTCGACTGCAGTAAACGACGTACCTTGCCTGCGCAGGTAAACAGTTAATTAGATATCGTTCTGCTTTTGTAATTAACCATCAGAAAGCCACAAAGCCTGTAGCGTTGTGTTGGTCGTCACAGTTTCTAGAACTGAAAAACGCTCGTTGACTTCTCTTTGCTCAGATAGCGCGGACAGTCCTTTGTGGTGGAGACGTCCCTCTTCAAACCTCGTTTCAACGGACCAAGTGCTGTTGTTAATAATGATAGTGGGCAATCATCATTGCTGACAACATGAGAGGACACATTCAAATGGAGTTACCGGGTATTCGTAGTGTTTCATAAATATCAAATTTCCAAAGATTTCCAAATGACATTCCATCTTCTCTCAGATCACACATCTTGCCTTTGCAAATCATAATCATTTACCTGTTTTCCATTATTTAACCACGTCGAAAAAAATTTCTACAAATATACCCGTTTTAATCTTGTAGCATTCGTTTTTCATAACCTTCTTAAAACCGATTTTGAACATTCCTAACAAAAAAAAAAAAACACCCATCAATCATACAACGAAAAATATTAAACAATTTATAATTTTTTTGAATGGTGAAACTGACAGATTAATATACTGAAATTTGTTTTCAGGTGTTAACCGTTTTACATTCTTAATGTCAGCTTAAATATCCCCTTACAAGATTTGGCGTGAATATGTGAGATTTTGAGATAAAACTAGTGCATGTAAAGAAACTCTGTTCTTGGTTAGCGACATTATTGATGGCAATGCGGTATTTACTTGGAGTTGTTTTTTATTTCGCACACAGAGAATGCCTCGTAGGAAGCAGGGGCCGTGGTGGCTAAGCGGTTAGTCTGCTCGCCTCCCACCTAGGAAGGCAAACCGGGTTCAATACCCCGGCCGGGTCACTCCCGGATTTTCGCACGAGGGAATCATGCTGGGCAATGCCACTTGCAGGCGGGTTTTCTCTGGGTACTTCAGCTCCCCCCGTCTTTGCATTCCAGCGCCGGTCCATCCTAGGGTCTCTTTTCATGTCATGTGTGGGGCAGACGGGCACCTACGGGTCCCAGCTTGAAAGCTCGTCGCTAGGAGGGTGTCGTATCCTCCTGGGTGCACTCCCCACACATTTATTTAAATTTATTTCAGAATAATATGATATTTCGTTTACATTACCAAGTTGATGCCATAATACAGTGATTTGTGTTTCAATGGTTAATTCTTGAAATATTCCAGAATAGCAAGCACTGGAAATTTTGTTGTATTTCTTACATAATGAAATATTACTGTACAATAAATATATATTTGAAAATAAAAATTATGTTTTAAAAATAACAAATTTGAATAAGCTGAGGAGAAACTTGGCATAAAATTATGTGCATAAAAATATGTTATGAGAATATGAGCATTGAGCATTATTCATCCAGGTACATTGTTCCATTCTCTTCTCTTCACTCAACGCAACTTTGAGAATTTTTTTTTTTTTTTTTTCATATTTAGGGCCAATATGAGAAAAATAATTTGAATAAGACACTGTGTCACGTTATAGTGTTTTTCGAGGTATCGATAAATAAACAATCCCACAAGAATTTGATGGTATCACAGGAAAGAAAGGTAATTTTAAGATATTTAGAGGCAGCGAAAAATATGTAAGCCAGTTGTCATAAAAACAACACACTCTGAATCCCTCATCTTTTAATTCTAAATTTAGAAAACCTATACTCGACCAATAGGATCTTTGAATTTAGAAATAAAATAATCGTAACATTTAAATATGAGTATTATTCAAAGAGAAAAAAACTAATGCATTAATATTATATGTACGACAGTGGAATATGACGGTCACAATAATATTTACTAGTGTGTCTGCACAGCATTACACTTACGAATTCTAAGGGACGAGTCTCTCTCAGTCACGAAATAACAAATTTCACGAAAGTTTAAACAATATTATATTATTTAAAAACGACCAAACTCAATGGTAGATAAAGACTTCGAGGGTACGTAATAAATAAATTTTATAGACATCAGTTAAATAGACGTAAATTGTATATATTGGATCCACCGAATGTATTATATACAACAAAATGACACAGAAAAATAATTAAGTAAAAAATAATTTCGGTCCACAGAAATACAATTTATGACTGTGCTCTGGACGGGACGTGCAATATCTCGCTCTGCAGCCCATCACCATTTCTAAGGCAGGTCATATTTGGTTCAGGAATAGCATATTTCATTAAAAGTTAACAATTTCAAATTGCACAGAAATCTGGATGTATTTATATACAAACACTGACTGGCGTACATAAGGAAACTTGGTTTGTGGGAAAGAAAATTACATTTAAAACGAATATTTAGTTAAATATTCTAAATAGTTGCATATTAAATAGATTTACTACCTTTTATACCCGTTAAAAAGTAATTGCATGACGATAGTGTATGATGGACTGTTTAACAGTGCCACCTGAAGTTAAAGAATACGTAACCATATGCGATACCATCGTCGTTATATTTCTTCAAATTATCTTGTGTGCAATGTTCTCGTTTGTGATGTCACGTCAATAAATATTTGTCGCCTTGAAACTAACCGGAGTTGCAGAGTGCGTTTTGGTCTTCCGGTAGCAGATTTCATTTCCGTGGATTGCTCTTGCCTTAAGCTGAGTAAGGATTCACCAGATGTCTGGAAGATGTATTTCCTATCTCATTTTTTTGGGAGTTTATGTAGTTTAAAACTAGCTTTCCTTCCCAGCCATTTGATTATGCTCCTGCGTCCCTTTAAGTGCATTAATACCAGTCGTTGTGTTTATGAAAAAAATTAATTTTTACAATATTTACGCACGGTTTTCTTTGCCACACAACCTTGTGCAACAAGTCACACACACAAGCCCAAAAAGAGGGCAGCAAATTTTTCACAAAATTTTCCCAAACTCATTTTCAGACATAGTTAAATACTAAACAAGCTTTACAATTCGCCGAAGTATTGTTAAAAAGTGCGTTTGGCTGACAGTTAAAAGTGTCTAAAGACTACCAGCAAAGGAAGAAACAGCAGAACGGGAGGGGCGATAAGTGTCGTCAGGCATCAATCACGTTTCCCACATGCGTGCAAATACAGGTGCGACACCTGCTGGAAATATAACCTAGCTCGCATTTATAGGAGGCGTGCGCTCTGCTAGCTGTGCAACTGCTGTCGAGAGGAGGGTGTAAACTGTTGAGCGTGTCCAGTCCTGTGTCGGTGCGAAATAATCATTATAAGAAGGGTGCCTGATCTCCACCTCCAAGTTTATTGGTTCTCTGGGATGATGATTATCGCAGTGTTCACAGAACAGTTTGTAAATATTTATACGTCTGGAATAGGGCTTGAATTTATTGCTGTCGTCATTTTTATGGAACATAGAATTACGTTATCTCTGGTGAAGGGCTGAGGTGCGATGTTGAGAACTTTTACTTGCGTAAGCATGGGTTCGTATTCATCCTAGTGCGCAAGGAACCCACGGCGTTATTAACAAACATAAGGATGTGCCTGAACGTAATCACCATGGTTCAAAACCGATTTGATGTATAATTACAATCATGTATACATGATCTGATCGTGATCTCTGTTATACCCGACAGTAAGGTATTCATATTAGATTTGTTTCGTAAATATTTAAAATGATGTTTTCCCATTGTGCTTGGTATTGACGGCAGTAGTATTTCAACGATTATTTCCTGAGACGATACATATCAGGGTTCATGGAAGGTATTTTTTTTTTGTATGGCAACCCCTGCCCTCTCAATATCCATGCTAATCACATTCGAAGCGACGCAGCTCGCTGTGTNGTTATACCCGACAGTAAGGTATTCATATTAGATTTGTTTCGTAAATATTTAAAATGATGTTTTCCCATTGTGCTTGATATTGACGGCAGTAGTATTTCAACGATTATTTCCTGAGACGATACATATCAGGGTTCATGGAAGGTATTTTTTTTTGTATGGCAACCCCTGCCCTCTCAATATCCATGCTAATCACATTCGAAGCGACGCAGCTCGCTGTGTNATTTTTTTTTGTATGGCAACCCCTGCCCTCTCAATATCCATGCTAATCACATTCGAAGCGACGCAGCTCGCTGTGTGTTGTGAGAATATTCCGTAAATAAAACAGGTTATGTGTCATATCTGAGTGATTTCTCCTAAGTTTCTTGAGCGTATATGAGATATTTTTCTGGGTCGAAGAGTTGCGAAAAAGGGAACGGCCATGTATACTATAATGAAGACAGCGTTGACGGTGAAAACAGTTACTACTTTTTTGACGTTCTCACACATCTGCTCACCGACTTTGCTGAAAAACGTGTCGTGAATAATGCAGAAGACGACAAGAACACTGACTACATATTTCTTGAAGACTTTAATGAACTGGTTTATAAACTCAGACAATTGATTGCCCCTGTACAGTAAGGAGATATCTTTAATCTTCGGTGAACTTAACGAAAAGGGTTACATTCAATGAAACCATTTTGTACTATCCATTGTCTGCAAACATGAGATAAATGCAAAGATTGAATGAATGTAAGGAAAAAGTAGAATAATACATGTATGTGTTCTTAGTTGTGCACTTTTAAGTTATTGAATCTTACCCTACTGCTTTTCTGAAAAACGTATTATTTTAATGGTGCATAAAATAGAATGCAAGGGTCTGTTTTAAAGAAAAATTGAACAAGAAGGTACGTTCCAGAGAATATGGTTCAATCTGAAGTATTTTATTTCTCGGGCTGTATAATTCAGCTGAGTTTTGACTGACATACAAACGAACTGAGTAAGGAATGTTTTTGAGTAATGAAAGGGCGAAAATCTGGGAGCGACCCTGCCGGGAATCGAACTTGTCTCGTCGTGTTGGGGTGAAGAGGCAGAGAAAGAATAGGCTGGTGTTGAGGTGGACCTCCTTTGCGGAAATGTGCGTACAAAAGAAAGGATGCCGTACGCGTACTCGTGATGGGAAACGAGAGCTCTAGCCACTGCACCCCCTCTCTTATGTGCAACCGTGGAAGAGGTCATCCTTGCAAAATGGGCATGGGTTGCCGTTTTCGATGGGGAGCCTGCACTGATGTGTGCAAATCTTCATCATTTCGCAGAATGCAGTAGGCCTTCTGACCTGAGTAATCTCTCCTGAATCCTGATACTATTTTAATTTCGCATGGGTAATAAACCTCATGTGCGTAAATATGAGTATTTTTAATATTTTTTGTGAAGCTATGGTTTATGTACTTGCGTTATACGATATGTTGTATCGTCATGGCATCACGAGTGGCTGATAGAGCGCAAGTATGCTAGCAAGCATCAGAACTCTTTCTGGGCATAATGAAGGTGCACAAAGTTTGTCGCAAAAATTAACACCTATGATGGGTAATTTAGGTCTCGCTTCTAACCTTTCAAAAATTTTTCGTTCGTATGTCTATGTGATACGCTGGTATGCCTGAGTTAAAACATCTCTGCAGGTTCATAAATAACTGGGGACTATTTTACAATCTGTATTTATCTCTGATATTATGACGTGTAGTTTAAAAAAAATTACACCAGTGGACTGAACTTTTTTTATGTATTTAATTTATGCAACGGTCTTGTTTATGGTATGTATACATAGACGTTTCCTCTGAAGATTCAAGATTAAAACACCTTAAAATATTAGGGTTTTTCACCTCGGAATATCGCATTGATTCAAAAATTAAAATATGTAGCACTTTTCTTGGCATAAAGTGTATTATTTTATGATCGTTACTGGACAACTTTTCTCCCCCTATTTTTGTAATGGATGGCCTGTTTTATTTTACCTTAATTTAGTTTCTTGCGCGCGTGTGTGAATATATATATATATATATATATATATATATATATATATATNCGCGCGTGTGTGTATATATATATATATATATATATATATATATATATATATAAATCGATGCAAACATGTCTTAGGTTTTATTCATGAAATGAGGTTTACACTCGTATATGCAAATGAGAGCGGTTCGAATATTCTGTTAGATATTTTCCTCCTAAACGGTTTAACATTAATTGACCACTGTGTAAGTGAGCGTGGAAATATTTCTTGGTATGTGCATCGGCGGATGAAAGGAATCGTTCGTTGGATTACGAAGAGAATAATAATGACCCAATTCTGTATATATTCCTAGAGTTATCAGACTCGCCAACAACACATCGTGCGCGAAACGGTCGATTTTAATAACTGTAAAATACAAAATTTTATCTTAGCATTTCTGAAATATGCGAGGAATTTCTGATACAAAATAAATCTTTGCACTCAATATAGTGCATTTTTGTTTAATTAATACGTACACATTTGTGTGCATTAAGTGTGCAATTTTTTTCTTTTCGTCCTCATAACGTGGCTTGCTCGTGATTCTGAAAGCCCGATGCTGCGGATTCGAAGTGAGAGAAAATGGCGCTACCCGCCTCCTATTATAATAAACACATATAAATATTTTTTTATCTGTGACTATTAGATACTCGTAAAATAGTAGTGCGAGTGAACATTATCTAGGTAGTGTGAAAGCTAAAATAATAATAAAAGTAGATTTTATACTATTTTGAGACGCAGCGAGTCACAAACTGCAAGCGGGAACAAGTAGGAACTCGTAAAGAAACCACCCCGGCATTCACGTGGAGTGATTTTTAAAATAGAATTTCCGGCCGACCGAGTAGACTATCGAACCCGGGCCCCCTTGAACGCAGTTCGTCCCTGGTGTTGACTTGTGCTTGCATATATCTGTGTTTATTATCCTATGAATTAAAGATTACAGTTGGCTTGCGTGAGAAATAAAACAACCTTCCGGAGCGACAACCCCCCCCCCC
>NQII01000878.1:73866-279683 GCA_002778355.1 Clitarchus hookeri | reverse complement strand
TTCTGCTATACAGACGTTCAGTGTCCTAGGGCAAAGGCCATTTCAACACCTGGTGCAGCGTGGCTGGCCGTGAGCACGAGCTTACATTGCGACTGCAAGTGCCCCTCGTTTACTTCTGTAATGGGACTCGTGACCACTTCTGTAAGTATGCTTTATCTTAATAGTTTTTTAATGCGTCTACCAGTCTCACCTGCAATTGGGATATTTCGGGCTCTGTGTGTCTGCGTGCGTGTAGTTGTGTGTGTGTGAGATACAATGTGTGTGTTTGATGTATGAGCAAGTGGAGAATGATCCCCCCCTTTCCCTTTTATAACTTAGTTACACAGCATCACAAAGTATCTTTGGTTTCACATTTGATTTTTATACAAAAAAAAAAAAGGATTTCGAGCTAGAATTTATGTACAAAAAGTAATTTTACATATAAATGATTTTCCACAATCTAAAGGGATTAAAATAAATTTAAAATTTCACAGTCTCCGTAATGCACTGGCTCCAATACGCGTTTTTTTTTTTGCACTTGTTAAATCTTTCCTAATATGTATCGGCGAGGTTTAAGGGTGGAGAATGAGAGCTGTATGCTCGTGTCTTTGCTGGATTACGTATTGTGGTATAAATCTGCATGGTAAACTTGCATCTCGGGAGTAAAATATGTTTTAGTTCGCGTAATTTATATAGAGTAAATACTATTGACACCTGCTTTATTAGAGACCGCACACATATACATACATACATATATTCTCATGTCTCTTTTCATTTGTCTAAAGCAGGGTGGCTGGAATCTCGGGAGGAAATTTTTTAATGATGAGAGTCTATTCCCTAGGTTAGGGGGGATGCATGGGATCCTTAATTGTGCATATCGCATACAGTGAGGCGTAGCAAAGTGGTTTTAACTCTGTTCTTGGGTTTTCCGAGCCATGCTTACATAGAAATCAGCATAACGCATCTGTACACGACACATGACTTTTTCTAAATCATTAAGTAATTTTTTGAATAATAACGTTTGTACACGTAAAATATATATACATTATGTTAGTGGCGGCTTAAGTCGCATTGGATATTTTTTCTTTAAATTATAACAAAACTGATATTGTAAATATTTTATTTCCTTTAAATTTTAACAAAACTGATATACTAAATATTTTTTCTTTACAACAGTGTTTTTTTTAATCTTACGTGAGCACGACATAACTCGAGCTAAAAAATCTATATGTTGCTTTAAATACATTTATTTATGCACGCAATTACAATATTGTTATTATTTTGCATAATACAAATAATAATTTTTTTACACGTGTTTTTTTTAGTATTTGAGGGCATTTCACATGTAATATTTCTTTAAAATGTACAATGGGTTCCTCGTAGTCTTTTTTTTATGTAACACAGGTTATCATAACTCCACAATCTTAGAGCTTCGGCGTTTCATGGGGCATAGCAATATCTTTGATTTTTGCACTCGTGAAATCTTGTGGCGTACGCCTCGACGCGCTGTCGAAACGGCGAGCAGCGGGAATGCTTGCGAAGGTCTACAAAGTTCGTTCCGATGGGGCACGCATTGTGAATCGACGACTCTTGGCGTCTTCCAAACACAGACACTGGGTAATAGGGCATTATGGCAAAGTTCAGCATTGTCAGAATTTCTTCGTACGGTATATTTCCCTCTTCCCACCTTAGAACGTGCGCTTCGTATGTTTGTAGGCGATACGTCTGTTGTGTGGTGCGGTCGAGGTGCTTCCATGGACACGGCGGTAAAAAGTGTAAAGTTTGGTTTTCTTGTCTTCGTCACTGTACGAGATGGCAATCTCCTTGATGGTTTACGAGTCCAACGAGCGAAAACCTTGGATGTTGCAAAACATTCCATACGATTCTTGTAATATAAACAAATTTTAAGTTCCCAAGCACACACCGTGTTACACAAATTTTTTACAGAGTCATTTAAAACTTCATCGAGGTCCATATACATCAGGCACCTGTGTTCTGTGTTGGTTTCCTCGCCGGGTATTGCTTGCCAATAAATTTCTTAAAGGCGAGCATCTAGCTTGCGAATAGATAGCTTGCACGGGGACGTCGTGTTCTATGGGGAGGGCGTCTTCAACGGGGAAGTCGTCTTTCACGGGCGCAGACGTCGTGAGGGCTGCTCGGTGGGCCTTGCACCAACCCCTGCGATGTGGCGTGTCAGGAACCGAGGTGATACAGCCCTCGAAACACTCCTTGCACGGGAGGCAGCCCAGTATGTCTTCGTCCTGCTGCAGGTAGGCCGGCAAATGCTTGATTGAATACGGTCGAAATTTCGTAAGTTGCGTAGACCAGGAGAAATTATTTCGGCAGATACTATAACTCGTCCCGATTGTCCAAGGCACTAAGAGAGCGCAACCTCACAAATGCAAAAATGGCCGAAGGGATTTTATGGTTGCTCAGACAACATGCGTGCATATCTAAGTGCTGAAGAATGACTGATTTACCTAGGGGGCTCGGGGTGCCTCAAATTAAAATGTTTTTAAGGGGGAAAAATAGACCTCCCTCGCAATTAAAGTAGGCCGCCGATTCGTCAGAATGAATATTTCCGAAAACAACCGAGTAATTAGCCAACGAGAAACAATGGTGGATAAATTAAATATATTGGAAGCGGGTGATGGGGAACCGACTAATTGGTCGAACGTAGGTTTCTGAAAACACCCGAGTAATTAGCCAATGAGAATCTTTGGCGGAGCAATTAAATATATTGTAAGAGGTTGTGCATCAGCCAATGAGAATCAGGGTGGGTAAATTAGTCAATTAAATATATTGGAAAGGGGCACTGGAGATAGTCACTCGTCTTCTGGGCACAGTGCTGGGGATAGCACCAGCAATCTAAAACAAATAACAAACGAAAAAAACCAAGATGGCGGTCGAACGAAGATGAGAGACAAACTCCAGTAATGTATAAATAAATGACAAACAAAAAAATATGGCGGACGGTGGCTATGACGCTTAACAAGATGGTGAACTGTACCAACCAAGATGGTGGAATGAGTATGGGTAATGTGGAGGACTTCCAGAAATTTAAGTTTTAAAAGTATTATTTAAATTGAATATTTTAATAATTTTTTATGTTCTTAAAATAATTTGAAATAATTTGTTATATAATATATTTTAATTTTTTTGTGATTTTTTTTGGGGGGATTTTCTGGGTTTTCAAAGTCAAAGTTTACCGGGGCCAAGGTCACGGTGAAAGTCGCCTGGATCCAAGATGGCTGCCGGCCGACCGAAATGACAGAGCACGAACAGCTCCGACCCCAGATCCCGATGTGCAAAAGTCCCCATAATCCCTCTACTTGCTCCGTTTTCAATAACCCCGCTTGATGAGAGGCTAAGCCCAATTACCTACCTACCTACCTACCTACCTACGGGTGCCGAATCACCAATCGAGGAGCCTGAGAGTTGCCTTGCGTAGAGAGGTTATGTATGGCACTGCATCCAGACTTTCCGGAGACACGAGCGAATTTCCAAGTTCGAACCCTAGGTCACGTCACTGCCCCTACGACACCTCAAGAGCGCGGAAGCCTTCCTTTTATCTTTAGTGTGGCTGTGACTCCTCCAAGTAATGAGAAGGATAAAATTATAGATATATTTCACCAATTGGCGTACCAGAGGAAACTATTATATGAAGAAGCATTGGCTATCATACGTCATGCGAGCAAATGAAAACAATTATTTATGTGCGTCGTTCTTTGCGTCATACCAAGAATTTATGTGCAGAATTGAAAAGTAAATATGTTGTTTCTTAGATCTTGATACTATATTTGTTGTCATATTCCATGTTGTAAATAATAAAAGTATTTGAATATTCATAATTATATTGACATATCATATTCCGCCGGCCAATCTTCCTGTCAAATTGAACACGATGTTGGTAAGTGCAGCCAAAAATGCCCTTATGTAACGTGACATGCGTTTTATTGGTTTTCCGGCAACAACTTCGATTAGCTGATCCCAAAATTGCCTTGCAGTTAGATGGATTGATGTGCAGACCAAAACGGACATTTCGCTCAGTGGTTCCATTCTAACTCGCGGCACCACAGGTTAGCAAATTAACTTTGCAAATAGCCTAAGTGCACTTCGACACATGCCAACTGGCCTCGATGAAAATACCGTTGTGCGAAATCTTGTTTGTAAGGGTAAGTAAGCGCAATGTAAATTGAACTGCTTTTTTTAACACTGCCAGTAGTACATATATGGTGTAGCGCGGACCATTTTTCATATGCTATAATTAAAACCTTTAATAAACTTAATAACTAAAATATTTGTATTAATTAACTCAAAAAAATTAATAAAAAATTGTTGCCTGTAAATTCGGTTTTACGGGCGAAGATTTTACGTGACAACGTAGTGCTGCGCGCGCGGCAGACCGATCATANTAAATTATGTTTGTGGTAAATCTTTTTATTATATTTACAACTTGATTAAAAAATTAATAAAAATTTTGGTGGTGAAATTAAAAAAAATAGTATTTACAAACTTATTAAAAAAAGGGATTTTAGTATTTCCTTTGATATATAAGAAAGTATACCTATAACCTAAATTTAGACATTTTTAGTGTTATTCAAAAATTATATTTACAGCCTAAATTTAAGACGATAATCAGCGGAACCCCCGCTGATTAATTCAAAAATTATATTTAAAATATAAATTTTGAAATTTAATCTGGGTTATCCCTTTTCAGCAATTAAGCAAATATATCACAAAAACGTATAAAATAAAATTTTTTTATTTCTTTTTTTTTCAATTTATTAATAAATAATTTAGGTGATATGTAATAGGAAAATGCAAAACGGTTCGTGCGACACCAATTATACTACTACTGCCTTATATAATAGAATGGAGCTGTCAGATGTTATTGTTTTACGACATAGAAAAAATATGTGACCAAATCTCGTCTTGTACGTGTATCCCCATCATTAAGTAAGAATTTGCTTCCGTAAATTACAAATTACGTGATAGCATAGATGCTTGTGTTTTTGTTTATGAACAATTTTGCCTACAGACTAACACTTTAAAAAAAAAAGGTTGGCTGGTTTGCATTAAAACATTCCATATAGGGAGCATATTCTGTGTAAACGGTGTGATAAAATNTGAACAATTTTGCCTACAGACTAACACTTTTAAAAAAAAAGGTTGGCTGGTTTGCATTAAAACATTCCATATAGGGAGCATATTCTGTGTAAACGGTGTGATAAAATCGAATGCAAGCGATATCTGTTTCACGCATATACGATAAATTATATTTAAAATAACCAGTAATTGTTGCTAATAAGTATATGGTTAGAGAACAGCTGGTAAAGGTATTATAATCTACATTTTATGATCATAAGTATACGGGTACCCACGCTAATGTCTCCTGTAAGGCTCGGCTTTACCTATTATGCAGAAATTATTCGTTTTCGTGTCATAACTTCAGTTTCAGAGAAATAAGCGGAAATGTTTGGTTGTAAAAAATTTAAAATTTACGAGAGTTTAATACCTTTGTGTTTAATTTTCACTGTTTGTTATTTCCTATTTTAAAAAAGGTGGAATTTTGTTCATAAAATAGAAATATGTTCCTGACCTTTTCACAACAAGCAGATAACATACAATTAAAATTAAATACAAAGCTATTAAACATCTATTAAAATGTACATTTACTATACATTGTCAGTAATTACTCTGAATCCGAAATTATGACACGAAAACCAATAATTTGTGCAAAAGGGGTGAGCCTTAAGTGTATTTCGGTTATACTGCACAGTAGCGGACATTATTATAGGATGGGCCTACGCTTGGCGTTTATTACAGCTCTAACCCTGCGGGGGAAACTGTAAACCAAATTTCGGAACATCTCCGGAGAAATGGTCAGTCCATTTCCGGAACGTAGTCGCTGTTCCAGTTCATCCCAGAAGTTGTCGACGGGACAGAGGTCGGGTCTCTGGGCGGGCCAGTCGATTTACGGAACCCTGTTCTCGACAAGCTACCCTCGAACAGACCGTGCTTTGTGACAAGGAGCTTCGTCATGCTGAAACACACAGCTATCATCTCAGAACTGGATTTCTGCAGCAGAAAACATGCAGTGCGTCAAAGTGCCCTTATAGCATCCCAAATTTAATGCGCCGCGTAATATTATGAGAGGAACTGGTCCCTACAATGAAAAACAACTCAACACTCTCACCCCACATCGGTAGAATTTCACCGTGGGCACAATGCAGGCAGAGCTTCCACCTGGCGTTGACAACACCCTTAACACTTCAATCGACCTGCCACGTGGTAAAGCGTGATTAATCTTTCCAAATAATGCATCTCCAGTCATCGAAATTCCAGTGGCATCGCTGTTTACACTACCGAAAGTGGTGCTTCGCGTCCACAGGCGCAATTTCAGGTTTGTAGGCACAGGGGCCCGAGCTTTGAACCCCGGTAACCATGACTCCCAGCACACAGTCATGATGATCATACCGTACAGTGACATATCACGTACCTGTACCACTTTAAACAATGCTCGACGGTCCCTGTCGCTCAACACACGTGGCCTACCTGGCCGTTGTTTTTGCTGTGGTTGTGCCTTTGCCGTTTCCACTTCATAATCACATCCCTGGCGGTCGACTTTGGCAACTTGAGAAGGGTGGAAATGGCCCCGACCAATATCTCACTGATGTGGCAACCTACAACTACAACATGTTCGAACATACTGAGAGCCCTTTCTCCAATCATTCTGACGGTACCGCGCAGCACTGACTGACATTGAGCACTTTGCCTACTTTTATAGCAGCGGCGGTCGTAATAACTTCTAGGCGCTA
This sequence comes from Clitarchus hookeri, assembly GCA_002778355.1. Taxonomy (NCBI): domain Eukaryota; kingdom Metazoa; phylum Arthropoda; class Insecta; order Phasmatodea; family Phasmatidae; genus Clitarchus; species Clitarchus hookeri. The sequence continues at coordinate 272,883 of NQII01000878.1, read as the reverse complement.
GTTTCCATATTCAGAGTGGTCTCCAGATACATTTCATCAGATAGCGCACATTCTCACATTCTCTCTAATGGCTGGACATACGTCTCAACTCAACAATGATATCTCTCCTCTGCGAATTTACCAAAGTGTTACAATTGAGACCAAATAAAAATATATATTAAATTAAATTATCTTTACTGTCAGGGTAGCTTACGTGGCCAGGAATGTTGAGTAAACTTCGGACAACATTGTTTTGATATTGAATCACGTTTAAGCCGTATGTATATGACAATTTTAAATGCAAGTTACAACTTCAAATCCTACCCCCTTCCTTCGGCATTCCATTGGATATGTCTTCCATCATACAAGTAAAGAAATGGCGGATTATAACACCGGGGTTCTGAAGAGAAGTGAAAATTGCGACAAAATATATGCGTCATTTTGTGTTATGGTCAACAGTTTGGTCACTATGACCCCGTAAAAAAAAAGCGCAGGATAACGTGTGATACACCGCACTAGCCCCACACATAAGTGCTTCGATTAAGGCAGTAAATTATGCATTGCAAATGTACACATGTAATACATCACGTGATGACAGTGCATGTTAATGTGCACTACTCTCTAGTACAAGCAAGAAAGCCGAAGTAGCAGTCTACGGTAAGAGCCCACGGCATTTTGTTAGACTGTCCGGACTTACATCAGGTGTTAATAGTGACCACCATCACAAGCTGGCATGTTTTATCACTTGTGGAACTTTAAAATGCACAATTTACTGTATTCATTGCAACACTACTGTGCAGTTGGTGCGGTGCCCTCACTTACGATCATACGCTGGATTCACGGAGCCGCTGAACTCAAACTGTTGGTTATAATTAACTAGATGTTACCAATACAACTAGTTAGCCTGCGTTCCTTTACATATGCTTGCAAGTTTATTGGATGAAGTAGGTCTTACTTATGACTTACGTAAAAGGAACGTGTGTGTTAAGATAAAATATTTATACAGCCCGTATTTTGAAAGTAAGTGTCGTAAAAACTTAAAACACGCCAGGGTACAACTTGCCGTAGTAATAACAATTTTCCAAACACTGGAGGGAAAAGCATGAGCGTATCCCAAGATATAGCATAAAAGGGTAGTTATCTTACAAAATGGCGGAAAAAAGAGTGTCTGTGTTGACACATTTTATAGTTTTAGTATAGGCTACTGCCAACATATAAATAATGATTAAATTTGGTTTCACACTGTCCTAAATATAGACCTGTATTCGAAATCGTTCGTACAGCCGAAATTGAATTAAGTGTCTGACCCACTTAAAATATATGAGGTTTTTTAACGAGCTGTAGTATTTATAAATTTCCCAATTTGGTAAGAATAGATTGATTGTTTCCAAAGATATGCTACAAAAATTGGTTTTCTTTTGTCATGTGGTGCTACTTTGCAAAATAGTGGACGAAACAGGCTATGTATTATCACATTTAATGTTTGTAGTTGATACTTCCGTCATACCAAGTTTGGTCGAAATTGAGAAACAGTATGGTACATATACCAAATTAACCTAAAATATGTATACGGCTGCCACGTTGAAAATAAGTGCTTCACACATTTAATTCGTACATGGTAACATAGTCTACCATAGTATTCGTTATCTGCAATAGTTGGCGGGAATCTATAGGATAGTTTCTGATATATGATGTGTAGTCCTAATTTTTTCAAGTAACGCTATTTTAAAAAATTGTAAACCCATAATTTTATACCTCCCTGCATTAAATATTTAAATGACAATCTGTGAAAAAAATAAATTTGTCTTAATTTGCTTTAATGGTCCCAGATATATAAAATGGCTCCCTAAATATTTAAAAGGCCACCATTTTGAGAATAAGCACACGTCGTCGTATAAAACTATTCTCGTTTGATGTCCTTACTAATAACTACGTGTGTTCTGAGTTCGGTGAAATTCGATTCTCGGGTTCATATATATAAGTCCATATTTCCCAAGAAAGTAACCTGATAATGACCGGTATTTTTCACCCCAGTTTTCACTTATCTATGCAATCCCACTGTTATAAAACGCAATTTCTACACGCACTGTAAAACAATACTTTAACAAATACTTGGCAATTTTGTTTTATCACCACTCTTTAGATTTACATCGTAAAGTGCATTTAGATTTTTCATAACAATCAATTACCCGTGCACATCCAGCGTGGGCTAAATAAGCACTTTGCACTTTCGAGAATTTATGAGTACAGAGGATGTGCTGTTAGAGAAAGTAGCTTCTGGACAGTATGTTACGGCGTGGTGCTACCAAGAACCTATGTTAATATCGGTCGGTAGGTTAAAAAATATATGTGAAACTGGTGGCAGATTCATATATTTACAAAAAGCTGTACGATTGCATTCACGGATATAGAAAGCCTAGGTGACCTCCGTGGCTTAAATTGTTCCTCACTCAACCATTACTCCCAATTACTGGTGGCAAGATGTTATATTATAGGCTGTTTTATGTTTTAATTAAATTAATATGCAGTTGAGCGTGCAGCTATATAAAAATAATAATACTACTGAATTAACACGTATTTACACGAATTTACATCTACTTCTAATACAACCAACTCCTGTCTTTTCCATCATTAAAGCCTGATAGCAATATTCCTTATCTATGACAAAATACTGACATGGAGTGAATAGCTCTATGAAATCTATCGAAATCTATCCAAAATTAATTCGTATCTGTGGCCGGAAATGTGTGTTATTTACGTCCTCTCAGGGTTTCTTTTTGAATTTCTTTTGGCAGGCTAATTGCATTTGCAGGCTCGAGGCGATAATACGTCACGGTTCTCAAGAAAACTGGGTTCTTTCCGCTGGTTTTCATGCAGTGAAAGTGGCAATTTTCCGTGCATAAAAGTTCTTAAGCGCACTTCCCCGGCTTTTGTGTCTGCGCGCGACTTAAGGGTGCGCTCTGCCACGCAGCGCGGTTGGCGAAGGGTCGCGAAGTGTGGGTGGAGTAATGAGCGAGTGAAGGGGTGGCGAAGGTAGAAAAGGTGGAGAAGGGGAAAGGAGTGTTTGGAGAGTGGCAGAAGGGGTAGAACGGTAACGAAGAGGGAGACAGAGAGGGAAGAAAACGCCGAAGGGAGTCGCAAGTATCTTATGGCGTGCCGAGCGGAGGTTTTGTCCTGCTGTGAATCGATTACGACCAAACAAAACACAAACTTTAATAGCCAGGAAAATAATACGAGAACCCAGGAAGCGAAGGCCGTTATGAAAGCCTAGCCACGTTATATTTCTCTCTCTCTCCCGGATTTTTCCCCCGGACCTTCTTCCAGCTTGCGTTTATTACTTTTCTCAGACTCCATCCCCCAACCTTTATTTTACCTTACCCACGTCCATTACCTGTCCACGCGATCTATCATTGTGGCGGGGAAAATGGAGTGTTGTATCTACTGGTTCTGGTAATCATCTTCGGTCAATACAACGCAACTACCATGTTTCCGATAGTGGATTCGAGAATAGCTTCTGCTGTTTGAGGTGGCGAGACGAACAACCTGTGGTGCATGCATGCGAATTGAGATGTGGATACAAACTCAGCCATAACAAGGACGTTCTAATTGAAAGATTACTCAAAGCAAGCAAAATTTTAGTTTGAATATAAGAAAATGATTATTGGTAGTTATAAATATTTACTTAGGAACTATTTGCCTACAGTATTTTACAACACGAAATTTATTTAAGAGGTAATATCACATTGTTGCATGTAATGCATGAAGTCAGTTTTGTATATTGACACAGCGTTCACGTACACAATTGCCACTGGGAATTTTGCGTTATTTTCTCATATGTTGCCTGTAATATTTCAGAAGATAATGGCAAAACGGTGCCTAAATATCGACTGGAATTAGTCATCTACCAACAAAACTTTCATCAAGGCCGACCAAATTACTTCATACCTTCTTGGGAATTGTATTTATTTCTTTAAGAAAAAGATTGTACTATTTTAAAAATAAAAATTAAGAGAATTACATGATTTTAATAATATATAGTTCCATTGACCTCTAAAAATTCGTCCGTAGTTTCAGCCAATGAACCTCACTTTAATATCCAACACCTGAGAGATGAAAATATTTATGACAAATTAGCACGTGCTGAAATTTTACTTCAACAAGCTGGCAACACATTATTACAGATTTAAATGATTATTTCACATCTTAAAATACACTCATTTGCAAAAAAAAAAAAACCTGAAGCTACCATCGTAGGGGCACGTAAGTAAGTACAGACACAGTACATGGTAATATGTATACAGAAAATAATAAAATATTTTGGCACCAAAAGCATGTATTGCAGAGGACCATCACTTTCAGGATGCACTTAGTATGGTATTGAGCCATCCGTAGCATGGTGACAGGTGGCTATACACTTAAGCATAGAGGCATACAAACATCAGATGTTCTCCAGAGGAAGATTCTGCCAAAGTTGCCGTCCAATCTGGTCCCACATGTTCTCGATAGGCGAGAGGTCTGGGAAACTTTATGGCCATGGAGGCCTGCTGGCATCGCGAATGCAGGCCAGAGATACCCGCACTGTGTGTGGTCGGGCATTACCCAGCTGTAAAATGGGGTCGTCAACCTGGATAAGAAAAAGGAGTTCACATGGTCGCAGAATTTCCTGGGCGTATCACCGCGCCGTCAGGGTTTTTTCAGTCACAAGTGGGGCACGGGAATCGTAGAAAATGGCACCCCACACCATGATCCATCTCATTGGGGCGGCGTGTTTCTCTATAATGAACCGTGGAGCACTATGTTGGCTATGGGCTTCTCCGGGCTCGAATTTGGCGGTTGTCTGTAAGTAGACAGAACGGTGATTCGTCGCTGAGCACCACTCGACGCCAATCCGCAAGCTGCAATCCTGCCCATTCCCGGCAGGTCACACATACTCGGAAATGCTCCGGTCGTAATGACAGACGTCTCAAAGGACGCCTCGATAACAGATCCCGCTCCGATAGCAGTGGATGTGGGACTGGTGGACACAGGCGTATCTACAGCTGCAGTAACATATCCTTAGATGGTGGGCATCGACGCCCGTGGGGTGCTTACAACCTTTCGCACGATGAAACGTTCCTCCCTGCTGGTGGTCCGCCGAGTTGGTCGACTCGAGCCTTCTCGGCGGGTGTGTGTTCCCTACTGTTCTCACTATGTCTAACACCGACTCACGGTTTAGGCAGAACGATTCAAGTGGCGAGCAATGTGCCGAAACGTCTAACCTACCTCTCGGAGGCTGACGATGCGGCCTCTCTCAAACTCACCCAGCTGAAGAAAGGTTTGTCGAATGCGTTGTCGAGGCATGCTGCGTTTTCCCGGAACTTGGCTCTGTGGTTCACAGTTCTCACACTGCTACTAAGGCCTTATTCGGTGTCTTGCAGTTATGAATGATGGAGGGACATATATTCCCCCCATGGCCGCATCGTAGCAATCAAACCGCATTAAACGCAAAAGTGACACATGTCGGGCTCTGACCATATTGTGTGGCAGCCCTCGTTGTAGTCCCGCGATTCGTTCATAGTGATAATTTTTTGTTTGGAAATGAGCGTATGCACCAAACAGGGTGCCGTAATTCAGGCTAAATAAAATAAAATAAGGGAACGTAAGATACATTAAATTAAAAAAAAATGTCATAAAAAGCAAACACCAAAGAGAAATAGCCGACCAAGACTTCACCTGTGTCGCTCACGTAAAAAGCAACTTTTAAGGAAATAAACTGTTTAATGAATTTGACATATTAATAAAAATATTTATACCCACTACCAACAATTTCAGAGAAGTACATTTTATGTAGCATATTATAGAAAAATGCATATATTTTGTAACACTCATAATATTTTGCTGTAAAATACTACATTGAATTTTTAAGAAATTACTGTAGGTAGTCTATTTTTAATCAAAATTGAAGCGTGTTTCCATTTTGGGTACTTCAGAAAGCATATTTTGCAAATGAAATCCTTCATGTAGCAAGTCTCTATTGTTATTGTCACTCTGACTGATTTTATGTAATGGAAAATTGGTAATAACGTTTAACACTTTTAATAGTTTTTTATGCATACCCATCTCAATACGAGGTTTAATTACATTAACAAATTTAATTAGCCAGTCAAATATTTTTTATATATAACTTTTAACTCAGTATGGTGTTTCACGTAAATTTGCAGCACAGAACCAACATTATTACGTTTTCCACAATAGTTGTCTTCATATATAATAAAGGAGTAGTTTTTTCTTTACTTTTTGTTTGTGCTCATAGTGGAGAAATTACAACGTGGCTAGAAGAAAACTCTGCTCTTTCAGACGTCGTGTATTTATACATTTTTGATAGTCTCCAGATTTACTCAGTTTTACGAGTTAATGTGTACAGGGAAAATGGTTATACAAGCATCACATTGATTTTAAAAAAAAACTGCATTTGTGTGTTTTTTTTAATTTTGTACAGAATTGCAGAAAACTACTATAATTTATTATTCAGAAATTTATCGAACCAGTTTGCACCTACGTGAGAATGATCAGCAGGAATATCGTAAATGTACGGGTGAAAGTATTATTTTCTTTGAATTAATATTTAAACAAAATGCGCAGAAGTTTGCAAGATTAAGGATAAGGCTTGGCACGGCAAGTAGAGACTCCATTATTTCGCGTTATAAAACGGCATCGTACTTAGTTTCAGAGTCGTTTGCTCACTAAAGAAGATCTCATTGTGTCATTGGCCGCTACCACAGTCTCCTGTTTGGCTCTGCCAAACAGAATGAAGCCACCAGAGTGCTTCATGTTTACTATTGGTGTAGAGACTTGCAAGGGATGTCAAATGAGTGGAGGTCGAATGACACTCATTATACTTATATATACTTTTACAACATCTTAAATGTCAGAATATTATAACGTGAAATGCTATGGTGTTTAACGTCAACTGATACATATACAGTTAAAGAATATTTATTTTCACAAAAAGCACACATGTTACAATTTGTAGGTAGGAATAGTGCGACTTCTCCAGCTTACTCGTATTAGTAAGAATAAAATTTTTGATGCCTTACCGGCAGTCTATTGTGAGATTATTATATATTCTGGAAATTACACACAAAAAAATACAGGGAAAAAATTAAGATGCAATTAAATATTCTAATCAATAAATAAGGAAATTAGAACACAAAAAACCAAAATTACAACCGCAAACAAAAAAGTGAAATTTTTTTTTAATTTAAAAAAAAAAACCACCGTAACATACGAAACACGATCGTTTCAAGAAGAAAAACTAGTTACAAGTAGCCCAAAAGCTGAANAAAAAAAACCACCGTAACATACGAAACACGATCGTTTCAAGAAGAAAAACTAGTTACAAGTAGCCCAAAAGCTGAAAAAACAATTGAAAACACTGAGAAACAATCGAAGTATCCTGAACGTCCACGCAGCTAAAGGTTGTGTTGCGAACGCAATAAAAGCGGAATTTTGACAATCTGGCGCCCGTGTAGGGCGTTCTGCACAGCAGCTGTGACACCACGGGCTGTTGGCACCTCGCCAACAGCCCTTCCGTGCTTAGGAGTCTGGAAGCTGTAAAAGAGAATCAACTCCCGGTAGAGACCAACGCTCAAGTCTATCAGATAAGAAAACAACACGGTTTGCAACAAAACTCTCTGCGTAAACCACAGGCTAGAGATTACGTGGACTGATTTTCACCTTATGCGCACTCAACACTGCCTCAATAATTACCATTGTAACTATAAATATTAAGTGTTTTACCAATTACGTGTCGTTCGTTTACATTTGGTTTAACAGCCAACCAAAGTTTAAAAAAAAAAAATAACAACTTACGTAACTTGATTTCAGAAACAATTTTTTTCCTTCATAAGTAGCGTACCAGCTTATCAAAGCCCTTATTTAAATAAACGGTGTGCTAACCTTATTCGACAGTTCTGCATATGTTGGTAACGGTAAACTGAGCAATATGAAAGCCCTGCATAAGACCGATGTGTATGCACATGCTGTTTTCTTCCACCACACGAAAAATAAATATTTCTCTGGGGCTGGTTACTTTATTCATGCGTCGGTCAAATGAAACTGTAAAATATTTATAAGAAGTATTATTATTTCAAATTTGCTAGTTCTCACACTAACACGTATTATATAAAAAACAGAAAGCAAAATAAATAATTTCTGTATTCACAAATTCTTACAAAACCACTTTAATTAATCGTTGATAAATGGAATTACTTCCCGTCCGTCGTTACCAACTTCACTGGGCGCATGCCAGTCAGTGAACCCATTAAGATACAGTGGCTCACATTAATATTCGGCCACCTATGATTATCGCAGTTTCATGGCCTGAAGTTACATTAGAAATAAAGATAAACTTAAGTCATATTGCACAATCCATCTTGTTGCTTTAAATCAAATGTAGCGGTACCCAATAACGTAAATGAGCAATGTAACTTTACAAAAAATATGATTTTGTGATCTCATGCTGCATAAGTACGCCACTTTAATAGTCGGCCATCATAATTCAAACACAAACATAATCCTCTTTGCATACTAAACAAACACTCTTTTAGTACCTAGTAGCATTGCTATTTTGATTAATTACTTCTAACATGCGTTGTGGCATATTAGCAATTATTTTCCTGGTACATTCTGGGCCAATCTCACTCCATTTTTCCTTGGACCCTTTTTCTAATTCTTTTGTGGACCTTATTGTTGTAGTACGTAGTCTTCTTTGAGTTCATTCCACAGATTTTCTATGGGATTCAGGTCGGGTGATTGAGGAGGTGTGTTAATGGCTTTGGGACAGTTATACAAAAGCCAGCTCTTGACAATATACGACTTGGGTTTCGGGTCATTATCTTGGTTGAACTTAGACGTGTTCCTAATGCCCAGATTATCAGCACTCTTGTGTAGGTTTGCTTTCATGATGTTAAGATAGTCTTCCTTTTTCATAGTTCCATCGACACGTGCAGCTTTTTTAACACCTGATGAAGATATACAACCCCAGATCATAATACTACCTCCACTGTGTTTCACAATAGGTTGTATGCTCCCAGGTTTAAGCTCCCCATTTGGCTTGCGCCATACTGTTACCCTGACATCTGAACCAAATACAATCATTTTCGTCTCATCAGCAAAAATTATATCATTCCACCAGATTTCATTCTTGTCAGCGTGGTCTTTTACGAACGTAAGTCGTTTTCTTCTATTCACCTCTTTAATAAAAGGTTTCTCTCTAGATACCCTGCCATTATATCCTGCTCTTCTGGTAACTCGTCGTATGGTTTCTGGATGGACGCTGTTTCCACATTCATTGAGTACCTCCGTGGTAAGTTTGCAAGCACTAATTTTCGGATCTTTTTTTATTATCCTGATGACTAGACGTTCCTCTCTCTCTCGCTTAGTTTCTTGGGCTGTCCTTTTTGAGGTACCAAATATATTCTGTTTTCCTACTCAAACCTTCTTATGATGTCTCCGACAGTGGACCTCAGCAGAATTAAGTGCTCCGCAATTTCTCGTTGAGATTTCTTCTTTTCATGATGAAAAATTACCAACTGCCGCTGTTTAAACGTTGTTCTTGCCCCTACGTCCCATTTGCCTGACTGACGCAGCCAATAGAGCTACCCAATACAACCTCTTAGCGCAGAGAGCGTTCAGGAAATGACACGAGGTACAAACGCAATGTTCATCGTACCTGTGCCACGTGTCCACTACAAGTGGCCGAATATTAAAGTGACGTACTTATGCAGCACGCGAGGACAAAATATCGTGTTTCATTAACGTGCAGTGTTCATTTCAGTAATGGGCTACTATGACATTTAATTTAAAGCACACAAAAATGATTGTGCAATATGTTTTATGTTTATCTTAATTTCTAATGTAACATAAGGCAATAAAACTTCGATAATAATCGGTGGCCGAATATTAATGTGAGCTACTGTATACGCAGGAAGAAACCGTGACACTTTTCAAAGAGTAATTACACAAGTTCTCAGTTAACTGTAAACATACTATATAAATAAAAGTGTATTGAGTGAGTGAGTGAGTGAGTGGAGAGATTTAGGCGGCTCTTAAAATCAAGGTCTTTAGAGCCGATGAGGGTGAAGTGGGGTGATCAGGGAGCAGTACCGGAACGCCAGAGTGAGGGAAACGGCAGATCCCCGATAAAATCTGCCAACCAGCGGCATCATCCGACACGATTCCCACACGAGAAAATCCGGGAGTGACCCCACCGGGTATCGAACGCGGTTTGCATTTGTGGGAGGCGAATGGTCTGTCCACTACACCACCGCGGCCTCTAGAAAGAAAAGTCGTTCAACGTTTGGAAACTGGGTGTGGTTGCAGCGCATTTGGTCTTCCCACTCTTCTCCATTTTCGCTCTACGATATAAAGTGTTATGTGATACAGGGAATAAGCAAGTAAATACGCACGATGTTTTTGCCTACAATCATAGTCAACTAGGGTAACAGAAAAATGCACTGTAAAACGTTGTCTGTTCGCTTACAACAAGAAGCCTTGGAAACGTTGTTTCCATAAAAAAAGTTTTAAGACTACAGAAATGATTTTATGAAATTGCATATACACATATATATATATATATATATATGTATATTTATTTATGTATTTGTGTGTGTATACGTATACTCACATATATAATTTACATTTTAATATACAGGCAAGTATTAACTTGGGCAAATAAACGTAAAATTGTATNAAAAAAAATCACCGTAACATACGAAACACGATCGTTTCAAGAAGAAAAACTAGTTACAAGTAGCCCAAAAGCTGAACAAACAATCGAAAACACTGAGAAACCATCGAAGTATCCTGAACGTCCACGCAGCTAAAGGTTGTGTTGCGAACGCAATAAAAGCGGAATTTCGACAATCTGGCGCCCGTGTAGGGCGTTCTGCACAGCAGCTGTGACACCACGGGCTGTTGGCACCTCGCCAACAGCCCTTCCGTGCTTAGGAGTCTGGAAGCTGTAAAAGAGAATCAACTCCTGGCAGAGACCAACGCTCAAGTCTATCAGATAAGAAAACAACACGGTTTGCAACAAAACTCTCTGCGTAAACCACAGGCTAGAGATTACGTGGACTGATTTTCACCTTATGCGCACTCAACACTGCCTCAATAATTACCATTGTAACTATAAATATTAAGTGTTTTACCAATTACGTGTCGTTCGTTTACATTTGGTTTAACAGCCAACCAAAGTTTAAAAAAAAAAAATAACAACTTACGTAACTTGATTTCAGAAACAATTTTTTTCCTTCATAAGTAGCGTACCAGCTTATCAAAGCCCTTATTTAAATAAACGGTGTGCTAACCTTATTCGACAGTTCTGCATATGTTGGTAACGGTAAACTGAGCAATATGAAAGCCCTGCATAAGACCGATGTGTATGCACATGCTGTTTTCTTCCACCACACGAAAAATAAATATTTCTCTGGGTCTGGTTACTTTATTCATGCGTCGGTCAAATGAAACTGTAAAATATTTATAAGAAGTATTATTATTTCAAATTTGCTAGTTCTCACACTAACACGTATTATATAAAAAACAGAAAGCAAAATAAATAATTTCTGTATTCACAAATTCTTACAAAACCACTTTAATTCAACGTTGATAAATGGAATTACTTCCCATCCGTCGTTACCAACTTCACTGGGCGCATGCCAGTCAGTGTACCGATATGATACAGTGGCTCACATTAATATTCGGCCACCTATGATTATCGCAGTTTCATGGCCTGAAGTAACATCAGAAATAAATATAAACTTAAATCATATTGCACAATCCATCTTCTGTGCTTTAAATATAATGTAGCGGTACCCAATAACGTAAATGAGCAATGTAACTTTACAAAAAATATGATTTTGTCATCTCATGCTGCATAAGTACGCCAATTTAATATTCGGCCATCATCATTCAAACACAAACATAATCCTCTTTGCATACTAAACAAACACTCTTTTAGTACCTAGTAGCATTGCTATTCTGATTAATTACTTCTAACATGCGTTGTAGCATATTAGCAATTATTTTCCTGGTACATTCTGGGCCAATCTTACTCCATTCTTCCTTGGACCCTTTTTCTAATTATTTTGTGGACCTTAATGTTGTAGTACGTAGTCTTCTTTGAGTTCATTCCACAGATTTTCTATGGGATTCAGGTCGGGTGATTGAGGAGGTGTGTTAATGGCTTTGGGACAGTTATACAAAAGCCAGCTCTTGACAATATACGACTTGGGTTTCGGGTCATTATCTTGGTTGAACTTAGACGTGTTCCTAATGCCCAGATTATCAGCACTCTTGTGTAGGTTTGCTTTCATGATGTTAAGATAGTCTTCCTTTTTCATAGTTCCATCGACACGTGCAGCTTTTTTAACACCTGATGAAGATATACAACCCCAGATCATAATACTACCTCCACTGTGTTTCACAATAGGTTGTATGCTCCCAGGTTTAAGCTCCCCATTTGGCTTGCGCCATACTGTTACCCTGACATCTGAACCAAATACAATCATTTTCGTCTCATCAGCAAAAATTATATCATTCCACCAGATTTCATTCTTGTCAGCGTGGTCTTTTACGAACGTAAGTCGTTTTCTTCTATTCACCTCTTTAATAAAAGGTTTCTCTCTAGATACCCTGCCATTATATCCTGCTCTTCTGGTAACTCGTCGTATGGTTTCTGGATGGACGCTGTTTCCACATTCATTGAGTACCTCCGTGGTAAGTTTGCAAGCACTAATTTTCGGATCTTTTTTTATTATCCTGATGACTAGATGTTCTTCTCTCTCGCTTAGTTTCTTGGGCTGTCCTTTTTGAGGTACCAAATATATTCTGTTTTCCTACTCAAACCTTCTTATGATGTCTCCGACAGTGGACCTCAATAGATTTAAGTGCCCCGCAATTTCTCGTTGAGATTTCTTCTTTTCATGATGAAAAATTACCAGCTACCGCTGTTTAAACGTTGTTCTTGCCCCTACGTCCCATTTGCCTGACTGACGCAGCCAATAGAGCTACCCAATACAACCTCTCAGCGCAGAGAGCGTTAAGGAAATGACACGAGTTACAAACGCAATGTTCATCATACCTGTGCCACGTGTCCACTACAAGTGGCCGAATATTAAAGTGACGTACTTATGCAGCACGCGAGGACAAAATATTGTGTTTCATTAACGTGCAGTGTTCATTTCAGTAATGGGCTACTATGACATTTAATTTAAAGCACACAAAAATGATTGTGCAATATGTTTTATGTTTATCTTAATTTCTAATGTAACATAAGGCAATTAAACTGCGATAATCATCGGTGGCCGAATATTAATGTGAGCTACTGTGTACGCAGGAGGAAACCGTGACACTTTATAAGAGTAATTACACAAGTTCTTAGTTAACTGTAAACATACTATATAAATAAAAGTGTATTGAGTGAGTGAGTGAGTGAGTGGAGAGATTTAGGCGGCTCTTAAAATCAAGGTCTTGAGAGCCGATGAGGGTGAAGTGGGGTGATCAGAGAGCAGCGCCGGAATGCAAGAGTGAGGGAAACGGCAGATCCCCGATAAAATCTGCCAACCAGCGGCATCATCCGACACGATTCCCACACGAGAAAATCCGGGAGTGACCCCACCGGGTATCGAACCCGGTTTGCATTTGTGGGAGGCGAATGGTCTGACCACTACACCACCGCGGCCTCTAGAAAGAAAAGTCGTTCAACGTTTGGAAACTGGGTGTGGTTACAGCGCATTTGGTCTTCCCACTCTTCTCCATTTTCGCTCTACGATATAAAGTGTTATGTGATACAGGGAATAAGCAAGTAAATACGCATGATGTTTTTGCCTACAATCATAGTCAACTAGAGTAACAGAAAAATGCACTGTAAAACGTTGTCTGTTCGCTTACAACAAGAAGCCTTGGAAACGTTGTTTCCATAAAAAAAGTTTTAAGACTACAGAAATGATTTTATGAAATTGCATATACATATATATATATATATTTATTTATTTATGTATTTGTGTGTGTATATGTATACTCACATATATAATTTACATTTTAATATACAGGCAAGTATTAACTTGGGCAAATAAACGTAAAATTGTATNTGTATACTCACATATATAATTTACATTTTAATATACAGGCAAGTATTAACTTGGGCAAATAAACGTAAAATTGTATACTAGTGTATAAATATTAAACAATTTTAACAGCTACCAAATAAAACGAAATTTGGGACGCACTGTAGGAACGCCTTGAAGTTTTGTTGACGGCGATTTCATTAGAGATGGAACCAGAAACATATGCAATACTAATGACACAATTTCAAATACATACGCCTTTCACTAGGGACTCGAGCCCACAAAATTTCGCACCGTAAGTTGGTGTGCTACTAACTGCATTATGGAGGTAGGATTCGGAGCATGAACTTCAGATGTAACTAGTCCAATGTGTTGGTAGATAGGGTTTACTAAACTTAAATTAAAACAGTCATTTTGAAAAAGAGTTTATGAACCACTTAAGCATGCAAGTTTACATGGCCTACCGTAGCACTACTTAAGTACATAATTTTGTGTAAGTCTATTGATTGTTACTCGAGATAAAATATTTATTGCTGCATTTGGTGCTGTCGTGTAAAAAGGTCTAAAAAATTGCTTTCTATGTGCATATATGATGCTTTTAATATTTACTGCCAGCATACAAATTTTGTATGAATTTTGTTAAATTGTTAAAAAATATTGCTAACTTATCGAAATTATTTAATTGACCATAATTTAAATTAGTGTCTGACATTATTAAACAATAGATGTGTACATGACCTACCGTTTCTCTATTTCTTTGCGAAATTGGTGGGAATTAATATATTGGCTCCTGAAAGGTATAATTAATATTTTGTCTACCATCACTATCTTACAAGAAGGTGTGGAAAAGAGACTGCCAGCATAGCTACGATTAGTTTAGGTCAATTTTGTCAGATTTTATAAAACGTTATAATATACTGCTTTGAATTATTTGTATTGCTGTCATTTAAAAAACCATGCTTGAGTTACTTAAATAAAGTAATTTTTCATGGCCTACAGTATTACTATTTGCCTACTAAGTTTGGTGAGAATGGGTTGGGTGAACCAAGAGATATGGCATAAATGCTTTATTTTTCTTATGTGGTGCTATTTAAAAAAAATAGTGGACAAAAATGTTGGGTACAAATTTATTCTATGTTTGTCATTGGTACTGCGGGCTCATAATGTTTTCGGCATACGGCATATTAACCTAAAATATTTTTGTGTCTGTTATTTCGATAGTATGTGATTACCCCTTAAGACATATAGATTTAGATGGTTACAAAAGTCTAAAATTACATCTGAATTTGGTGGTAATCAGATAATTTTTCTCGAGATATAACATAAAAGCTTAATTTTTATGTAGATCTATCTTCCAAAATTTGTAACAAAAGAGTTTGTGTAAGTTCATTTCATGTCTGTAAAAATACTGCTAGCATGCAAAGTCAAGTCAAAAATCGTAACATGGTTTCGGAGGTATAGCGTATATTTCTAAAATGTTTACATGTTCACGGTTTTGAAAACAAATGCCAATAAACCTTACAAATTATATATTCACATGGCCTACCATAGTAATAATTTTTTTTTCTTAATTTGGTAGTAATCGGTTAATTTTTTCCCGAGACATGAAATAAAAACTTTATTTACTCTTATATTCTTATCTTACGAAATTGCAGATAAAAGATCCTCCGTGTAGACACATTTGATAATTTTATTAGATAGTGTCAGAAAACTTATAAAGTTGAAATTGGTTACAGAGTTTCGTAAATATAGCATACGAAGAAAAAATGTATTTATTGTTGCCATTTAAAAACTATATTTTTACGTACTCAAAACATATAAGGTTTAGGCCCTATCGTAGTATTCATGTTTGCCAAATTTTAGGATCCGGTAATTGTTTACCGGAGATGTGACATATAGATTTTAATTTTTCATATGGCGCTGTCTTACGATGTCGTATAGAAAATACGCTATTTATTGGCATATTTTATGATTGCAATATATATTTTCATTATACCTACTATGGTAGGTATAAATAGATCAAACTGCATGGTAGATATAGAAAATAAACCTCAAATATGTGCCTTGTCCAATTAAATCACACAGGTTTACATAGCCTACACTTTAAAAAATTTCTGGTAAACTTCATAAACTCTAGTGTTAGTTTTTATCTTATAACCTGTGTGGAAATAATACCACACATACAGCTGCAGATATAGGAATGTTTATTGTCACTAATATACAAAGTTAGGAACTTATCTACGCTTGTGTCTGTTTCCTGAGCAATTGTAGGAACGCTACCATGATTGTATAGGGGAAAAAATCACCATTCCCGCTTTCCCACTAAGCGTATACACTGGTTTGGCAAATTTCCGAATAACAACTTAAGAGTTTGCCGTAGTATTCCTTAAATGCCAAATTTGACGATAATCAGTTGAAATGTCTAGATCTAATGTAAAAGCTTTCTTTCATATAGTGCTACCTTCATAAATGGCGGACTAATAAATACACCCCTCTCTATTTTGAATTTTAACGTTATTCACTGTCAGCATACAGAATTAGGATTAAATTGGTTAAATGGTTCCCGTGACATGACAGAGCACACTAAATTTTCAAAAGCCCGCCATTTTGAAATTTAACTACCGACCGTGGGCGAAAACTAGAAAATCCGGATGGCCTTACTAGGTACTATTGGGTTAATTAGTTCAGAAGTTTTTATTTGATTGTATGTGCAAGGGGGGCGGGGGGCAAACACTCACAGACACGTGCATAGGGATATATACAAAGAAGAAAGTGACCTCATAAGCCTAACAAATGTACTTCTTTATATGAAATGGATTTCGCTATTTACAGAATTACTGCATTACATAATGGTATTAAAAGTCTGCATGTCGATTGAACATTTTTGCAGTTGCAGTATCTTAATTGCCGAATCCTATNTTACATAATGGTATTAAAAGTCTGCATGTCGATTGAACATTTTTGCAGTTGCAGTATCTTAATTGCCGAATCCTATAATTGTATACATTTTTGCATTGGAACACAATTTACAAAAAGAAATCAGCATTTGATTTACGCATAACTGCATGTAAATATTAACCTTCTTTCCCATGAAAGTATGATCAAATGCAATAAAGTTTATTTACACTGAAAAGGAAGTTATAACAAAAATTTTTTTTCCCAATTCAGATATTATTATTTTACAGGAAGTCGTTCGGGAAACAAACCAAGTATTTTAAGCAAAAAGCGTATCGCATAATCATGCATTACTCCTGTAACGTACCGAAAAAAAAATGTACCTACATATGATACATTTTTTGTAATTGTATGAGAACTCAGTNTTACATAATGGTATTAAAAGTCTGCATGTCGATTGAACATTTTTGCAGTTGCAGTATCTTAATTGCCGAATCCTATTATTGTATACATTTTTGCATTGGAACACAATTTACAAAAAGAAATCAGCATTTGATTTACGCATAACTGCATGTAAATATTAACCTTCTTTCCCATGAAATTATGATCAAATGCAATAAAGTTTATTTACACTGAAAAGGAAGTTATAACAAAATTTTTTTTTCCCAATTCAGTTATTATTATTGTTTTACAGGAAGTCGTTCGGGAAACAAACCAAGTATTTTAAGCAAAAAGCGTATCGCATAATCATGTATTACTCCTGTAACGTACCGAAAAAAAAATGTACCTACATATGATACATTTTTTGTAATTGTATGAGAACTCAGTNTATTACTCCTGTAACGTACCGAAAAAAAAATGTACCTACATATGATACATTTTTTGTAATTGTATGAGAACTCAGTACAAGTCGAATCTACTTAATCTGAAGACTGTTTTCCGCGTTTGAGACCAAGAAGCACGGAAGCGATAAGGGCGACACTGTAATGCGCATCAAGTACATCATCGGCACCACGCGTACCAATGTTCTCGTCGTACTGCGTTTACCTATGGAACTTTCTGCTGTGATTCTATCATTTTATTGATAGAAATTCTGTAGCAAGATTCAATACAGGTTCCTGTCGTAGTTTTGTTTGTGTCCGGATAGTGTGTATTAACATAGGGCACTATGAAGAAAAAAAACCCGTTTTTCACGATATTGGAGGAACCCAAAATAATACTTATAGGAAGCACGATAACTTTAAAATACCATTCTGTCTTATTCTGGGACGTTTTCTGTTCGCAGCTTAACAACTTAGGGACCCGTTTAATATTTTCGTAAAAATAAAAATATAAAATATAAAAAAAACGTATTCCAGATATGTTGTGGTGTAGTTCAAGCTCCAGGTAGGGGCGCCCATCAGAAAAATATTTGTTACAGCGTGGTGCTAATGGGAGATGACGGACCTACACGAATTACACACTTGTCTTTCCGGTCAGCCCGTAAAAATAAACGATTTAAGAGATGAGATGGGGATTGGTTATCAGTGGAATGAATACCGGGTATTAAAACTGGAGTACGCCGAGGAAACCCTCGTGCAACGGCGATGATCGCCGCACTCAACACGTATGTGGGCACCCGTTCTTAAAATTCCCACCCCGCCGAGACCTGGGAGCACAAAAGCAACCCCACGGCCCAGTGACGTAGCACGAGATTCGGGCTGAGGACGATCATTGGCGTAGTTCTTTGCCCTGCACTGCAAAACATATTTTTGCATTCTTATAAACAGTTTCTTATCATCTGATTGTCAAGATTGTTTTTGTGGCACTACAAGTAAATTAGAGCCAAATTTTACAACATCTTAAAGAAGAATATGTAAAATTTTTATGTAATTATTTTCATTAGCTCTTAGTGCATAATTTACACTTATCACAGCAACAGACGTAAAATTGCTGCACACACCTTTTTCGCTCTGAAAATATACAGTAAATATGAAATGGACCAATCGTTCGTCTTCTCTGCATGTGCACAACATGAACTAACTCCACACCAACACAACAGTCAAAGTCACATGCTTAATAGTGATAGACGTATTTGTTTCTAACTTTCAAAAGACTGTAACGTGTCTATGAATAAAACGTTTTTACCAATACAATAATTTAATCAAACGGCATCTCTTAACATCGATGTCTTGAGAGAAGTTGAGGATGAAGCGCGGTGAGTGTGGAGCAGCGCCGGAATAAAATATTGGGGGAAACTGGAGAACCCAGAGAAAACCCGCTGACCAGTGGCACCGTCCAGCACGATCCCCATGTGCGAAAATACGGGAGCGGCCCCGTCGGGAATCGAACTGTGTACGCATAGGTAGGAAGCGAGTAGCCTGGCCACTGCGTCACCTCAGCCCCCTACAAATTGGCCAGGGGATATATACGAACTTCGCAAGCACTTGTTTACAAACAGTGCTCTAACTTCTAATACTACCTACGTCGTTTCTGATAGTCGTATTGGCTGACAAACATTTGCATGTTGGGACACGGAGACTGGTTTCGCGCAGCAAGCGTGATCACCCTACCTCATATTCTCTCTACGTCTGAAGCACAAATAAGGTGATGATTTTTTCGTGGTCTACCTGTACGCTGTCACCCTGTGCATATGAGCAGCGTGAAGAAGTTCTGATGTGTACAGGTAGTCATACAACCCCCCCCCCCCNCCCTATCTTTCCAAACATCCCGTGTAGATATCAGGAGCAAACGCCAGATCGGGCGGGCGTCTGGGATCGGTAGAGGCACAAACAATAGAGAGTGAGGTAAACTCGAATGAAGACATTCAGCGCAGTGCATGTGGGACAAAACAACCACACAGTATTCACCTTAAAAATTTATCCTATAATTTTATAGAATAATTTAGCCAAGGAACGTCAGTTATATTGGCGGCATACGACTGAGCCAACTGTAGGTGGGAGATAAAGAGCACAAAGATAACTTTACGTGCATGGCTTACATACTCTGAAATAACCTGTTGGAACTAAGGACGTTTCATAGCGCTGTGCTTGAGCTGGTACTAAAAAACCAGTGGACATAATATTGACCATAGTAAACATAATTACATGTGTGACAGTGTATAAGCACACATTTCCGTACGGACTCATATTCACATATTACAAATGTTTAACAATTACTACTATCCTCTGCAGCGATTCTTGAAACGAGGTCGTCATTAAAGTCGAAGGTAGTTTTACACAAGGTTTCTCATGAAGACCCATAAGAAAAAATTTAAACAAATTAAGATGGTAAACCTCAGTGGCCATGTGGTCGATCCACATGACCTTAAACAAAGCTTCTTAAAAGCTCTGTGCTTCCGCCGAGAAAAAAAGATCGACAGATGCACGTTAACAATTTCGCAGTCGTTAACGATCCATTTTATTTGTAGCTTGTCAAACTTATCTGTAATCGCCTGCATCATTTTAAAAATTGCCGGATCAAGTGGTGGGTGGCATCATTATTTCCTACATATTTGCTTGCCTTGTAGTGCGAAAATACAGAAACAGTTTTGTGAAATTCCCTAGCAAAATAAATTTGATGTCTTGGGAGATAGATTCATTGTGACACTGTGCTCTCTATCTCCAATACGATTTTAAATGTGGTTTTGCAACAACCTGTATGATAATCGGGTAAACATGTTGAAATCTGCTTGTGATTAGTGGCATTCAAGAATTCAGCTACTGCAGGAAAATCGGCAATAGCGGTCTCTTTATTCCCAATCAGCACCTTCCTCGTGGTCGGTTCTACAGAGGTCACGCTTACTGTACTGTAAAGTGTTAACGATTTGCTGGTCATCAGCGATTTGGGCGCCAAGACGATTTGCCTCCAATCAAACTGCCCCTTATTTTTCAGTCACTTCTTTACTTTTAAGGCTGTAGTGTTTTTTTATAAAACTTTATAACGCAAGCGTAACAAAGCATTTACATTTGTGTGGATCTTGTTTCCAAGGACACACACATCGTTTCTGTATCCGCACTTGGGCGTAACAATTAAATTGTTAAATACACGGCTGGCGGAATGCACACAGCATGGCAGGAAAACGACGCGATAAGTTGTTCAGCTGAGTGACGCAGTACATGTCCCAATGGCGACTCTGGTAAGCTTTATATAAGAGGAGGTCGGAGAGCCAAGGTAGTAACATCGCGATTCCTCTATCTTTCGTGTGGACAGGTGAAGTGAGCATGCTGGCTTCGAAGAACATGAAAACCTTGCGAGAAGGATTCCGCGGCCGGTCGAAAGTGTGGATTATCCTACAGTAAAATTGTTTTTTTTGCATCTGAATAAATGCAACCAGAGTGTAGTGGATATGGGATAAGTGGGTGGAGGAGAGACGGGCTGAGCACCGCCGCACAAATAGCCGAAGGCCTCGCGAACGAGGACAATGCATCTGGTGCGCGCGGTGATCACTGACCGTGCAGCCACGCCGAACAACCTCGCTAAGGTGTTCCAGGCATGCGGCACGTCGATCTTTGTCCGCGTGCACGGTTCGCCACCGTCTGGGGGAACGGAGCTTCTTGTCCAGGTGCCCACTACTGCGGCTGCGATGGTGCGTGGAACGTCGGGCCTGGAGGGAAGAACAGCGTGCCGTCGTCTTCTCCAGCGATCCCCGCTTAGGCGTGTAGCGTGAAAGTGGTCGCGTGGCGCACACCTGGCCCGAGTACTGCATTATGCGTCGCCATACCGTCACAGCACCTCGGGTTAAGGCGCCCGTCTACCTGGCGCTTGAACTGCGTTGAAGAGTGTTCGAAATACACGTTTTTCAACGAAACTATTAAGCGTGCGTCCAACGTGCTGATCTACGAAAATAACACAGACTTCAGACGAGAGCTGTTAAGTACTTTCAAAATATCACGTACGTTAGAAACATCAATTCAGAGTACTCCAAAACCGCTAAAAACGGCCTTTCCAAGGCGCTGTAGCTCAAAATGCACGCATCAGATACATACAAAACTACTATTGGAGCCTGCACTGAACCTTCCTAAAGACTTCCCACTAATACAATAATATGGTCACCGCTGAAAGTCCCATATGTACACGCAGCACGACGTGAACACTGCACGCCAGTTCAGAGCCTTGCGTTTAGCGGCGATGGCGTACTTGATGCGCGTGGCAGTGTCACCCTTTTCGCTCCCGCGCTTCTCGGCCTAAATGTGGGAAAAAGTTCCAGGTAGACGGGCGCCTTAAGGTATCTGGTGCCTATAGTCGCGATAGCGCCCAGTCAGTATCGCTAGTACGCCGCCAAGTAACCGTTACGTCGCGAAGGTGTTGTTGTTCACTACAACGAGAAAATAAATTTGAATTAGGAAAAGTTTGTGTGCTTAACCAAATTATTTGTTCGGTTCTAAGCACATTAAATGACTTCGGTTTATATAAAAATACTGGAAGCCCGACCGAGATTCGAACCTAGACCAGCTACACCTAAGCAGTACGCCTTCAGCAACCTCAGTTAAAGCAGCTACTTTTATAATCACAACGCTTTAAGTACATGCAATTCAAATACCGGACAACGTGCGCAAACAAATATTTTAATTTTTATAGCTTTACTTTTCAGTTTCCTTTTGCACTTGTTTTATTAGGATATTTATACCATTCTTAAGCATTAGCTAAATAAAGTACTAACAAAAACTGTTACTATACTAATTGTTACAAAAATTACAAACTAACTCTCGCGCTGTATTTTAGAACAAAGGCAATCAAAACAGTGGCCAAACAAATATTTTCACTTGATTCAACAGAATGTTTTTGTTGGCAGTCTAATTTATATTGGCCTAATACACGGTTTTTGTTAATTAAAGCGTGAGTTTTGTAAGATAAACGAAATTAATTTTGTTTCTTCCGAGTTGTTTCCACTAAGCAAAATATTTTGTTGGGGCAACTAAATATATTTTTGAGCCTATACAAACAAGTATTTTGTGGGATGTTCTCTCAGTATATCTTCAGGGCCAACGTGGGGGCCCGGTACCAACAGGACACAACAGGACAATGTGCGAAGGCACGTGGTACATATCGTCAGACGATTGCTGGATGGACAACATATCGTTCTGCTTCCTTGACCTGTACGTCCAGCGGTTTCTCTCGCCCGTCGAAAACGTGCGGTGCATGCTCGAAAGACGCCTATACCGCCATAGGACACCCGCGATAACGAAGGATGAAAAATGGGCACGGATCGATGCAGTATGAGTGGAGCTACCCTAGACGGACATCAAAAGTCTCTTCCTCTCAATGCGCCGTCGTGTAGCACCGGTTATTGCCGTTAATGTCAGGCAACACAGTACTGATTCCTTAATTTTCTGTGTGTTGTACCGCAGTGGCGTAGTGGTTAGACTACTACTCGCCTCCCACGTAGGCGAACTGGGTTCGATTCCCGGCGGGGTCGCTCCCGGATTTTTGCATGTGGAAATCAAGCCCGACGATGCTGCTGGTTGGTGGGTTTTCTCGGGGATCTCGTGTATCCCCCCGTCTGTTCATACTGGCGCTGCTCCATGTTCACCTCGTTTCACCCTTATCGGCTCTCAAGACTTCGATGTTAAAGAGCCGCCCAAACCTCTTAACACACTCACTCACTGTATGATGAGTATTATTTATATCCAATAAATCATGTTATGTTAGCTCACGTCCGTCTGGGCGTTGCAATTTTAATGGCCAGCAGTATACATATGGAAGACAACATAAATTGTATTCCCCTGCATTCCTGACCGTTAGAGCGTACGTTTGAGTGACGAGAAGGCAGAACCAATGATAGTTCAAACACGGATACAACCTTCGGGAATGACTCAAAAATTCCGAAGTGTTTGAAATCTCATTCAATTCGAGATGTCCGCAAATATTTTACCCCATTGTATAACCACGTGAAGTAAAGTAACTACAATAACTTTTCACCGTTTTAATTAACACAATGTATTATATATGATGTGAATATTGCAATATTAGTTATGGTTCCGAACAACGAGCATTGCGATCAAGAACACTTGCATTTCGCGAAGATATTTATGCGCAGGCTAGAATTAAATATCCGACGAGCATATTTTATACATTACTTTTGCTATCGACCGTGTTTCTTCGTAAGAATACTTTTTTTTACCAGGATGTATCAAACATAATTAATTTACACTGGTGCTGGATAATCAGGGTTTCGCAAGCAGGCACCTAGAATGCGTAACAATTAAAATCACTCGATTAGAAAAAAAAGATTATATTTAGGGTTTTTTATTAAATATCTGTGCATGACAGGTAAAGGGTAATATGTACACTCTAAGAAGTTATTCAGAAATATACTATATGTGAGTATAATTTATGTAAAGTGAAAAAGGGTTAATGGTAAATTTATTTTCCATATATTCATTCTAGTGTTGCTACATTTGCTCAGCAAACAGTCAAATGCGTAGGAAACTTCCCAACTTTGTATAGCAGTGACGCAAAACATTCCATATTTGTAGCCAGCTGTGTGGTATTATTTACATACGATATATGGATTAAAAAATTCCAATTTAGTTTCATGAAGTTTGCAAGGAAATTTTTTTAGAGACTGTAATTTACCAACACGAGGTTTTGTCATTGTCCTATTGTATTTTTCACTATTTTCCCCGGGGTCAAAGCACAGTCTCCTACACGGAATAATATGCGCTTTAGCCAGACTTTGTAAAAGTTCCATATTTGTGACATAGTTTCCTTAACCTCCGATGTACAGATATATTAATTCGTGGAATAATGTTTTGGCTAAAATCCTGTGCTTCTAATTATTTTTATGGAAGGAAAACATTGTAATTGGGAATAAGTTATAAAGAATATTTTTTTTATTTGGGCGACCGGGTGTGGAAGTAGCAAGGCAGAGAGTAAAGGAAGTTCTCATTTTCCAAGAATTTCCTTTGCCGCTCTGTTACGCAATGTAATTGGCAGTCGTTGAACGACACCCGTGAAAGGAAGACGCCTACGTATTCTATTCCGACGTTCGTTAGCTGAGACAGGGAAGGTTGCGAACACCGGCGGATGTTGTGTAGGCGCTGGCCTGTGGGCAAGTGCGTGGGTGCGGCGTCCGCCACATGGTATCTTGTATTCGAGTGAAGTTTGATTAAACATTTCTTAAAATAATTCTCGAGATCTTCATTCTGCTTGTATTTTATCCTTCTGCGACACGTGCGTTTTTGGGGGTCACCGAAGTGTAGTGGTCAAACCATTCGCCTCCCGTCACGACGAACCGGTCTCGATTTCCTGCAGGGCCACGCAAATATGTCCGTCCGTTGGTAACGGGGCGGAAGTTTCCTCTTATTTCCGCTACTGCCGACGTGAATTCCCTCGCAAATCTGTTTTTAGCGTCTGACACCATTATTTTGGACAATGCGTCTGTCTTTAAGTGGGTATTATCTCTGTTTATAAAACCCTCGATTCAATTAGTTTTCGCAATAGCTCTTATTCCTACGCAGCATCTTAAATTATATACCTTATTGCATGTGTAAAACTGTATATACATTAAATTTCCAGTGTGCAAGGACGGAATCAAATTAAAGGCAGGCTAGTAATACGCCTGTATTTTAGTGTCACTTGCGACAGTTCTCAATTCCTGATGAAAACATTCATGCTAATACCTGTCATGCCTTTATTCGATGGCCATTTTGTACGGGTTTAAGATATAAAGCAGTTAGGAGGAAGATAACATATCGCAATTCCCGAAACTCTGGGCTTGTCTACTAGTTTTCTATGGGATGTCACATATAAGCCTCAGTTTTGCATTTTATTAAGGCGTGGTAGGTTATTTATATACAATAAATTTCTCATCTTTGGTTTACTGGACTCCTTTTCTGTAATAAAACAATGGTGGGTAGATTTTTTCTCATGTTTTGTTGATTTTTTACGACCAAAATACTCGTATCCAGTTATTTATTCTTCGATATTTACCTGAAAGTAGAGTAGTAGTACGTTATTTTCTGTTGCATATAGTTTAAGAATATTTTCTGCCTTATTTTGCAGAAAATAGAGACTTACTTAAAATTTTAATAAATGTACTTTTAAATATGGTGTTACCATGTTCTCTCATTTTTCGTTCAAAGGATTATGGATACTTGAGCCTTTTTTTTCCTTGTAACACAATTTTATTTAAAGAATTTATTATTTTGTAATTTACGTTATTTACACTGGTGCCATATTTATTTGCCACTTTGTACGCTACGTACGTATACGTAAAATATTTTGGAATGCATTACTTAAAGAAATGGTAAAAACAATGAAAAATAATGTTATAATTTTAAGAAATGGTTATTTGTATAAATCTAGACTTTCTATATTAGAATCCCAATAAACACAATGTACTTTATCCTTGTAAAACGGCAATCCGGTCACAAAATTTGATGTGTTACTTTCTATTCATAATATTGTGCCAGCGGATTCCTAAAAATTAAAACATAAGAAGGAACCAAATGAACGAGAACTGTAGTTTACAAATTATATTTTATTGTGAACAACGAAGGAATAAAACAAATTATACTCCAATCAGTAACTAGTGTATTATTGATTCATACTTTTGTGAAAAGCCACCGGCTTAGTTGGTAACGATTTTTTAAATACCAACGCAAATGCACTCCGACATCAAAGAATGTCATTTTCGTAGGATAGGTACTTGATGAAGAAAAGTATTATGGATCTGAAATTACGGTCAATTCATATTCGCTGAAAGCGCTTGAGGGCACGCTCTAGATTGCTGCTTTCGATTTACTTCGTGTTTGTTTTCTTCCAAACGCCATATTACAAATCTACCGGCACAAATCATTCCAGATAGGGAGGCAGCCAATCCAATGCAGAATATATAGAACTTCACTGAACTGCTTTTTCCCCTTTTTTTCCTTCTTGTACTCTGAAGGATGAAGTAATCCTAGACCTTCCGAATTTCAGTCTCCAAACGATTATTATTTTCAAAAAACACTACTTGCATTTCAAACATCTAAGAATTTATCTTACCCAAATTATCCGACAGTAATATCAATATACAACGACATAACGACTAATAATGCAAGATTGATTTAATTCATAAAAGCTCATTAATTTAATAAATTAAGTAAAAAAAATAAGTATCAATTTCTTAAGAAAATTTTTTATCCTTTCATGATTTTAGTTGTATTAATTGCAGTAACAAAATAATGCCAGAAAAGTAATTTCACTCATAAATATTTTTTCGTTTACAATAACATTTATTTTCAATTTGTTACTGATAACAGCATAAACCCATTTTACAAGTGAAATTTTTAAATTTTAATACTTACGGTTACCTTAACAAGTGAGCTGTCATATAAAAATTATAAAACCTATGAATTATTCTCTTTAAAACCTGGTTATGTTTACTAGTACACTAAAATATTTCCACAAAAAATAAATACAACATATGACATGAATCACCGATTAAATCTGAGTAATGTTTACAATTTCATTTCAGGAGCGTAGCAAATAAAAAATTTTGACATGAGATCATACAAGAAAATGCTTAAATATACCAAAAATTAAATGAAATGCTTCACTATCACCACTGGAGTCTGTAATGTATGTTTTAGTAATTTGAGAAATAACTTTACAGTTAAAGCACGTTAACGCATAGACATTATACATATGTAAGTGCAGCGGCTGACGTGATTAACAGTAATAATATTTTATAACCATAAAAGATCTTAAGACCTCCAAGCTTCTTGGTTTTCAGAAAGCCTCTGTTTGTGCCGTGTAGGAGGGACAGCTCTGGTCCTTTATTAATTGACCCCGATCAGCCAGTTGCATTATTTCAAGGATCTTCATGGTCTGCGTCTCGTTACTCATGTCAAATACCTCTTCTTTATATGTCAAAAGTACGGTTCTTTTCTTCGATTCTCAGCAGCCTTTCACCATTAGACACACTGACCACCCCAAATGTTTAAGGTGTTCTAAAATAGCAGTATAATTCATATGGCACTCACTTTCTGTGCTTCTCCGAGTGCATAGTAATGCACTTCGGATAAAGGTAGTTTCTACTTATAAATTTTTAATTTTCCAAAATCACATTACAATTTTTGAAGTTTTACTGTTATATTTGATAAAGGGAATTGTAGTTTCTATGTGGTTCTTATGTCTTTAGTTTATGGTATTTCACCAGACAATAACTGTTAGGAATAGATCCCTTATGAGAAGGTCTCCACGTTTAAAAATTTATTCATAGCCAAGTGTAATATATTTTAATTAATTTTGTTCCACATACTTTTATATTCTTCTAACTTTACGCTATTCATTTCAGTATCAATATGTTCAGAAAATATAGTATCCGTGGCTACGGCACATATATTAATGAAAAAATTGTTGAAGTAAAGTTATAATTTTAATAATAATGAATAGTCAAAAATAAACTTAACAGGAACAATCTCTACATCACTTGAAATGTGTATTTCTTCGTGCTGAACCCACGAGATAACTAAACGTAGCTTAGATTACTGAAGAATTCTTCCTATGATTATGTACTCACGGTTAAATCACCGTCAGATAAAAAAATATGGGAAACGATTTCTCCTTTTCTCATAAAAAAAGGAAAAAATGTTCAGGGTATTACATTCCTCCTTATAAACTTAACATTTATATTAGAAATTTAAGTATATTTGTGTAAATTGTTTGAATATTTTACGGTTATTGGTAGGCGGGGAAAATGGCCACAGATTATAACCGTGTTTTATTGTGAAATTACATGAACACTTAAGTATATAAAATGACTCTTAAGGCCCTGTCACACTGTGAAACTTTTCCGTCAAACCGCTTCCAATAAATTTGGTCAAATAAAGTTGAAGTGTTATGACGCCATAAACGCCGCCATATTTGCCTGATAAATATGGATGACTTCAGTTTACATAAAAAATTTGAATATTGGACAGATTCTTAAATTTCTTTGATGCTTGATGGCCTCAGCCAATCAGAATCGTGCACAACAAAATTGGAAGGCTAGAAACTTTAAAATAACGAACAATTGCGGGAAACGAAGTAGGTTTTCAAAATAATTAATTTATGTAGAAGCTCTCTGGGCATGAATGCCATTCGAAGTGAATATTGCACATAATATTACGAACTTACAGGCATTAAATTTCATGGTGCAGGAAACATCCCTGATAAATAAAATTTGTATTTAGTAAAGAAACTAAAATAAATTATAACATTGGCTACATTTCTTCTTGTAAATAACTAAATGAAAAAATTAAAGCTATATTTCACTATGAAAATAATTTTTAAATAATAATTCAAATTGAATTCTTCCAGTAAAAAAAATTTGACAGTGTGACACATTTTCAAACACATTTAAGATTATTTGATGAAATTTGTTGGAAGGAAAAATTTGGTAGAATTATTTGACTTAAAATTTTATTGTCAATTATTTTAGAGGCGAAAATTTAACAGTGTGACATTGGCTTTAAGAGACCAGACAGTGTGTAGGGAAGTCAGAAGCCCAGTTACAGGTACATTCATGAGACGATCGTGGAGATTTGATTAGTGATATGATACTGTCTTAACGTCTGTTAGAGTGGAGTGGATAAATTTTCGTGACTCTTAACATTGAGGTCTTGAGAGCCGATTAGTGAGAAGTTAATTGCGTATGGAGCAGCGCCCGGAATGCAAGGGTGGGGGGAAAGGCAGATCCCCGAGAACACCCGCCAACCAGCGGCATCGTCCGACACGATTTTCACATGCGAAAATCCCGGAAATTCCCCACCGGCAATTGAACCCGGTTCGCCAAGGTGAGAGGCGAGCAGTCTAACCACAACACCACCGCGGCCCCGCTTCTTAGAGAAATACGAAAGTCCTGCGTAGGTTGTGTAGGCTCTGGCTTGGGGGAGAAGCAGATTCTGATTTTTATTCGGCTTTGGCAAAGTAATAATATTAACAAGTATTTTTTTCAAACATTTAACATATAAATACTGCCCATTATAAAGTACTAGCGAACCGGCCCGGCTTCGCCCGGTAACAATTTAGATTTTACAGCTATACTTTGAAAGACAAAAATGACTAGTGTGGGTTATCCTTAAAATATAAACATATGCTATCGCGGACTTTTCTGTAGACCTTTTTGAGATCTACAATTCTGACGTAAATTAATTTAATGTGTCTCTTATGATTTAGTCAGCGCAAGCCATGTAAGCACCCTAAAGGCGATTTTTACGACTTGATTACAAACTGTTCGACATTTCTCAACTAGCTTTACAATAAATATAATTGTATTATACACCAAAACCTTCCTCAATAAATATTCTAAATGATTTTGAAAACCGCTTCAAAATCCATCAAGAGTTTAGAAGTACTAAGCAAATGCACAGACAGACGCGGATAAGCGACTTTGTTTTATACTGTTTAGAGATAGAGATAGAGATGAAGCACTCTTCAAAGAGTGCGTGGGACATTAAGAAATGTAAAATTTTTAACTGAGTACTACAGATCGTCGAAAGGAAATATCAAATTAAAAAGACATACCAACACTTTATAAAAATTTCTGCAAATATTGCGAGAAAATATTTTATCGGAGGGACGTATTTTTTGGCATATTTTTGCCGCAAATATGTAAACACATTTTACAGAGTAAGAAATACCTAGACAAAAATGCACCGCAGTGGCAAAATATTTGTTCATGATGTTGGAAAATTGCTTCCTGTGTCCGCCCTTATTTATTTTTCTCTGTTGCATGCCATAAATCTCTAAAAGTTCAATTATTGTGACTGGCATTATCAATATCAAAGTTGTAATCACGTAAATAATCTGAAGTGGTAAGCTCAATCCCGAAAATAATAACACAAATTCGATTAAATTGTTCTTTGACTATGCTGTACGTTGTGCCGTAACTGAAATGTGTAAATTCAGTTGTTTCTATTTCTACAAAAGATTTCGCGGGGAAAAGGCATTTCCACCAGATTTTCATTTATCACTGAATTTCCCCGGGAGCACTTTACTAAACAATTTATCGGAACTGCAGCTCAGAGAGAGAGAGAGAGAGAGAGAGAGAAAGGGAGGAAAAAAAAAGGGGAAATAAAAACGCAAACCGTCGAACGAATTCTCTGTTATCAAAGTCGCCGGGCAGTTAGGGATGGAATTACGTATCCTTTGTAGCTTGTAGGTGCAGTGGCCGTGTGTGAGGAATTACGTTTTTCTCGCCTTGTACATGCAAATGCGGTTCCGGGCGGCTGTAATTTAAGTCGATCAGACAAACCGGAGCCCCGAAACCGCTGACGTGAGGCCCCAGTGACGTATTTAAATAGGTAAGGGGCCCCTTCCACCAGTCCCCTTTTTCCATGTCGTCGAACGTAAACACGCAATGTGCGAACAGAGCAGCATCGGCCGTGGCGTGCTTGAGGTTAATAGTACCAAGGACGATGTTTTTTTCATCCTTCTTATCGTTCTATTTTTTTTCAACCCCCTCCCTGTACAGTCGCGTGAAATAATAGACACAGTATCAAAGGGAACATTACCACGAGTCGGTCACATGTCTCGCGTTCTGCTTGTAATGATAAGTAAAGCCCTATTGGCATTCATTAGATTTTTTTTAACTACGATATAGATAAAAATATTCCAAACACCAGATAATCCCACAGGAACGAGTTTATCGTTGCTGTCTTGTAGCTTAGAGTTCATTTCCAAAATATGCTTCATCCTGAACGAGATAAGATCGACATAGACTTTTATAAGACCGTACTTACCCTCCCAAAAAAGAAAGGCAAGACCAGCATTATGAAGCAGAGTTGTTAACATGCCAGATAGCATTAAGATACTGGTACCTTGTCATAATCCATGTACTAGCTAGTGTTTTTTTTCTTCCCCAGATTTAATGAAAAACTGTTTATGCTGCACTGGAATTCGTGCTCAGGGGTTAAACGAAAGTACATGAGGACTTATATAAATGGGTATATTTCAAGTGTATAGAGCTCTAAAAAAAGTTATTTTGGTAATTTATCAAATGCAGAAACGTTAAATAATAATAATATATAATTCCCCTTTTTTTGTGGCGTGTGAAGGGTTAAAAACTCACGGAATTTAAAACTTCCTGTTTTAAAGTATGACAGTTTATTTTGACTCATTGCAGTAGTTCATTTAATCTGTTTTAATTTAATCGCAAATGTGCCTTAGGATTCTCATGTGTGTTTGTTCGGAAGTCAGGGTACAGCGAAGCTCATTAGCGTCGAATCCACATCGCCGAACAGGCCAATTAACCCAGCCATTCGGGGAAGTGCAGGGGAGCTAGGAGAATAACGGAGATAAAAGGTAGGAAACAAAGAAAAAAACGGGAATTAGCCGCCGTGAAAACTAACCTCGTGCCACGGTTTGCGTGGGGCCAACGATTGGAAACCAATTTGCCGCCGACGCGGGCTGGCGTTACCAGCCAGAACCATCTCTTAGCGACCCCCTTACACCCCCAAACCCACACTTATCGATCCGCCACAGGGGGGTGCCTAGGCGGGAAGGCTAACACCCCCTCACCCACCATCCTTTACCACCCTAGGGGCGGCCTCCCTTAGAGGTTGCTGATCACGTGACTATGTTGATGGCCACGGCCAGACGTCCATGCACCCGGCACGCAAACTGCCTCCAAATCCTTTTTCAGAGCACCTCCGAAGGAAGGAAAAAAAAGAAGAGGGTGGAGGAGGAAGTTCAACTCCCCCATTACAGGAAGAGAAAAAAAATACCCCCCCCCCCACAGATCATTCACCCACTAACGCAGAGTGAAATAGGGGGAAGGGGGAAAATATCCCTCTTCCTTCCGACGCAACAGAGGCCGTTGCTGCGTTTGCGCTCTTTTGACCCTACACGTCAAAATTGTGGATCATTTTCTTCTCTATTTTATTTCCCTCCCACTCGTGCTGTCAGTTCTTCTACTCCGCCGAGCCTTCCCCTTCAACCATCTTTCTCTTCGCAATTCAACTTCTCTTAGCATTCTTGGCTTCTTCCTCGCAGGCAGCAAGGGGGAAGAACGGCGCAGCCATCCCCCCTCTCTCGCGGCGGTAAAGGTTGACTCGCTAATTGCTCGCCCAAGCAATCCAATTACTCCGCAAATAAGGTAGAGTTTGCTCCGTCAAGTGAAATAAGATTCCTGGAGCTTGAGAAAAAAAAGGGAAGCCGTGGGGGACATGGAGAGTGGTGCTCAGAAGGAAGCAGGGAGACCCTGATGTTAATAGCACCCGGGCCTGTCGAACGGTCCTGGTTCCCAATGCCCCTGATGGTAATATCCTTCCCATTTTAAAGCTCCGTAATAAGGGGCAAGTGCTTCGCTCCTTCCAAATTTTGCGGTTCTGCCTCCCGCCAGAGTTTAAATTTTCGCCTTGCGTGCAGGTAGGCCCTAACAAAACTGTATTGTGCCACGAAAACCTGGACGGGTGAACAGAAATGACAGACACTTGACCCTGGAGAACTTCAACGTAGATCTCTCAAGATTAATTAAGCTCTTGTAAAGGTCCTGTTATTTTTTCTCTTCTTGACGTACTATTTTCTTCCACTGTGCAAAACCAAGGGAAACACCCAACTCCTTAAAAAAAAATAACATAATGCAGTTGTAAAACACCGATAACAGATCCCAGTAATGCAAATATTTTGAAGAGGAAACTTTAGGAGTTTAAAACTTTTAAAATAAATGTAATAACGCGCATAGACATTTCCGAAATGCTAATTACAAGAATATTTAGTTAAACCGTCTCGCATTGAATTAACACTGTCTGTCTCGTTCATGAGATTATATAAAACCTAAATAAGAAGAATTTTTTAATGAAACTGTCGACAAGAGCCCGAATCTCTAAAGGTGTAGATATCACATTCATTGTATTGGTAGAGGTCAAATCCGCTGAAAGGTGTAAATGCCATATTCGCTTAGAAAGTTTTATATTCCAAAAGTGCAAACAAACTCGGTTTTATTTGTAAATCTCAACGATTTCTGCGTGTATTATTGGTATTGTTTCTATTTTAAGTAAATGCTAGCGTATAAATGATTAACTCTTGCTGCCGCAAATCTGAGACATAATTTTATCTTTAAATACACGATGAGTACAAAAGAATCCCCCTACTTTGAAGGTCTATAACATCAAAACACAATAATCTACAACCTTGATTGACGAATAAAATGAACCGTGGAACCGTGGCGTTTGTTTACCATACATTCATAAATGTTAAATGTGACATGAGCGGCCCGAACGACATCTACACGATAGTAAAACTCGTTCCACGCTCTTCTTAACATATCCGGTGTTACGGTTTGGATGGCGTTCGTAACTCTCAGTTTGAGGTGATTCTGAAGACCGCAGTATATGTAAGTTTAAGCATGAAAATGTAAAATATTAAGAAAGACAAAGTGCAAAATACTTCTCAAGTTATCCTCAGTTCAGCATTCTAGAATTTACGAAAAAAATACATTTTTAACAAGAAATTGTGTCCAACAGCGATACTGATTCTGAGATAATTTTTTTTGGAGAACAACTGAAAACAGGAGGCCCTACTGATTCTTCACACAACCTCAACGTTGTACCAGATTCATAAATTCGACTGTAAATCTGGAAGTATGTTTTTTCAGTTGTTGTGTGAAGTTTATTCTTTGAAAATGCCGCCCTGTGGGAGGTATTTAGCTTGTTAACGGCCTTTAACTGGGCAGTGCTACCGAAAAAAGCGAAACGGCTATTTCATTTGTTTTTATCTTACGCAAATATAAATAAATAAGTATATTGTGTAACGAAGACTTACGAGGGGAGATACCATTATGTAATATGTCAATTACACAGTTTTAAATATGATTATTTATTTTTCCTAAAAGTATGCTTATTATATGAGTAAAAACTAAATTGAAAGAATGAACAGGAAGTGTGTCAATAATGTTAATTATTCTTTAGCAAAAGCGAAAAGTTATGAAAATTAAGTTTGGAAAAAAAGAGGAATTCACACGTTTTTAAATAATTTATACCCATTTTGTAAACTTACTACAAGTTATTTTACGCTTTCGTAAACTTTTATCAGAGAGTGAATTAAAAAAAATCTTATATGAAATTGCCTGCATCTATGATTTCTCTCATTTCCCCCCTCTCTCTCTCTCTCTCACACTCTGACACACATACGCCTCCGTCTCTCTCTTTCTCTCTCACTCGCCTTTTATGTCTTTGTTTTCAACGACCTAAAAACGTTAAAAATGTATCACGCTTTCAAACATGTCTATTTTATACTTCGGTAGTTTTTGTGTAAATGTATTATACATGCTCCCAGCAGCCAACAAAACTCTGTAAGCCACATCTCATAAAATACTCAGAAAGAACTCAACAGTCGGCAATAGCAGAACACAAAAACACCACCAAACAATTTTCTAAGAAACATTCAATAAGTTTGTTAATCTCGCCTGCTACATTATGTTCTATAACCTTCTTCAAATTGTATAGCGAATTATGAATATAATTTTCACAACCCTCATTTAGAGCGGTATACGTAAAAATGAGTGAAAAACGCAGAATATATCGCCCATGAATGCGCAGAGAACAAAAATATTGAGACGTGAACTACTAGTGATTGGTTCATAGCACCCGCCAATAAAGAGAGATCGTCTCTGGTTAACCATAAAGGAGACAATAACAGGGAAGTGAAAATACTTGATTGGGCAAACAGCTTCAAAGAATCACGAAACTCCTCTATTCCAGTTTCAAGTATAAAGAGTCAGGAAGTTACCGCAGAATAGCTCAGTATGTTACAACTGCTCGGAATATGGCGACTGCAATCTTTATCCATATGTCGTTATATTGAACGACTGAAATGTTTCTAGACCTCAAAATTGAAGAGCTTTTAGAGAATGACCGCATCAAACAGAAAACATCACTCTTGTTAATTTCAGTTGGCTTCACACATGACTGAATATAGAAAATTAAAATGCCCGACTAGACACTCAAAGTTGTCTAGAGGAAATACTATTTGATGTAGAAAAATGTACTTATTTACACTGTAAAACATCGGATTAAGTTTATGAGATATAATTTTAAAATAGGTTTTCGTTCTTGATTTTGAAGCGTGTCATATGGCATTTCAAAATTTTTATTTCACGTCTTCAAGATATTAGAAATGGATTAGTTTGTTCAACACGACAGTAACATTTTAGTACAGGAAAATACATGGAAAACTTCAATTTTAGCAGCGCCACAAATTTTACCTAGATAATAAGGTTGCATAACTTCAGGAGATGAGTAACTCACACAAATAAGTAAAATCCAAATCGCTTAGGAGTGCAGGGACATGATGAAAAGGACATTATGACGCAATTAACGTAGGAATAAAGGTATGGAAATAAAGTTTTTCATTGGAAATTATATCTCGAGATGTAAAACGAGATCTAAATCAACGTTACAAGCTACTCGATTGCAACAAATAACGATCGCTCGATAAAATATTTTTTTTTTTGGTGGAAGTTAATACCGATAGTCAATAAGCACTGTCGGCTCTATGTGCGCTATTATGCCTGGGGTAACGGCGAATCCTACACCTGGGGGAAACTTAGCTTACGATGAATCCTCGAGTCCAGAATCTGTTGAAAGAGAAACTAGTGCCTCACCAACCTCTGAAAAATTGGGGTTGCTACTGTCAACTGAACGTTAGTTCGAATGGAAATAGAGTGGAGAGATTTGGGTAACTCTTAAAATATGGGGCCTTGAGGGCCGAGTAAGGTGAAACGAGGTGGGTCTGGAGCGGTGCCGTAATAAAAGGGTGAGGGGAAACGGGATATCCCCGAGAAAACTCGCAGACCAGCGGCATCGTCTGGCACGAGTTTCACTACGAAAATCCGGGAGTGACCCACGGGAATCGGACCATGTTCGCCTTGGTGAAAAGACTAGTTGTCTTACCACTTCACCACCGCGGCCCCAACATTAGTTCAGGGTTGATTGTTAGCTTTAGCTCCTAATTTCTGCGTGTTAAAGTTAATTTGGTATTAACTGACCACTGTCACGCTTTTGAAAGTACTATTTGATTTCTTGTTTAATCTCATGGTGTAAACTTCAGCCATTTATAACAATCAACACTGGTATGAGTCTAGCTTCTAGTATTCACCACTCGCTCAATTCACATTAACGCATGAAAATTTATAGTATACCTTATCGTGTACGGAATATATAATAAATGTGTTACAAAACATTTTCTACTGTAGCGTCGTATTTAATGTTAAAATCGCCTGTGTGGTTTTGACATTTTTGTAAATTGTATAAATCCCGCATTAAGGTATTAACTGCTAGTATTTTGTTAAAGGCTTAAATTGTTATTCTCTTCTCTTGCACCGCCAGCCTGAGCGAGCGAATGAGTATGCAAATGCTAGGCAATCGGTAACGTGAGAAATGCGTGGCGATTTACTAAGGCGAGCCGTCGCGTGTACGAGATAAGCACATCGGGACTTGTGCGCTCCTGACCTTCAGCGGATTGAATTTATGGGGTTATCTTTGGAAGAATGTATTGGTCATTGCCATTGCCTCTTTCAGCGAGACTCGGCGCACGGGGAACTTTCTAGATCAGGCCAGCGTGACTAATTAAGCCGCGACGAGCCTCCGATCAAGGAGTCTCAAGTTTCGAGGGTTGTGAGTGAGACCTTGAGCCTTAAGCGCGAGGTGTGCGAAGATAGCGAAGTGACGAGAGAGACCAGCGGGAGTAAAGTCTGTGGACTGCAAACATCGGTACAGAGGAGAGTGAGACTGACGAGTGGAACTGTTGAACTGGGCGCGTGAGTGAAAGACATTTGGATTGAAGAAAATATACAGATTGGATAAGTTTCAAATAATGAGTGTGAATTATGTGACTGTAAACAAAATAAAGACAGTGAGTAGTTGCAGTTTAGATAGACATTAAATACAGCGTTTTCTGAGAATAACAAGAGTAAGAGTTCAGGTAGGTAGTTTAATGTTGTAAATAATAGCTGTGAGAACAGATTAAAAATATGATTTAGTTCTTTTATTTTTATTAAATCCTCCATCTCACACGAACTCTGGTATGCCCCTCTGGCGTCTTGTTACAATATTTTGCCTCAATGGCGAATTGTTGAGATCAATTCACAGATTTTGGTTGGCACTTAATAGTGAGGACTTGAACGTCAGTGAAGGTGAAGTGAGGGTAAGATGGAGTGGAGGCGGAATTCAGTGGCGTAAGAAACGGGAGTCCCCCGAGAAAACCCGCTGGCCAACGGCAACGTCCGCCACGTTTCCTATGTTTGAAAATACCGGTGACAAAGCCGGGAATCGAGCCCGGCCCGGGGGATGGTGGGATGGTGAATTGTGATTCGCATAGTTTTGTCAAGTCTAGATTAGGGCCTATGATAATCTATATATTCGGCATTTTGGCTACTTTTAAGCTCCAGACTTTCTACTTTTGACTTTGTTGTATTCAGCGCTATTGCAGTTTCTGCTCTCGGAATTTTGGTGTTTCGGTAATGACGCAGAAATTTCTCTTGCTACCTTTTCTAACCCTACAGATATCGTTTAATTGTGCAAATTGTGAATTTTTTTTGCTAAATTCTTTATATTTCCTACTTATTTGAAAACCGCCGTCTTACTTAAAACAGTATTGATTAATTGGCAACCTTAAATTCTTAAGCTCTTTTAGGAAACTTTTGAGAGCAACTGAAATTGTATGAATACGAACGCTGCTTTAATCTATATTTATTTTGCACTGTGTTATTAACTGAAAGTACAAAAGAAAAGTTTCTAAAAAATAAACAATATTTATAAAATTATTTACGGTAAGCAATTCGTTACCAATTTTTGAATTGTGGAACCAAAGTTAGTAAATTTTTTGGAAGTTTTCCCAAAACATATTGAAAAATATTTTATTTAGCAAAGTTAAAAATTTGTTCTAAAAATATTGTTGAATTTGATACACTGCCATAGTTTGTCCATTTTATATTAGTGAACAAATTATAGGTAGTGAAATAATCTTGTTTACGGCATTGTTTTCGCAAAAACGCGAGATACTTTATAAATTAATAATGTATTCACAGAAACCTTGCGTTTTTAATTAAAACAAAAAAACAATTTATGGAAATATTTGTGATTTTTTAGATTATTCCTTGTATACACATTTTTTTTGTGCCAGAAAGTTCATCGACAGGCCGGCTACAAAATACTGTAAATTTGACCTACAGGGAATTCCTTAAATATCATTTCCCGTAATTGAAACGATAATTCTGAGCCAGCGAACAAGGAAAATCTACACTGGGAAGGTTGAAATTTGCTATCTGAATAATAAAATTTGCAGCACGAACACAATGTGACGTACAATTAACTAAACATTTATTTCCACAAATGACACTCACGTTATCTTATCAAAACTGTTGTTAGTTGCCTTCGATAACGTATTTCATGATTTCATTCTGCACAGAGGTTCAATGTTAATCAGGGGAACTATAAGTCAAGGGTTTTAACGAAAACTATCAAATTGAACAAGTGTAATTAGTTTTACTCTTTGTTGTACGTTATAAGCGTAAGTTTTTAGTTAAATAAAGTATTATAAATCTACGAAAGCAATAGAAGTAACAAAAAAATCAACTCTTTATTTTTGAAAAAAGAAATACCTGTATTTTGCATTTTGCTCAGTTTTCGCTTAGTATAAAGTTCTTGACGTCACTTATAGGAATATGGGTACTATAATAACGATTTTAGCATCCTCGTTTTTTTTTATCGGTATGTAAAAATTCTGCGTAACAATAAAAGCCATATCATATATAAAATTAATGTGTTTATCACAATACTAAACAAGGTAAGAATTATCTATCACAGAAGATAACGTAATTTATTTGTTTACCTACCTTGATATTTATGGACTAGCAATTTCGACACGTANATATGGGTACTATAATAACGATTTTAGCATCCTCGTTTTTTTTTAATCGGTATGTAAAAATTCTGCGTAACAATAAAAGCCATATCATATATAAAATTAATGTGTTTATCACAATACTAAACAAGGTAAGACTTATCTATCACAGAAGATAACGTAATTTATTTGTTTACCTACCTTGATATTTATGGACTAGCAATTTCGTCACGTAAAAATGAATATATTAAATTTGAAGGCACAGTTGTATTCGTGCTCAAAGTAAAAGGAAACCAATTTTCAGTCAATAATACAAGTTCATTATTAGTAAATGCCACCGGTTTTATTAAAGTTTCTTTCAAGAAATTCGTTTCTTTTGTTGTATTGCCGTACCTCCATTATTGAATTTTTCCTTCTCTCTCATTATTTCATTTTTTTCCTACCATATTATTGTTGTTATTGGTGTATTTCTCCTCTCGGTGCTTCTTTTCACAACTCATTCCTCTTTTATATTTCAAATCTTCAGAAATACTCTATATTGTACATGTTCGTAGCCACGTCATTAAGGGGAAAAAATGCTTACCATCTTTAACTACACTTGTAATGTTGCCTGGATACATAATAAAAATTTAATATTTATTAAGCTTTAATTCAATAGCTGTTTATGTGTACGATGATAATTCGTTAGCTGAGAGTAGGATTTTTTAAATATACATTTGTTACATAAAGAACAATTAAGATAACCACAATTAAGTGTTTGCGAAAGGTGTTTAAATTTTTAAGAGCGTACCTAATATTTCTACCTGAAATATGTAAACCAATGCATAATTAAGGCTACCATATGTATAAATATTGTAAATAATCATATGAGGCCATGTCAGCAATTTATCAGGTCTAATTTATTTTCATATAGCCCGTTTATTTTGAAAGAAATGACACATCATTAAACACAGTTTTTCACTAATTGCACATTCTCACGTTTGAAATAACATCAAGTTGTATTGTATAGAAACTTACACTGAAGTTAGGTGAACGCAATATTTAATAATTAACAGTATTTATAGAAAAGGTACCTAGATGACCTGAAAGTCACTAGTCATATCATTTTGCGTACCTTGCAGATAATGACCCTTAAAGAAATAGTAGTGTAATTCAGCGAAAGATACGTTTTAAGATTTTTTTTAAATATTTTTATTTACTCGCATTATGAACATGAATAATTAACTGTTATGTAAGACTTAATACTGCAAGTATGAATTTTTTCGTAGTGAACCAAAAATGAGAGCGCTTCTGAGATTGAAAATCATAATGTAAGGATGCTGTTCAGTTATTCTCTCTTACACCACTGTGATCCGCAAACACTCGTGTGGCCGAGTCTACGTTTCTATAAAATAATATATACACGTACTATATACACACATGCTTACAGACACACGAATGTACACAATCTGAGACTTCAGGATTCAGGCTGTGACACATTTATTAATTTCACTGTTGTTTGGTTGTTTGCCAAATAAGTTATAGGACTGTAGATATAACATAAAAAAAAATAATATTAATTGCTTTTAAAACTGAAGTGCCTTATTTTTTTGGCCAACATACAATTTTATTCATAATTTTATCCCTAACTTGTTTATGCTTTTACGTGTTACTGCTCTGCGTTGCTTACCTTGTCCCGTTGCACTCGAGTGTGCGAAGGACAGTGTGTCAAGGGCATCACTTGTAACCCGAGGAGCGCGCGGAAATTTACAAAGGGTTGCCGCCGCCCGTGCCACGATGAGACGCGTGCCGCTTCTGTCCCTGAGCGAAGTGAATGTCTAGGGGGGCCATCATTGCAAGAATGTTCTAGTCATCGCCCTCTCATATTTCAGCATGACTCGGGGTGGAGGGAAACTTATATATAGAGCCAGAGTGTCTATATATGTGCAATGGGCGTCCAATTTGACAGTCTTGTATCTGGAGCCTTGTGCGGCCTTAAGTGAAGCGACGAGCGAGATATTGCCATACATGTAATATTTGTATATATATTATATATTAAAAATTTGTAACAGGCATTTCGTGATTCTCCTAACACTCAAATCTTGATTTCACGCAGCAATGTTAATATGAAATTAAATTTGTGTACTAAAAATTTGTTTTAAATAATGATTGTCCAACATACAAATACGAAGCGTTGTATCTTGTGAGGATCCTATCCGACGCCTGCTTTTTTGCGGATTTTGTAATAAATTTGGTTAATTTATTTTGCGTATTAAAAGCAGTAAAATATAAATTTTAACGTGCTTTTAAGAAAATGGCATAGAATATAGTTTCATTATAAAGAAAACTTCATCATATGCATTGTTTACGAAATCTTCAGTGTTAAGTAAAATATAAATTAAAATAAGTTTTTTTAACAATGCTCTTAAATGCGCGCTTCGTTTTAAATGTCAGATTCTTGCCGAAGAAGAGTCACTGGTTTGTTACCAATGGCAGCTTCCTTCAATCTTCTATTTATATCTACGGATTAAAAATATTCCCATTAATCTTCTGAAAATGGCGTACAAACACACAGCTATTTAAGTTCTTTTGTGATTTTAAACGTAAGAAACAACAGTCTGATTTCTTAAGTTCACGTCAGTTTTATAAGTTATCACTTTAGAAACCCTATACAAGTGAAATGCTTGAAAGGCGATAGTATCGTGAAAGCATTTGAGCCACAAACATATTTAAAGGCTGCAAATATTTTTCTGCCACAGATAATATACTTTGCCACCCTGAGAAGAGTGTTACTGCTCGAAAAATTATTATAGTACATACATTTCAAGAAAATAACATTTCGATAATCAACTGTAACTTCAATTATTTAAAAAGGTTAATCCTGTTTAGTTCAAAAATGTGTAATACCGCTACAAATTGACTCATTTAAACTCTTTTTATGATTTTAATTCAAAAACAGTTTATTACGGATATTCAGTGTAAGAGGGAAACACAATTATTTAAAAAATTAATTGTATGGCAATCAACGGGTGGAAAAAATTATGCTTGTTAACTGCGAGGCGTGGAAATTTGCGTTTTATTATTCTGGTTCGGTACTCGCGTTAAAATCGCCAAAGGGCATAATTTACAACGTATTCATCGCATAATTGGCAGGTAATCACTTTCTCTTGTTTGCATCCCATTTATGGAATTAATTTGAGCATTAAAAACTTTCTTTCAGTACGAGCTGATGGTGTGCATAACGAATATTACGAGAATTTAGCATTTCGAAATCAGATTTATAGTATGTAGAGTTAGGCACGCGGATCTCATACAATACCATTATGATCCGAGTTGGATCCCATTTCATTTAGAGAAGTAAGAAACACATATCTCTTGAGTTTTTTTGGGGGGATTTTCTTTTAATTAATTAATTACACGTTTCGGAGACGACAGCAGCCCTGAAAGCGTCGTATGGTAAACGTATTTTGTCCTTAAATGATATTATGGCAAAAGACTTTTAGAAGAAGCTTCTACCCCAAGTGATATTTAGATAGAATGTCTTTAAGACGTAATGATGTTTAAGTCATTTGAATGAAAGTCATAATTGCATTTGTCGATATGGTTTTTAAGCTGAGTTTTAGGCCAATTTTTTTTTTTAAATTCTCATTAACAGCAGACACTTACACAAAAACGATTTAAGTGATACAAAATGTATTTCCGTGCTGAAATTATTTATGAAATGACTTTTACGCAATGTCGCGAATCTACACGAATACTATGGGCCTACCTAACTTAATATACAACTTTGGTGCTATCACCTTGCAAAGTTATTGTTATTATTTCATTATTATGGCACACACTTTCTGTGAAAATGTTGACGTCTAGGAGCTTCTTATAAATCTGCACGTAAAATAATTTACCGAGAATCGATTTATGCAGAACGTGCGTTTCATTACTCGTGTATAGTGACCGATGAATAAAAGGACCAACAAAATATGCATGAGGCAGTGAAATAAGCTTGAAACGCAGTGAACGGACTAAGCAGAAAGTTCTTGTGCTAAAATTTGGAAGAAAACGTGGCGATTTATGGATTATTGTATTTATTAGTTTACAATATCTCTCCTTTTCCACTACGTATTTTGCAATATCTCACGTGTCAAAGATACAGAAAAAAATAATATAGAATAGACACGAAAAAAAATTATTTCCAACTCTTTTTAGTTATTTCGTTAAAATATTACATAAAGATTAACTTACGACAGGTTTAAAGAGTTTCGTAAGGTAAACTATTGAAGAGCAGAGCTAATATCAATAGAGAAACTTGTATTCTGAAAATATTAATCCAGTGCTTTAAAAATTTGCGAATATACGGTATTCTGCCTTCTATCAACGGTAATGGAATGCACTTCGTACGATGGCACCGAGCACATATCATAGTGTCACATCCCATGAGCCTTGATGTAAATGATGAATACATACATGATTACGTTACATCGCTTGCTTTACGCAGTG
Source organism: Clitarchus hookeri (assembly GCA_002778355.1). Taxonomy (NCBI): domain Eukaryota; kingdom Metazoa; phylum Arthropoda; class Insecta; order Phasmatodea; family Phasmatidae; genus Clitarchus; species Clitarchus hookeri. Next base: position 228,640 of record NQII01000878.1, on the reverse strand, counting down.
CTCTTATTGCTTAAATATATCATATATCTAAAGATACGAGGCGTGGTGAATCAGAAATACTCTGTGTCGTCTTGCCGAGATCATGTTTGTCGTAAATATCCAGCTTAAACTTCTTATTAAGTGTCCCGCATGCCTGGCGCTTAAACTGTGCTGCAGAGTGTTTGGTATCCTGGTTTTTTTGACGAAGCTACTAAACGTGCTCCCAGTATGTTTACCAACGAAAAGACATCATCCCCAAGACGAGGGCGGAAAAATACTTTAGAGTTGGCAGGCATGCTGTAAATATTATTTTAAAGCCCTAAAGTATACTAAAAAACTGATTTTTCAGGCTGTCTTATCTTAAAGCATACTAGCCGGACACGAGCCCAACAACGGTAGGATCCTGTGTTGGATTTGGCCCCAGACGTTTCATCAATAACATGTTAGGCTCACCGTTAAAAGTACCATAAGTAAACGCAGTAGGACGAGATCACTGCACGCAAGTTCAGAGCCTTGCGCGTAGTGGCGAGGGCGCTCTNAAAGTATACTAAAAAACTGATTTTTCAGGCTGTCTTATCTTAAAGCATACTAGCCGGACACGAGCCCAACAACGGTAGGATCCTGTGTTGGATTTGGCCCCAGACGTTTCATCAATAACATGTTAGGCTCACCGTTAAAATTACCATAAGTAAACGCAGTAGGACGAGATCACTGCACGCAAGTTCAGAGCCTTGCGCGTAGTGGCGAGGGCGCTCTTGTAGCGCGTGCCCATGTAACCCTTATAGCTACCGCGCTTCTCTACCAAAAAAAGGGGCAACGGTGGCGTAGTAGCCAGGGTGCTCGCATCCCACCACGGCAATCCGGGTTCGATCCCCGGTGGGTTCACTCCCGGATTTTCGCATGTGGGAATCGTGCTGGACGATGCCACTTACCGGCGGGTTTTCTCGGGGTACTCCCGTTCCCCCCGCCCTTGCATTCCAGCGCCGCTCCATTCTAGGGTCTCATTTCTGTCATGCTCGGGGATGACGGTCGCCTACAGGTCCCAGCCGGAAAGACCGTTACTCGGAGGGTGTTGCCTTGCCCTGGATGCATTCTCCACACACCATTATTATTATTCTGTCAATAAAAACGAGAAAGACGATGCAAGCGAGTTGGACCCTTAAGAAATCATCTCAATAAACGAGCGAAGAAGAAAAAACTGGCTCTTTGGAAGAACAACTCTTGGATTATGTACCAGAAAAAAGCACTCGATCACAACGCCTTCTCTGAGTAGATTTCGCATGCTCGCCAGACATTTCGCCGTGTGACTTCTGCCTGTACCCCAAAGTGAAAATTGTATTTAAAGGAACAATTTTCAGTCTCTCGAAGAAGTGGGACAATGCATACCTGTTGAAGAGGTTGAAAAATGATGGGCTTCAGTACAGCTTTGAGCAGTGTAAGAGAAGTGTGCCGATAGGGAAGGAAGAAATTTAAAAGAGACCAAATATATTGTATCATTTGGCACCAAATTATTTTTATCGCCTTACTCGTTCCTTATTAGCCACACCTCGAACATTACATATATATATATATATATATATATATATAATGCCTAATGCAATAACGTTATCGGTTTGTGACAATTTGCATTTATAAATAACAATAACATATTGGACTAACATTCGTGCTCTTATGTAAAGCTGCGTTTGTGTAACACCAACAGAAATAAAAAGCTTAAATTACAATTGAAATATAATTATTTCGCATTGTGTTATATGCTATATCTGCACCTCGTGGTTTAGCCTACGACTTATTATACGTAAACTTTTTTCNTTATTTCGCATTGTGTTATATGCTATATCTGCACCTCGTGGTTTAGCCTACGACTTATTATACGTAAACTTTTTTCCCAATTTAAGTATCATGTCAAATAACAGCACCTGTTGTAATTTAAATATTGATGACCGAAACCGAAATCGTTATTTTTTGGAAGCAACCGTGAATCACCATATGAATATGTGTTGTTCCTTCTCCCCACAATATGATCAGACTTCTGAAAGAGGAAATTAAACTTAAAAAATTTGGAGTACCGTGATTTGCAAACCACCTGTATAATAATTTAAGGCAAATATATTCCAGCGGTATCTCAAAAGTTGCCTTTAATAATTTATGTGTTACTACTTAAAACATAGTAAGTAAATATAAATTATCGAAAGATTACATCTTCGTTCTATAAGCAGAGAAAAAGAGAAAGTAATAATACGCTTGCATAATACTGCTATTGATTGATTTGTATTTTACAAAGGGGAATACAGTGAGTGAAGAATGAATGAAGAGTTTCGGGCGGCTCTTACCATCTTGGTCTTAAGATGAGGGTGATTGAGGTGAGTATGGAGCAGCGCCGGAACGAAAGGGAAGAGGAAACGAGATATCTCCGAGAAAACCCGCCGACCAGTGGCATCGTCCGGCACGATGCCGACATGCGAAAGACTAGGACTGACCCGGCCGGGGATTGAACCGAGTTCGTCTTGTTGGGAGGCAAGCAGACTAACCGCTCGGCCACTGCGGCCCCAGGGGGATACAAATGTAAGAAAACTCATATGTAAAAAAAATTCAAGTACTCTAGCAATGTCTCTAATCAGTTTCAGAATAATATTTTGTTTGGGTTTTTTTTATGTATATCCCACACAGAATAATTCGCAGCATGGTATCCGTTCATAACTGACCTATATATATTAAATCTCATAACTATTCCTGTCATAACATTTCAATGAATGCTACTGGTTATGAAATCAAAGAAATTTGTTACTGGCTACAGTAACAAAATAATACATGGTTTGTGTTAAACGGATTTTGACAGTTTAGTTTTATAAAATATTTAATGCAGACTGGAAGGGAGGCAAAAGTTACTGTGATATCAAAATATTTCTTTCTTCCAGGAAACCATATTTTCCAGCAGTAATTTACGTTAGATCACACCTGCCCGGCACTTTTGATACCCCACGAGCAGTCAGTGTGCTGTAATTCCAGTCAGATTTCCGCTTTATGCGACCTAAAACACGTTTACTCCAGCCCTAAAACATGGCAGCGTAATTGAAAACTCAGATGTAACGGGTGCGTAATGGAAAAAGGTCGAGGATTTAATTGCTTTTTCACGTGTTTGTACGATCGCTAAAAGATTCATGCAGTTTTTATGGCTACTGCCTTTAAAAATTCGACACCAGCTTTCAGTCCCGGTAATAGCAGCGCATATGGCACTAAATGAACGGAAGAAATAAAAATACTGTAAGTAACTAACAACCCCTCGAGCTTTTTACGCTTTTAAGTACGAAGGTTTTAATCAGTAAGCGCATTACTAGCGATGCAGGTAAAAATTTAATCTGCCAATTAATTCTTGTGAATCAACACTTGGTGTTTGGCTATTTGCACGTAATGCATAAATGTGAGGCCATTTTTAAAAAACAGCAGCAAAACTCTAAAAATCGGAATAAGGGGCAATTTTGATTGATAGGGTCATCACTGAAGTTGCAAAGGAGTAAGTGGCTTCAAAAAAGGAAATAACATTATTTGGAATCGAAATAATATTGTAAATTAGTCTGGGTTTCAAGAACTACCGACCTTTGATATAAAAGGCTCTCTCAAAAAATTAGACATTTTATTCCGTTTTTAACTTTAAATACGAATTCTGCCAGTCATTATAAAAGGTACTTTATTCAGCAGACCTGGAAAATATAAAAATATATCACCAGGAAAACACGTATGGTAAAAGGGAAATATAATTTATTTGGCATCAAAAGATTAACGGAATAATTCAGACAGCTGATCACACAATTTCAGTACGACACTAGCCAACTTACTAGTGGTCAGTGTTACTTTTTAACCACCAATATATTATATAAAAAATTTCATTAATACGAAATTTGAAACAATCATTCTAAATATTATTACCTATTTATTAGTAATGTAACAAATTCTAAATAAAATCAATATATTTAATTGCTTAAGCAAATTATTTAACATTCACTTGGTATGTATATTTTATTTTGAAAGAAAATATTTTACCCAAAGAAAAGTACGTTAAATGTAAGTTACAATAATTTAATATAATTTCATTACACAGGAAATCGTTACATTGGTTCAGTCATAGTATTTATGTAAAGAGAAAATTTTTTTAGGGCAAATTCAGTTAAAACCTTCCAAATATGATAACTGCATGTTGTCAAAAAATGTTGAGGTTACAGTTTTTAAACATCCATATATTCGACAAAAAACATCTCTACAGTTAAATATACTTTAAGTTTTTGCATGATAACAAATGCAGCATTGCTATAACTGCTCCTGTGGAGAAATTATAAGTTATGCGATTGAGCAATCCGTCTCCTGCACAAATAGTAATTATGGACTCATATATTGCCTTGGGTTATTAAATATTTAAATGCTTAAATAAGGTGATATCAGCAAAGTGGCTCGGAGCTTACAGGCCGTTCATGAACTAGCCATAAAAACATAACGACAATACCGACTATAACAACCCCGGGGAACATAGCAAACATAATTACCATAACCACAATGATAAAAGTACCCGCAATACCTACCATATTGATCACACCATAGACTTAAGATGAGGTAGACCGCTTATTCGTCTTCTACGCATATACCCAACATTGACCTACCACAAGTGTCCTGTGGTCAACAGATATGAACGTATTTGTTTGTATTTTAATTTTGAAATGACAAGCACTGTTATATTAATAAAACCCTTTCACCAATTTGAATTAAGTCATGCTGCATTACAAATTCGTTAGAGGAAATATAAAAAACATCTCCAAGCACTTGTTTACAAATCAGTTTTCTAGTCTAACATCCAAACCACGTCGTTTCCGCTAAACGTGTTGGCAGAAAATCAGTTCAATGTTGGAACACGGATACTGGTTGTACGCAGTCAGCGAGGTCGATCTGCTTTTGGCTTGATTTTCGAATAGCGATGTGCTTCGCGATTATGCTATTTCATCAGTGCATCTCATCATATTTAGATCATCGCTATTTTTTCACTATACTATTTGCGACATGCCTTGCTACATGTTCCGAGAATCGTGACTTGCGATAAGTTCATGTCACCAGCCTGTTCGTGTTCCCGAAAGTTATCTTTTGTTTAGATTTGGTGGCTCTGTTTCAAGTGATTGGAAAATGGTGGCCATCTATACTTACACAATAGCCTAGGGTGTAGTATGACATATCTGCTTAATCTGGATTGTGTTGTTCAAGGTTCTAACCCCAAACGGCAGCTGACAGATGGCCACCATTATTTTAAGTTGGTGCTCAGGTACTCTTATAACATGACTTGAGACAGGATGGCCACTACACCATAGTCAATATTCAGATGGTCACATATACATAACTTGATTACTCTGACAATAGCTGAATACCAAAACTAAGGTTTCAACATATATTTTAAGAAATTTTAATTGAAACTATATATTTTTGAAATCAACTATTTATTACTAATAAACTATCACAAAACGGGGGAAATGTTTTGTTGTTACCATGTACTGTATATACAATCTTAGTAGCAAATCGTCACAAAATTTTAAAAGTCTAAGTGCCACTCAATTTTTCGAAATAAATATGGATTTAATAACTGACACATGAATGTCAAGCGTAATGCCACTGGTATTAATGTTACAAGTACAGTAATTTTTTTAATTTTTTAAGCAGTCAGTAACTAATGTTCCTGTTTATGTAATATAATGTTATGGCGTTAACGTAAATTTAAAATGAAGTACTTTCGTAACAATGTTAACTCCTTACTGTAATTTCAACATTAAGGTGGCGATTTTTTGCCGAAAAACAAATTTTCTTGTATTTCCTTTGCTTTAAAATATTTTGGTGTGAAATAAATTAAGTGCAATTATTTTGTCAGAAAAAAATTGAGAAAAAAAACCGAACCCGCACCTTCTACACATGACGGTCTCAATTTCACGAAAGACAACATCTTATCTATTGCTCTATTTCCACATGACTGACTACGTTTCTAATTGCAGGTATTCTAAAACATCTAAAGACAAACTGAAGTACTCTTTAATAATGCGGAAATTTTTTATGCTCTAGAAATATATACATATTTGTCACCCATGCAAACTGCTTGCAGGATTTCAAAACTGATCTAAAATACATAAAAATCTCGTTTTAAGCTTTAAAATTTAAATATAGTGGTTTCATTTCAATGGGTTATCGCTTTTCTCTAGTATCAGCTATTTTACAATTTTACAATGTGATCTCAGTGTAAACTCGTGTTTGCTGGATATTGCTTTAATGTCACTGTAACTTAAATTTTTTATTCTTCATGTTAAATTTTTGCCGTAATACAGCATTTGGTTACGGCAACGTTACTTAAAAGCTTTGATAAAATTAACACTTCAATATTATATTTGCTTTACAGTAGTATTAGTAGCATAAGAATTTGTAAATCGTAAAAGTGGTTAACTTTGTCAACATATTGCTTGTTTTACTAAAACGTAGACGTTTAAAAAAATTCCTGAATATTAATTTTTTGTTGCAACAATATTAAACATTTTTCTGTGTAGCCTGGCCAGACATACTACCGATAGAGGATGCTATACTACAGACAGAGAATATCATAGTATCCGCCGACGTACCCGCCGACGTACCCGCCGACGTATAGTACCAGAACGCGGCACCACATCCAAAGAATTCCAGCAGTCTGTGATGCCAGCACAGAATTTGCCGGTCACAAAAAGAACCGTTCGTCGACGACGTTTGAATAATGCCGGCCTATAGGCACGGCGTCCACTTCACTGCTTTGCCTCTTCTCCCTTGTCATCGTGCGTTGCACCGTTGATGGAGCCAGGAACATCAAAAACTGGACAGAGGAATGGCGACGTATCGTGTTCTCCTATGAATCCCGCTTCAATCTCACTGCAGACGATCGCAGTAGGGTTTGGCGCCGCACTGGGCAACACAGCGACCCTGCACTCGTTGTGGCACACGGCGTCTTTAGTCATGACTCCTGTTCACGTCTGGCAGGAGTTAGGGGCGTGCAAACAGCACAGCGATATCTCAGTGAGTTTCCAAGCCCCGTTCTTATGCCATTTTTGCACAGTATACCCAACGCTATCGCGCGTTTGCGATTATGCTTGTCCCCGCACAGCTTGCATACCATCGCCCAACAGGATCTCGCAAGTTGTGGATACCACCCCTTGGCCTGCCAGGTCTTCAGATTTGTCCACTATTGAACACGCATAGGATAAGATGGAGTGACGTTTGCACCACCGTCCTGATTTGCAGGAACCACGGTGGCACATGTCTCAGGGCACTATCCGCCATGTATTGATGGAGTACCTCGTCGCTTCGCCGCGCGTATAGCCACGAGAGGAGGCTTGCGCTTTCCTCATGCTAAACAACGCGCCGTCCGCTCGTAAAAGACAGATCGATTTACATTTGGACCATCATCTACCATCCTGTTGTGTTTTCATAAGTTTCGCGTAAGGAAAAAGCGTCCAGCGATCTCCATGACCGGCAGTGTATTTTGATGCATATGTATTCTCGAAATGAACATTTTTGTCGTACAGAATGTTTGACTGTTTTTCTGCATATAAGCTCCTATACTTCTATCAAAAGTTTGTTCATGGATCAGCATTTATTTTGCTATATTATTTCCCCGGTAAGTAGAGAATTATAACATGTTATTCCTTTCGTGGTTTGAGTAGGATATTTTGAGGCTGAATAGTAAAAGATATTTGTTGCGCTTCCCTTATGAGGAGCATGTTTGAACAGCAATGGCATTTGACCTTAATTTTTTACTTAACAAATTAGTTAATTTTTATTTATATTTTCTTCTTATATAGAATGTATGGGTAAAATATACGTAGAAGTAGGGTTGTAGGATAATGGTACAATGAACAATGTATGCGCAAGGTTTAAGATCGGTTGGCCGGAAATGAGTTGATGAAGACGGGTTTGACAAAGAAATGACGGTGTCCTAGAAAATAACATGCTCTTCTTAAAACGTGGGTTTAAAATTAACGGGACTGATTTAAAGATTCCTAATATTTAGATATCAGTAAACTTTAATTATTAATTTCTGTCCCGAAAATCTATATGCAGTTGATACATACTATATGGTAAGATGTGGAGAATGGAGAGTAGAGATTTGGGTGACTCTTAACATCGTGGTCTTCAGAGCCGATGAGGGTGAAGTCATGTGAGTATGGGGCAGCGTTGGAGTAAAAGGGCGGGGGAAACGGGAGATCCCTGAGAAAACCCTCCAACCAGGGGCATTGCCGGAAGTATTCCCACATGCGAAAATCCGGGAGTGACCCCGCCAGGAATCGAGCCCGGTTCACCTTGGTGGGACATGGTAAGATGTAGTTGTTTAGTATGGAAGAGTATGTATGTACTTGTATACCTGTTTCTTTAGAAGCGTCAATTTTAAGGCAGCGTAGTGGCATCAATTACTTCGTGTTTCGTTCCCGTTCGTTTCTACGATTTCTTGTTTCTTCTAGCAATACATCAGACCTCTTTCTTCACTCGAGAGTTGTGGCTGTAAAGGAGAAAGTTTAGAAATGTGTAGAGGACTGAAGAAGGCCAAATCAAATAAGAGTAAAGTCTTGTGTTAGGACGAAAGAAAAGTTATAGGAAAAGGGAAAATATGTATGACGTATTAAGTTCGCAAAAGGAACGAAACACATAAGTAACGCTGCTCTGTTGTACGTACATATTATTTGTGGGTTTTCATGGTGAAATTTTATTCACAGTTAAAATGAAAATGTAAAATAAATATAAATGCACTTTAAATGTTCTTCAAATTTAGCAGTTTTAAAACATTCCTAAATCTACTATCAATATGATGAAATTTTAAATGGCATTTCCAATAGGAGGCAAGGAAATCGTTCCGAAACTCATAAATTACAGATTAATTAGCGTCTTACAAATGTTAGGTAATAAACATCACGACAAATAATATCAAATGACAATAAAATAATTATGTCTCAGATGTTGACTGCTAAACCTATAACTACAAGATATGATTTTTTCATATCTTCAAAAGTACTTTTACATTTGTCTACGTTTAGCAATATAACTAACTGTAATTTCTTGACGTTATGAGATTTTCGTAGAAACGTTGACGTTATTTTTGTTATGTGAGTACTCCTGCAAATATTCACACATTTCTGCATTTCTGTTGATGAAATAGTGGAATATTCTAAGACTTAATAAATACTATAGTCTCTTCTTATAAATCTATGAGTCTGAGATAAAATAAAGTATTTACCACCTTGGTTTTGCCTTTGGGTGAAAACAGCTGATTTCCATGTTCAGCTGCCTCATGTGTGAAAAGCATTTTATCAGTGACTAATATATATAACTAAATAATGGCAACGAAATTTAAAATGACATGTTCAGCACTACCATCACATGTAATAATCATTTCAAATATTAGTACTGCACAGTTTGAAACATATAAACATTTCAGTAACGTAAAACATAAACGTGCTCGTAAAATCAGTAAATAAATGCAATATTTAATTTAACGCATATAACAATGATGACATATTATTTATTCTAAAACAGAAATTTCAACTAAATCATAATAATATATTTTCAAGGACATCATTGCGTCATGAGATAGCTGCAGGTAGCATCAAAAGTTCAAAATAACGTCTTTATATGTCAGTAAATCTTTCATATAGAAACACTTATATTTACGTTTCTGTCAATATGTAGTAATATCGTAGTATATATTACAAAAAGCTTCGTTTATTATCAGAAATAAAAATTTATACAAATATTACCTATAAATCCAATTTAACTTAATACCGCACGAAATTTTTACTTTACATTCGGTAAATGAAATGGTAAATAATATTATTGGTTATTAAATCCTTTTGAATTTTCCAAATTTTTCTTGAAATAATTTATTAAATCTACGAAAATTTACATATTTTGGACGGAATTATGTAAGTATTTCTTTATCAAAACTGCCTTTATTAAACGGCATTTTTATCTTTAAAATAAACAATTAAAAAATTGTATTCGTTTTAGTGGCTCAATATAATATAATCTATGTACCCTCCCTAGTATGCGTATTTTAAGATTTTAGTGTACTTGAAAATTTTTTTTCCAAAGAAACGTTGGTTGCATTTTTATAATCATTAACATTACGTTATCATTGCTTAAAGAACAAACTGTCTACGAGCGTACTTATCGGAATTAGTGTAAATTTTGGTGTTTATTAATATACCAGTTTTGCAGTAGCACAAAACACTTACTTTTTGTTCACACTGGAGATTATTTTCAATACATGGAGTACGGATGACCTACTTTCTAATTGGTTAAATAAAACATTGGTGACAGTGGTAAAACTACTTCTGTTAGATTCTTCGTTAGGCTAGCCATTTCGTAACTACGTATGTAATTGTTAGGTGTAGATAAATATTGAATTTTTTCGACGAACTTCTAATTTGGCGTGATGTGTTCCTGAAAGCCTTTCTCATATAAGTTATCTGACGTTAATGAAGAACATGTAAATGAACCTACAGTTAGCAAGTTGAAGCGCTTGGAATCAATAAGATTTACTTTAAGTATATTCATATTTGTGATAATGTTTCAGTGCAAAAATATTATTTTGCTGTTTATAAAAACATACTTTAGGTGTAACGCTCGTAGTTAGTCAAAAGGTCATCTACTGACATTATGTTTTATACCGATAAAAGTGACGGCTCTTGTCTATTTTATTTGAGAGATCATCAGCCGTTCCAAATGTCAAGGTATTTAAATAAATGGCATTTGTCCCATGGAAAATTTTTATAGCAGGAATATAAGTAAAGCAGTTTAATTCTATTTTTAAACCTTCCTTTTGTCGTTGAATTCAACTACACCGTTATTAAACAGTTTTAAATTTAAAATTATATATATATATATATATATATAAATTGCTTAGAATGCGTGTCTTCAAAGAGCTACTTTTCTCACAAAGGCCTGTTAAGCTGTTCATCTACCTCTTCACATTTATTATCGGCTCATTATTGTTTATTAAACGTGTACATAAAAAAAAAATATAAATTATTTGCTAACTCCATTGAAATCTCTCAGTGAGTAAAAGTTTCATCCAATCAAAACGCAGTTACCTTCTTGCGCATACAAAGTTATTCTCTACTAAAGAGTCACTGAACACTGAAGTGTACCTAGTTAGCATTAATTAATTTTTTCTATTACACAAAAACTTATAGGAATTTTTTTTAGCAGTCATCACGACATTTGGGGAATATTATGTACAAGTGATATTCATGAAGTAACCAAGAATAGGAAATATTTAACACTCCTTGAGTCATTTACTGAGTTACCGCTTCAGATATATCTTGTAGAAAATGGGGTAGAATGTTAGTTTATTTCCGTCCTAAGAAAATCTTACAAATCTTTTATTCACAAAAAAAAAAATTATACTTTTATATTTTTAGATTTTTTACGTTTGGCTGAAACAAAATGAAATCTTGGCACTTCAGATATATTTGAGTCTCTTCGAAGGAAATTAATGTTTTCAAATACACTTGATTCCTGACAGGTGTTATTGTAACCATATTTTAAAGTTACTTCATTAAAGATTTATCATGCATATTATTAAGCATGAAAATTAAATTACTTCCACAGAAATCAACGTTTGCCAAAGTGTTGCGTTCTATGCAGACACATTTCCTGTTAGTCTGTTTACTTATGGACAGAAGAAAAGTTGCAAACCGTATTTATATTTTTTTTTTCATATCAAAATTTATTATTATAAAAAAGTTCAAAAACAGTACTGAAAATTATTTTTACTCGGTAACAGAAAATGTTTTGTTTGAAAATTAATAAAAAAATACCCCCTCCCCCAGAAACAAAAATACTTAACGGATATGTTAATTTAACGTTACATTCAGCTAAGGAGGAATGTTGAAAAATGCAATGTGCATTCTGAGAGACGTTTAAACTGACAGCCGATGCTCAGAATATTTCTATGTCAATTCTTTATTCCCAGGTGGTATAATTTCGCCTGACAAACCTATCCATGTAGCAGATTGAAGGCGTGTTATTGTCTTTAACAAGGGAGCCGGCCAAGTGAGAAATCACCATTCCTGTACTGTCCGTCGGACAGCGGAAACCAGTTATTTTTACAAATTTAAACCAAAATTCCCGCGTGTCTGTGAGCTCAGTTTGACACACAAGATCAGTTTCGCATATGATTAAATGCTTACCAACTATCCGACCAAATAAGCTGAAGTGAAAAAAATTACAGGATTAGCTATGCCACTAGTATCTGGTTAAGCTGTTTTGCAACAAAAAAGCTATAACGTATTTGGTTTTTGTGTAAAAAGGAAAAAATGTATTAATTTTTCAGTAGAGCGCATAGTTGTGTAATAACTACTTACAATATAAATATATAATAATCGATTATTTACTTCAGACAACTTATATAAGATTTGCAACATAATTTGTTTCTATAGTAGATATACCACTAGTTTCAAGACTAAATGAATTGAGAGCGAAAAATTTCATAAATTCGTAACACAGATAACGAAGTACGCAGGAAAAAATTTAAATTTATGAGACATCGTGATAAATAAATGTTATACTTTATTCAAAACTGTATTAATAAAACTTTGTTGAAATTATAAAAAAAAACTTACTTCATTTGTAAATAAATACAAGTATTTAGTTATGAGTTTCCTTGACCCAACAAACGGGGTTTAGCAGTTCAAATGTGTGATTTACTTGTGCGTAGAAAATACGTTTATTGTAATCATCAAATGTTGCATAAGCAATAGTGCTTTCTGAATCACAAATATTATATCCTGTTGGTGATAGACGCAGAGTCTTTTGCCAGGGAAAATATTCATTTTTGTGTGGCAGTAGAGGTGATGGGGAAAACTATGAGCGCACCATTGTCGCCCTTTTGTAAAAGTAGTCCCAGTACCCACAAAACAGCCTTGGTGGAAAGGGCACACTTTGGATGTAAACTACTGAGCTTCGTGCTCTGTAAGATGGATGAACATATGGTTTATCATGTTAAACCTCTGGAATAATTACGTCTTGTGAGAACCGATCCAGTAGGGGCCTAGTTATTTTATAAGAGGACAATTTGTTTATAAAAGAACGTCCACTCATCAGACGTTTTAATACTACCACCTTCAAAAGATATGAGAGAAAACCAATCCTCCAAATATTGGCAAAAATTTTCAAAAGCGTAATTTGTGAGAGCAGACATTTCTGCCGAAAACTTTCTTCAATAAATTGAGAGGATATCTGTGTAGAGGACCAAGTTTTCCCGTAAAGGTGATAGTACATTTTATTCGCGGGCTATCGTAGCAATTATAGCACTCTCGTTTCGTTCCCACATAAATGCATGGCTTTTTATATTAAAGTCTATCTCTTCGGTGGTTGACGGAGCATCTTTGAAAAAAAAATCCCTAATTGCTGCCTACATTTGTATGTAATTAAATGTAATCGTGACTGACGTGTCTAAATATTTACAAGAGCTCAATGTTCCAAAATACAGGAAATATATGTCAATATTTTTATATAGTATATTAACGAATGGTTATATCACCCTGTATATCTAAATGTTAAAACTGCCACCTTAACGAAGCGTAGAAAGTAGTCGGCAATATTGCAAAAAGTAAACACTGTGGGCAGAAAACATAAATTATGCACCGCCTTAAAGTGTTTTAAGGCTCTGCGTCACACCCCACTCCCGATTCTTTCATTTGCTGCCAATTTATGATTTTATGAAGTAAAGTTTAAAAAATAATGCAAATTTAGAAGTTCGGCTGTTAGCTTTACACTGCAGCAGAGACATTAAATCCGAACTATGAACTTAAAATTTTGTCACCAATAGCATAATATTATCTTTATATGTCAATAGGTTCCTACCTTTTTACATCTACCAAAGTAATATGCAGTACAAGTTAGGACAAAAATGTTAAACAACTCGTAATATGAAAATGTTCTATGATCATAAATTTAAAATATCACTCTGCAGCTGTAATTTTGACAAGAAAATAAAGAATTTATGTATGAGAGGTGAGGCTGAGCCTTAAACCTTTCAGTCACAGACAAATCTATAATATTAAGCTTTGCAAAAAACAAATTTTTTGTTTGAAACAGTACTGATTTTGATACGTTTCTTCAAACATAGGAACAAATACAAATATGTTTGTGTTTCATCTTACTGCCAGCAGAGGTTTATAAGTTACGGAATATAGTTTCAACAGAGAATAATGTTTCCCACACGTACTGAACCTTTCTCATTATACGGTATTTTCTGCTGTGTAGAGTGCAAGCATTAAAGCCACTTCATATGCAACGGCACCTTTCAAGACACTGTGACTGAAAGGGTTAACGAACTTCTAGTCCAAAAGGAGCGGGTCGACTGAACAGTTTTGGCGGGTTAGTGGACCTGCCAGGCGGCAATAAGCAGTGCGGGTTGCGTGGTGCCCAAGGGGAAAATCTGGGGAGAGGAACCACACTCACCGGTGATGTCAGCGGCGCCGGCGGGCAGCCGGGCGGCTAGGAGCAGCAGCAGTAGAGGGCCGACGGGGGCGGCGGCGTCGCGACGCTTGCCAGGAGGCTCCATGCGTGCGGCCGGCGGCGGTGCTGTGGCGGCGGCAGCGCGTGCCACATCACGACTGGCGCCCTCGCCGCCTCGCGCGCGGCCCGCCGCCCACAGCCACAACAACCGCACTGCGCGTGCTCCGAGCATCGACCCCTCCCATCCAACTTCTACTACAATCCCTCCGGCCACTAGCCTTCCCCACCCCCTTCTCAGGCAAAAAAAAAACCTACCCCACCTGGCGCGTAGCACTGACTTCCTTCTCCAGCTTCGAAAACTTCGCGCTCTCGTCCTCAAAAGGGCCGGCTCTCATACACATGGTTTTCGGAAAAACTCAGTTCCCAAACTCCACACATTGTTTCTTTGGACCAATAGTATAGTCTATTCACTATTTTTTTCTCGCAATTTTTGAATCGATCCTTAAAAAAAATTATCTCTTTTATGACGTGTTTAGTTATTTCCTAAACATGACATGTTTAGGAAATTTGTGAACTTTATTCAACATAAAACTACCTTATTTTTTGTTTAATTAAACTATTAATTATATTTCATCTATATAATATAATTATGGGTTTATTAATAATATAAGTAAAAACAGGGAGGAAATAGTTCTGTTGGCAATACCTAGTGAGAAATAGTTCATATGCAAAATATTATTACACAATTTACCAACGTATGCGATGCGCTGTCCCTTTGGCGTAATTTTCTAGACTTGGTTAAGTTTTGTTTGTATTAGGAGAAGGAATATCCAGGAAGTAGGAATATCGCAGGGCTTCTAAAAAGTTAGAAGTNGTTAAGTTTTGTTTGTATTAGGAGAAGGAATATCCAGGAAGTAGGAATATCGCAGGGCTTCTAAAAAGTTAGAAGTAACCTAGAATTGACTTTAACACAAAAGGTCTATACACTTATATCCGGAAACCTAT
The DNA here is from genome assembly GCA_002778355.1 of Clitarchus hookeri. Classification (NCBI taxonomy): domain Eukaryota; kingdom Metazoa; phylum Arthropoda; class Insecta; order Phasmatodea; family Phasmatidae; genus Clitarchus; species Clitarchus hookeri. The sequence goes on along the minus strand of NQII01000878.1, from coordinate 213,157 downwards.
ATATATATATATATTAAGCAAATATGTTTAATGTTGCGGCGTACAACGCCTGGAGAACAAGGCGGTGTGATCATGCGCATAGGACAAGTTGCATAGGAAGTAGGAGCACGACACTGCGTAGGTCACAATTTAGTGTCGCGTGCCTACGACCTATGACACTGGTCCTGCACGCATGATCTCACCGCCTTGTTCTGCAGGTATTGTACGCCGCGACTTTGAAAACAATTATTTTATGTAAAAAAATGTTTCCAGATATATGTGTATAAGGGTTTGTGACACCATTGGTCCAAATACACTATGCATAGATACTAAATGCATCTTACTTTGAANTATATGTGTATAAGGGTTTGTGACACCATTGGTCCAAATACACTATGCATAGATACTAAATGCATCTTACTTTGAAAAACAAATTCGGCTACAGGTTAATCAAGAAAAAAGGAGGTGAATGCATATATAATACTTAAGGTGTTAAGTGAATTACAAGGGCATATAACATATTTGAAGTTAGGCCTGTAGCACATATTTNTTATATAATACTTAAGGTGTTAAGTGAATTACAAGGGCATATAACATATTTGAAGTTAGGCCTGTAGCACATATTTATTACAAGTAGTGGAAAAAAATTTTAAGATTGTGAACTGTGCAGCTGCATAACGTGTTTAGTTAATTTTGACATGCGGAGTAAATCTTCTAAATACCCACGTATGATACAGGGTCATGGAATTGTAGTCTAAGCCTTAATTATTTACATAAAATAATTTGTTGACAGCGAGGGAAAAGTGTTATGGTATTTAAAAATATTTGTTCCGTTACAAAAAATTGAGACACTTAGTGTTTCATCAGAAATTAATTTTCCAATATTTGCAATATACGACTGCTTCACGTCCAATGTTAAAAATGTGTACCACCCATAGGATTCACTTTAGGACATAAGCCGTAAATGTTTGCACCTTCTTTTTTTCGTAATTGTCCTAGATATGCAGTTTGTCGGTCGTATTTAGATACATCCTGTACATATGCGTACGTATATATATATGTATATATACACACATATATACACACTTATATTTGTATTTGTATGTATATACACTAAAGAGACAAAAAATTGGTACACCTGCCTAATATCGTGTACGACCCCAGAGCACGCAGAAGTGCCGCAAGACGACGTGGCATGGACTCGACTAATATCTTAAGGTATGCAGGAGGCAATTCACACCATGAATCCTGCAGGGCAGTCCACAAATCCAATCTGCGCCAATTTGAGAAAGGGTTGCACGTCTGTCACGTTTAATGATTCTCGTCAGTCGTCGTTTGTCCCGTTATTTCACGATCTTTTTCCGGCCGCAGCGATTACAAAGATGTGATTTTTTACCTGATTCCCGATATTCACGGTACACTTGTGAAATGGTGATACACGAACATCCAAATGTTATCGCTACCTCGGAGATGCTATGTGCCATCTCTCGTGCGCCGTCTTTAACACCACGTTCAAACACACTGAAATCTTGATAACCTGCCATTGTAGCAGCAGTAACCGATCTAGTTGCCGACCGCATCGCGTTACTCTGATTGGTTCCATACCTCTGTTATTTGCATACGCACGCCTATACAAGTTTTTTTTGGCTCTTTAGTGTATATGAATAGTATAAAACAAATTCACTGATCCGCGTCTGTCTGCGTATTCGCTTAGTACTTCAAAACCACTTGATGGATTTTGATGCTGTTTCCAACATCATTTAAGAATTTATTTAAGATATTGGAGTATAATACATTTACATTTAATGTAAGGATAGGAGAAAAATATCGAACCCTTTTGTAAACAAGTCGTATAACACCGCTTTTAGGGCGCTTACGTGGCCTGCGCTGACTAAACCATAAGATACACATCAAATTAATTTACTGCAGAATTGTAGCTCTCAAAATGGTCTACAGAAAGGTCCGCAATAGCATATGTTTATATNCAATCTGCGCCAATTTGAGAAAGGGTTGCACGTCTGTCACGTTTAATGATTCTCGTCACTCGTCGTTTGTCCCGTTATTTCACGATCTTTTTCCGGCCGCAGCGATTTCAAAGATGTGATTTTTTACCTGATTCCCGATATTCACGGTACACTTGTGAAATGGTGATATACGAACTTCCAAATGTTATCGCTACCTCGGAGATGCTATGCGCCATCTCTCGTGCGCCGTCTTTAACACCACGTTCAAACACACTGAAATCTTGATAACCTGCCATTGTAGCAGCAGTAACCGATCTAGTTGCCGACCGCATCGCGTTACTCTGATTGGTTCCATACCTCTGTTATTTGCATACGCACGCCTATACAAGTTTGTTTTGGCTCTTTAGTGTATATGAATAGTATAAAACAAATTCACTGATCCGCGTCTGTCTGCTTATTCGCTTAGTACTTCAAAACCACTTGATGGATTTTGATGCTGTTTCCAACATCATTTAAGAATTTATTTAAGATATTGGAGTATAATACATTTACATTTAATGTAAGGATAGGAGAAAAATATCGAACCCTTTTGTAATCAAGTCGTATAAAACCGCTTTTAGGGCGCTTACGTGGCCTGCGCTGACTAAACCATAAGATACACATCAAATTAATTTACTGCAGAATTGTAGCTCTCAAAATGGTCTACAGAAAGGTCCGCAATAGCATATGTTTATATTTTAAGGATGACCAACAATAACCATTTTTGTCTTTCAAAGTATCGCTGTTAAAACTAAATTGTTACCGGGCGAAGCAGGGTCGGTTCGCTAGTATATGTATATAAGAAGAATGATTTAGTATGTTTTGGCACATTGGCGTTTGGCGTTGGTGCGTCTAAGCCGACCGTCGGCAATTTTAATTTTCTTTTCCTCTGAAAGGCACTTTTCGATCAATCGGAACGATATGGAGAGGGATCGTTTTCGAGGGCAGAGCAGTGACGTCCATATTAGTTTTATTGGCATAGGAATGCCAAATCGATACACGTGATCCAGGATCGGAGTCGGAGCCGACAGTCAGCCATCTTAGTTCTGTCAGCTATCTTATCCGCCATATTGAATTCAAGTGAACTTGACTTTGACCCCGTGACCTTGAATAACTCCTTGACCTTGACTGAGCTTAAATCCGAACAATTCTAAAAAATTCTCAAAAACCCCAATATATTGGTAAAAAATTATTTGAAAATATATTTAAAAAAAAATAAAATACAATTTTTAAATGCTTCGGCTTAGAGGAGATGAGGGACTGGAACCAACCAACCACCATGTTATGACGTCACCCAACCACCATGTTGGACCCAGGTGACCTTGACCGAAGACTTTGTCCCATAACTATGACCTTATACGACCTTGAAATCAAACACTCGAGAAAAAAATTGAAATAATTGAATAAATACATTAAAAAACAGCACACAAGTGATGTTACTGACTACTACCACCATCTTGAATCCAAGTGATCTTGAAATTTGACCTTTACCCCGTCAACTTTGACCATAAACCCAAAATGTTGTAAACATCCCCAAAATTTCCTAAAAAATTATAAAAAATAATAAAAATATTATTTGAAGTAATTTTTTATATTTATTTTTAGAAACTTACATTTCTGGACGTCTTTAACAGCACCATGTCCAGCACACGACTGACCCCATGTAATCAATCGGATTGTATTAACATTTCTCCCCCCTTTCCAACGTTTCTTAATGGTTAATTAGTCGGCAGGCTTCTACCCCCATCACCTTTGCTCATTCTGTCTAAAGAACTCCACCCAACATATTGTTTTTTTCGTTTATCATGTATTTACATTTTCAACATCTAAGTAGCACTAATGACTCCAACCATCATGTTAGATCTGGGTGACCTTCACCTTGAAATCACACTGTGTCCTTGACCGTCTGCCCATGACCTAGGATAACCTTTAAATCAAACAAAAATTCTAAAAACCTTTATAAATCCAAAGAAATTTTTAAAAACTGAAATAACAATTAGAGAATTTATAAGATACTTTTTTAAATCAATATTTCGATCAAGCTCGCAATCTTTCCATCAATCAGCACCGCAATCAGCACTGCACTTAGCACCACACTTTGTACCATACGCATCACAATCAGCACCACATACACCATAATCAGCACCACACGCACAACAATCAATACTACACGCACCACAATCAGAACCACACGGCATTCTACACAGCAATCTACTCATAAAATTTCGTCAAAAATCCTCAAAAATCATCCTATTCAGCAATCCACACCAATCCTCGTATGTATTCTTCAGCAGTCCTCCTCACCAACCCTCAGCAATCCTCCTCGCCAATCCTCAGCAATCCTCCTCATCAATCCTTCTCACCAATTCTCAACAATCCTCAGCAATCCACCTCACCAATCCTGAGCAATTCTCAGCAATTCTCCTCGCAAATCCTCAGAAATCCTCTACACCAATCCTCAGCAATTCTCAGAAATCCTCTTCACCAATCCTCAGCAATTCTCAGAAACCCGCTTCACCAATCCTCAGAAATCCTCTTCACCAATCTTCAGCAATTCTCCACACCAATCCGCAGCAATTCTCAGCAATCCTCTTCACCAATCCTCAGCAAATTTTCTTACCTAACCTCACCAATTCTCACCATTCCTCAGCAAAGCTCAGCAATCCTCCTCACCAATCTTCAACAATCCTCAGCAATCCTCATTCACAATCTCTACCAATCTACACACCAATCCACGCACCAATCCACACCAATCCACACACCAATTCATGCCAATTCACACCAATCCTTCGGAATACTATTCCGCAATCCACAGCAATCCAAGGCAATCCTTCGCAATCATCCTCCATAATACACAGAAACCCATGCAATTCCTTCGATCAATCCCAATATGTCGATCAATCCCAAATCTTTGATCAATCACAATCCTTCGATCAATCCTAATCCTTCGATCAATCCGAATCCTTCGATAGATTCTTTGATCAATCATTCAATGGGTCCACCACCTATATATACAGAAATTACATTCGTTTACCAACTATTTCCAAATTTGTATATATCGACAGAATACATTTTTTGGTATGCAGTTAACTAGCTATAAATTTTGATACTAAATCTTTAATATCATTTTTAATGCAGATATCTCTTTTAAAAGTCGAGTGCTGATAGCACTACTTTAAAGTTGTGAAAGAAAAAAGGATACTGCATACGTAAATAAGGACTAATATATTATTTTAAATTATAATTTATAATTATCTTTTTAATTACAATTTCAGAAGAAGGCAGTTCATCACATCATGTGATATATCTCCGATTATACAGTTTACTAATGCTTGGAGATATCTTTTTAATGTGCGGGAGATCACCGCGTTTTTAAAAGTCAATAAAATATCTGAGTCTCACAACAAGTTCATTCGGGACTTCGAGAAATAGTTAACCAGTATTTTCGGAGTCTTCTCCTTTTTTCATGTCGCTTATTGCAGCAAATGTGTTGGAGGTGTGCGTCAGTGCATCGAGAAAACCACCATCATCGTCTTCAGCACTGTCACTATCTTCATGTTCATTTATATCAATACCCTCTTCATAGTTATCTTCACCTCCTGTTTTGTATTCGATATTAAATTTACCTTTCTTTGTAGCGAATTTCTTGCAATTGTACATATCACATAAACCGACTCCACGGCTCTCATTCCGTCTTTAGCATTAACTGTCTCATCATAATCACCTGTTGAATCGGTAATCATCGATGCAGCAAGAAGTATTGTCGACAAAACTTGCTGACCCAGTAGACGAATTTTAGCAGATCTTGGTATATTCTTTTAAAGTATCGCCTTGAAGAAACTGCATGGGACTAACGTCGTAATGCTTGATTGCGCGAAAAGGACTCTTCGTACAGGCCGTTTTCTCATGCCGAGAAGCATTTCGACCATAGCTGAAAACTCGATCACAGAAAAGGCACTGTCGATAATCAGTGAGAAATGATGCAGGTCACGGCTCCATGATCGTCGCCGTCAAAGGTATGTCTTCGTATTCACAATTCATCTTTGTGGTATGACGAGAAGGCGCTTCCAAATCGATGTTCACCCCGCGGTGTTAGAACGTCAACTGTAATTTCTTTCCACATAAATACGGCTCTTTTTCAGTAAAGAGACTAGCTTGTGCCCAAAAAAATTACATGCTGAAATTTATATGTAAAAAAATGTGGGAGCACATTGAGAAAATCCACATACTCGTTCGTCCTAGAAAAAATATGTAGATACTTATGTGTACATAAAAACCAAAATTTTAAATAGATTAAAATAATTTTATACATAATTATGTTTATGTATATAACTTTGTAAATAAAAATTTTTTCAAATAAATTTTATACAAAATTATGTATATATAAATATGGGAATATAAAATTATTTTAAATTTCTATATTTATACACACATGCCTACAAGAATATTTAAATATCATATTTTTACATAAGTATCTGCGTGTTTTCTTCTGGGGAGAATGATAATGTGGGTTTCTCATAGTTCTGTCATATATTTGACAAATAAATTTTATGGTGAAAGTTCTTTTATACCCAAAAGCTAGGCTCGTTATTGTAAAAATAACCGCAGTTATATAGAAAAAATCACTGTTTGCATAAATTATTTTTTTTTTAATATTTGGGGATATTTTGGAAATTTTTGGGGATTTTGGGAATGTCTCGGAATTTTTTGGGTTCAAGGTCAGTCAAGTCAAAAAATCATTCAAGGTCATGAGGTCAAGGTCACCTGGATCAAATATGGTGGCTAAGATGGCTGACAGAACCAAAATAGCTGGCAGTCGTGTCCGACTGCGATCCTGGAATGCTCTAAGCCTATGAAGCCAATTTGGCTGTCACTGCTCTGCCCTCGAAAACTATTCTTCCTTATCTTTCTAATGGATCTAAATGACGCCTTTCGGGGAATTGTTTTTGCAACTGGGGGTATCTTGCTTTTTTGAGGAAAAAACGGGAAATTTGGAGAAAAAAGGGATATTTGGAGGGAAAATGGAAACTTTTGAGGGGAAAAAGGGAAATTTAAGATGGCTGCTGTCGGCTCCGATACCCCTACCCCAGACGCCGATGCGCCAAAACATACTAAATCATTCTACTTATATGCACACACAGAGGGTAACAAATTTCATGTTCAAACTTCTAGTTACCATATAAGCAACTAAAATACCTATATTTTATTATACAATAATATAAGATCATTGATCATACCGATGATCTTTAACGTTATTAAAAATGTAAAATTAATTTTATTAATTTATAAAAAAATTTTAATATCTAAATTGATTGAGACTTTGATTGTGGTTTCAACATGACGCTGCAGTTAGTCATTTTTCTCGTGACGTCTGATAGTATTTGAAACGCAGACTCGGTGACCAATGGATTGGCCGTGTTGAGCCCGTTGCATGGCCTTCTCGTACTTGCGAACACTTGACTATTTAGTATGTGGGGCACTCGAAGAGCTTTGTGTATGAATGGGAACAACAGCTTGTCGTTCGGGTGCATGCAGCTGCTTACTCTCAACAGCGCACGTCTGTGTGTCTTTGAACGTGTACGACAGGCAATGGCACTTCGTTGCAGAACGTATATTGAAGCAGGAGGCCGCAATTTTGGACAGTTTTCGTAAAATATTACAATTCAATTATAATGTAGTGGGTTTCCTTAAAAATATACTCAAATACGTCTAAAGTGCTCAGTTCATATTGTTTCAGCCACACGTGGAAATACTTACAAAATAAAATTTTTTTTCCTTCCTAGAAAAACCTTTAGATTTTCTTAGGAAGGAGATAAACTAACATCTCCCCCATTCTCCGCTAGATAAATATGAAACGACAGCTCAGTGTCACAAGGAGTGTAAAAAAATTTCCTATTATCGTTTACTTTATGAATGTCACTGATATATAATCTTACCAGAAATCGTGATGATGCCTTAAAATGTATGTGAAATATGAAAAAAAATAAAAATTGATATAATAACATTTTGGAGAATTTTCGATTTGCGAAACTTTCCTGGACTAAGGTAAAGAAATAAAGAGAAACCGGTACGAAAAAAAACGTTCCATTGGTAAGCTGTAAACGGCCATCAGCCTGAAGGGAAAAAAATTAAATTTAAGACGCTGTTTACCGAGCCAATGCGCGTCATAAGTTATTGTCCTCCCCTTTCCTGTCTGAAAACCCATCGCTATGTTATAACGCACCTTTATGTCGCTGTCCAGTCAGCAAAAGCGCCGAACTGCAAAATACTCGTCAGCTCGCGAGTTTCTTCTCGTCGAGACGGAAGAAGATTCTCAAGGGACGGCAGATAGCAGTAACTCTGTGCTCACATCACGTTCAAGTTGGATCGCACGAACGGATAAAAATATAAACAAATTTTTTTTCATAAACACGAATAAACACCAAAGGAAAACGTTGACGTTTACTTAATGTTTTCGTAGCTACTTAATTTTGTACCAGATTCAGTTCACAGTGAAGATGTGTGGGCGGATCTCAACAACGAGGTCTTAGAGCCGTAGTTACTTGAGTTCAATAGAAATACGGACTTGGGGAATTCCGTGCAAGTAAACATGTATGCAAACTTCAGCACGCAAAATGTATGTAGTACTAACAGAGAATGTTATAATATAAAATGTCATGAAGTACTACAAAAAGTTTGTACTACTATGAAGTTTAATATGCTCGTCGTGGCAAGACGTGTCCAGATAGTAACGCATTTGTAGTCGTAACAATTCCTCAGTGTCATTAAATTATCACATTTATGTCATCATCATATTTAACCATCAAATCAATATGAATAAAACGATAATGTTTTATATTCTTGGTCGAAGCATATACACGAGGTTTTAGAAGTGTTTTTTACTTTGTGCTTACTAAATGAGGTGTCAAGATTCTGCGTTTTTTATTTGCTATGATATGTGCTCAGCGTTTTCGCGTTACCTATATGTATTACTCGCACATGATATGATAATCATTATTATTAGATACTGAAAATTACGTCTCCTTTTACGAAATTTTAAATTTTATAATCTGTATTCATGCAAACATCAGATTCTTTCAAATTCTACCTGCAGTTCAAGAAGCAATAACTTCAAGTAGAGACAAAAAAATAACGTAAATCGGATATAAATTCATTTTAACAATACGTCTTTAATATTCCCCTACGGCAATGAGGAGAAAACGATGTGTGTTATAATAAAGCTGGAAACGATGAAAGCCGTTATTGGTTGGTTCATGTGTAAGTTTGGTGGTGGTGGTAGAAGTTAAACGCTGGTTATGATGCTAGCTATAATGGTTCAACATTGCAGTGATACATTTTTAGCAATACAGAAGGATTGAAAAGATCAGGGCTTTTGAAGAGAGCCTCGGAAGGGTAAGTAGATATGGATAAAGTGAAGGTATCCGATAAGTTAACAGTATTTATTGGTGATAATAGCTGTAACGCGTGGATGCCAGACTAAGGTTTTAACGAGGAAAATGCCAATAGGAGTACAATGGCAAAATTTGGCCTATGGATCCGGAATAGAGAAGGGGGTGGGGGAAGAAACTGAAAGAGAGAGGACAAATTTCAGCCATGAAAAAATGGCAGAGCTTTTAGAGTGCTTAGTAGGATGTCCCAGGCTTCCAAGGAGACTAAGCAATGCCAATGCTTGTACGGTTGGCGATCGTAACTGTTGACAACATTCGGGTATGTCCGGGATTCCCATATTGAGCTGAAGCAGATGGCCTCTCAGGCCCGCCGAAGGCTGCCGAGCACTTCCGAGTTGAGCCAACGACTCGAACACACAGAGAAAATATAACACACAGCGCTAGCTCCAGCAAGTATCTAAAGCTAAATAATATTATTTCTGAAAAAAAAAAATAGATTTTACTTTTGATTTATAAAGAATGTGGCACTGAAATAGGTGAAATGAAAGATTATTTTGTCTGACGAAAATAATAAGTGAATTTAGACTAAAATATTACACTGGCCAGGGAATTAATAAAGTGTATTCAAATAAAAAAGGAATGTGAAAATTCGATAGTGATTACAGTAATTTTTTTATTTTCATTGCATTTAATTTTTAAATAAATAAAGTGAACATAAATGAGAACGAACTCTTTCACATTGGATTCCAACGATTCGCTTTCCTATTAAAGCATATTAGTTTACACCAAAATTAGGTGTTTCAATGTTTCTGAGAGAAATTTGAAATTTTCACAAATGCATTTTAGGACAAGCTAAAAATAACAGGAATTATGATGACTATGTACAGAATCATTTTCTGTGGAAACGTTTCCGCGAATACGCGTGTCTCGGTAAATAAATCTTCTGGAAATACGATTTTTTGCTAGAAAGGTAAAAACTATTTTCTCTGTCCATATTTTACTTTTTTTGCATTAATGTATCCACGGAGGAAAAAAAATGGTGAAAATTGTTAAATATCGCATATTTAAAGCTTTCCTTTGCAGTTTCCTTAAGCGGTAAGAGAAAAGTACGACTGTACGAACGTAGTTTAATCTGTGAAATTTTATCGAGTGTAATAAAGTCTGACTGTTGAAGATATAATTTGCACAGTACATCATTTTGACGGAAAAACTGCACGCTCTGCGCGTAGGGGCGATGAGGCGTCAGGGGTGCGTGTTAGTGACGCCCGTATCGCTCCCTCGTTTCTTGACCTAGAACGCGCACCTGCATAATCCCCTTAAACCTGCCAGACACCTTTTCCAGCTTGACAATTATTTATTACGATCTCAACAGGACTCTGAGAAAATAACCAACTCGTTCTAAAACGATCTATTCCCGAGTTGCCAAGTCTGTAACATATTACCAACTTAGACAGCAGCCGATTAACAAATATGTAAGGCTGGAGTATGCGTAGAGATTTGCAGTTTTGTTTTTTGTTCCTCAAACTCACGCATTACTAAAAAAATAATAAAAAAAAATCTATATTTAGCCCACTACTTGCAGAAAAGATAGGCTTATGCTGTCACCCAAATGTCTGTCAGGAATGTCTGTCCCACTTGAATAACTGTTAAACCCGAGAACTGAATTTCACCAAACTGCGTTTACATATAGTATTTAGTAATGACATCAGACTTCAATTTTTTTTTATTACGCCAAGAACTTATTTTTCAAAATGGCACCAATTTTAAAATTTAGTGAACTCTGTAATATATCGAGAACTATTTAACCGATTTCAACCAAATTATTTACGTTGATAGTGCATGACGTGGGCGTTAAAGTTATAAACCGTTGTTAGACCACCTTTTCGGTAGATAGTAAAAATTGAAAACTTTAATTCTTCCAATATGTGTCGGGAAACATGTATCCGATTTAAGCCAAATGCGTTTATGTTGAAAGTGCATGACGAAAGCCTTAAAATTAGGAAGTGATAATGTTCTTAATCCGTAATTTTTTAATATAGTGACACATGAAAATAATGCTTTTGCGTTATATCTCGGTAACTACAAAAGCGACCCCTGTCACATTTGGAAAATAAATAATACTATTGTAGGCGATGTAAATATAGGCAATTCAAATGGACAAGAAACTTATTTTCAAAATTGCGTTAATATATATTTTTTGGGTTCATTTACCATATCTATAATACCGTTTAACCAGTTTCGACCAAAATTGCTATGATAAAAGTATGTTTTACAATCATTAAAATTGTCTAAACATAGTATCTTTTGTCAGCCATTTTATAAGATAGCGTGCAGTGAAAAATAAAGTTTTAATGTTATATCTTGGGAGGCAATCAACAGATTCCAACTAAATTTGACACTCATGTAATAATACAGCACTTCGTGTAAACTGACATGTTTTAGTTAGTAGGATTTTTATTTTCAAAATGACGGCCACGTTTACTTTATAGTCTACTATAGGTAATCTATAAAACTATATAACAAATTCTAACTTTACTGGGTATGCTTGCATTATCTATTTAAAAATCAAAACCGATAATTTATAAACTCATTTGTCAGCTCTTTAGAATATAGCATTACATCTAAGATTAAGCTATCATGTCTTATTTCGGAAAACAAAAAACTGATAGCCCTCAAACTCAGGATACAGCTTACACTTCTGCAGTCCATCTAAATTTATATAACTTACGGAGGTATGTAATATTTAAAAAAATAACACCATGTTAATATTTTAGGTTGGTAAACAATATGCCCAAACAACTTCAACCGACTTTAATACGTCCCAGTATTTATGACAAACAAATAATGTCCAAATACAGTAATGAAAATAGCACTACATTAGAAACTAGAGCTTTCAAGACATATGTCCGGGACCAACCAATCGAGCACCGCTGAAATTTGCACACAAGTAGTTCTACAGTATGGCACGTTTAATGTGTCTGGCGGTTTTTACAGTATGGCAGACGTTTAAATGATTTAAATGAGTTTTTTCATATCTATTAAACAATTTAACATCTCTCAAGTAAACTTATTATGCTAAGAGAAGTCAATATAAGTATAAAAATTCTTAAAAACATTTTCTTTTGCCGACTTTTTTTAAGATAGTGCCAGGTGATAAAATGCAATATTGATGCCATATTTCAGAACCAATAATCAAATTCCCACTAAATTTTTGCACACAAGTAATACTACAGTGGATCGTGTAAATCTACATTATTTCTGTGGGTATAATTTATTTTTCAAAATGGCGCAATATAAATTATTAAGAAAAAATTAATCGTGTTTATTAAATAATTTAAAAAATGCAAACAAATTTTTTTTACTGAACCAATTTTTTAGACGTATTATATATGCCTTTACAGGGCATGTTTTAAGCCGTTATGTACTACAGCATCAAATAAAAAACCAAAGCTTTTATGCCATATGTCAACCAGTCAACCTATTTTTCTCCAATTCTGCACACATATATTGCTACTGTAGACCATGTTAACTTACATGATTGAAGTGACCACAAACTTGTTTTCAAATTGATGCTCCTGCAGATATCTGAAGTTGCTAAACGCAGTCTACCAAAACCTTAGACCAATTACTACCGAAGTTGATCCTCCGAAACCCACCTCAGTAAGGTAGTTGGTGGCATGCCAGCTTACAGTACGAGGCGTTCTGTGTTCAAGAGACAGGTAAGCGTATTTGTGATTGACTCACGAGACGTCAAGAACAAACTCCTAACTCACTTTTATAAAAATAAAAAGTGATTGCTGGAAAATTGTGACGAACATATCGCTGACCAACCATACCCCATACATGTTCGATGGGCGACATGTCAGGCGAACGTGCAGGCCAGGGAAGAAGTGGTAAACGTCATACATTGAAGAAGGTTTGCACATTGCTCGCCACATGCAGCCGAGCATTGTCCTGCTGAAATATGGCATGTGAAGCTGCCTGAAGGAGGGGCAGTACCTTGGGTTCTAAAACCTCCCTGATAGAGCGGTTGCTGTTCAGGTACGTAGGAGTCAAGATCGCCTGTTGTATCCAATGGCACCCCAAAACATCACACTTATAGTTTGTCCGCTATGCTGCTCCACAATGCAGACTGCCTGATTGTGGTCACCACGCAAGCGTCTAACACGTATGCGGCCATCACTGTAGGACAGTCTGAAGCGAGAATTGTCCGAAAACACTACATTTGGCCACTCAGCACGCCAGAGATGGCGTTCACGTGCCCATTGCAGTCTGAGGCGTTTGTGGTTTCTGGACAATGGAAGCCGACGCAATGGCATGCGTGCCACCAGTCCAGCCCGCAGCAGACGGCGTCGAACCGTCGACGTAGATAGGTCCACACCCGTTGCAGTGCTTCAGTGTCGATCCAACACTGTGGACGAGGCTGTGCGGTCCGTAACGGCCATGCGGACAAGGTGGTGGTCATCCCGTGCTGTGGTGACATTGCGTGGTCTAGTACACGCTCATCGCTGCGTACGACCCTCTTCTATCCATTAGCTCTACAAACGCATCACTGTCTTAGCAGCATGCCCTGTACGAGCTGAAATTTAACGGTATGACAAACCCGTTTCCTGGAAACCGATTATTCTGTCCCGTTTGAACACACTCACATGCTGACATGGCGCCCGTTGACGTTGACGAAGCATACTGGCACTTAATTTCACTTCGTTTGACAGCTCATCACTAATTGAACTTGGCATAACACTGGCCGGAAAAGTCAGTGTGGGGGTGCTGCTGGGCCTACGTGTACGCCATCTCTCTGCAATCGTAAACACTTATTACTGGTACACTGTTCAATAAATCCCCCACGTTTGGATTCTTTCGGGCCATTTTTTCTGAGTGTTGCATATTTTCACAAGCAATAGAGTTATACGGAAAATATTTGAGGTTAATGTAGTTCTACTCAATACAGTTGTTTCTACTTAGAGCATCATGGCATCGTTACGAGATTTAACATCATCCAAAAACATATTACTTATAAAGTTGTTTAATTTAGTATTATCATGGCCAGAAATTCATTTCCAGTATGTATTACGTATCGACAGTGGCCTGTATTATTTTTGTGACTTAAGATTGTTCTGTTGTCCCAGAATTTCTGAAAGCCTAGAGAATTCGGAACACTTTTGAGCTATTTAGAATTTCCTGGAGTGTTCTAAATTAATATAATTTTAATGTTTTCTTATTCGCTTATTTTGTTACCATCCTTAGATGTCGTCATAAATTTTAAGGATAACAATTTTAAAATCATATTGTTACAGGTCGCTAGGGACGTATACGAGTTCGTAAGAAATTTAATTTTTTAAGCTTCATTTAGAATGCTACTAAAGTACCCACAGTTATTAATTTTCAACATTCAACTACTTCTCTCTATAATTTATACGTGTTATTTTCAGTGAGCGGAGTATTTGCGCGTGTTTTGTCTCGTTATCCCCTGTACAGATGCTCGCAGACTTCGCTCTCGCTGGTGAATGTCGTCACCGCTTGTAACTGGCTCCGCACACCTGGCGCTTAAGGTCTAACATCATTACATACTCCAGACTGTAGACTGAAAGGCCCACCGTAATATATATAGATCAGCCGACCCGGTCCATAAGGTTTTTCGCTCTCCCGAGTCACGCCGAGGGAGGTGAGGGCAATGACCAGAACATTCTTGCAACGACAATCCATGTAATTCAAGTCCCGATTGGCTTATCACGTTACATTTCGTATGATACGGAGGTACATTTGTCACAGCGCGCTGTTCTCGGGTTAACAGTGATGCCTTAGACATCCTTTACTTCGCACACTCGAGCGGATGGGGCGAGCGAAGCGACGCAGCGTGGCCACATGTAACAGTATCGAGGTGATGGCTCGCAAATTTCGCTATGCTCACTTTGATGTTTTATCTAACCTCTGGGATGAAAAACTGTTAAATTATTTCAATATTTTCTTCTGGCACAGCGTTGCATCTTCTCGACTGGTGAAAATGCTTCTTAGATTGAGGAGATTAGTCGAAATGATGGACGCATGCTTTATTTAGGTTGCTAGTGAAAACTGAAAAAAATTGTAGCAGGTAACACTATATATATATATATATAATTGAGATCAGAATGTTATGTCTATTAAATCATTTCACAAAATTAAACCAAACTTTTTATGCTAACAGTATCAATTAAAATCATATATATAGGAGAGAGCAGGGTAAACAAGGCCAGTGGTGGCAAAGTGGCCATCAGCTATTACTTCGCTGGAGAATGCTGAAGTCTTAGTTGTGAAGACATAAAACAATTGAAAGGGAAGTCATTAGTGTTGTGAAAGCATCCGAACGAAGTCAGTTGGGTATCTAGCCATCCCCCTCCCCACCACATCCATATAACCCCGCGCAGAATTTTCACCACTACATCGTTTTTTCTTCACTTTCAGTCCCCTGGCTTTTAAAGTATCAAGGGGTAGCAAACTGTACCTAACCTCGCAGGAACAATCCCACAATAACTGTGCTCCCGCGACAAGTGTTATTAGCAGCTCAATCAGTTATATCTGCTGTCAAGAGTTGGAATGCGAACAACTGCGCCTGGACAGAGGCTAGAAGCTTCATAAGTGATGCGGTCTAAATGAAAATTAAGTTTTTTTAAAACTAAGCCATGCGGCACATAAGGAGTAATTGCTTTAAAAAAATTCGCCGTATTTTTGCTAATTGTGTTGTCGGATATCAGAGTGCACATGGTACACGGATGTGCATGTAGTTCATTATAATTTTTTTTTGTAGTGTTATATTAATAACCAGGGCTACATTAAAATAACAACCCTGTATCTTACCAAACGATGCTGCCAGATACTAAAGTCATGCCTCCCCACACACATCTACACATCCACACACTTGCATGCGTGCGAACATACACTTGCCTACGCATCCATGCACACACACACATGCGTCCACGTAAACTTATTTAATTGTTATTTTACAAGGAATTATTTTACATGTAGATCTCAAAATGCCATCAAACTGCAAACGAAAAACTTATCAGCAGGGATGGAATACTGGTGCTATGCAACAAGTCTTTAGAACTGTTAGAGACGAAGGCATGGCTTATGCAACAGCAGCGAAGAACTTCAATATGCAACAAGCTGTTACAGCTGTTAGAGACGAAGGCATGGCTTATGCAACAGCAGCGAAGAATTTCAATATGCAACAAGCCATTAGAGCTCTTAGAGACGAAGGCATGACTTATGCAACAGCAGCGAAGAACTTCATTATGCAACAAGCCATTAGAGCTGTTAGAGACGAAGGCATGGCTTATGCAACAGCAGCGAAGAATTTCAATGCTCCCCGCAACACACTAAAACGAAGCGTTCTAAATAAATACATTGTTGCCGTAGAAGACAAGAAAACTCTTGGAAAATTACATTTGTTTTCAACGAATAACAAGAGCAAGAATTAGTTAACCACGCCTTATAATTGGATAATCGTTTCTTTGGTGTATCGATTACCGACATATGACACTTGGCATTTCAGTTTGCCGAGAAGAACAACATTCCGCACCCTTTCAACGAAAAAGAGATAATTGCCGGTAAAGATTGGGTTGCATGTTTCAGGAAGAGGCATCCCAATATACGCCTGCGAAATCCATAGTCGACGTCTGCTGAAAGGTCTGAAGGCTTCAATACGCTAAATGTTAAACGTTTCTTTTTATATTTTATCTAAAGTCTAAGATAAACACATTTATCCTGCTCACAGGATTTTTAATGTCGACGAAACACACCTTTCTACGTTTCAGAAAAAAAAACCTGAAGTGTTATTACGGGCAAGCGGTATACAGTTTATTAGCTGACGAAGTTCAAAAAAAGTCATGGTTTAGTATTTGCTGTTTTATAGATTTGCGTATATATTTTACCTAGTTCGGGTTAAATGGCCAGTCACTGGTCACTTTACCCGACGCAGATAAGCAAAGTGACCATTTGTTAGACGAATTTTTTTTAAATTCAATGAAAAAACAATAATTTTCAATACACAAAGAACATCAAAAATTATATTTGTACAATAACCATACTACGTGAAGGTTTTTTTAAATATTTGTTTTATTTACAATATACAATCTATATAATATTTTACCTTAGGATGCCCACTTTACCCTGCTCTCCCCTTTATATATATATATATATATATATATATATATATATATATATATATACACTCATGTTTTAAGCAGGCTATACAAACACAGGAATATCACTAGTAACTAGTTATTTTTTCACAAAAAAACAAGATTTGACAAATTCATGACCATTGTTTTTGTAATGAGCAAATTTGTTTATAATGCTTATCTTCCAGGAGAGGGACAGATCCGAGAGGGAACGAGGAATGAAAAATCCCTCTTCACCCCTTATTTCTCCAATACTTCACGTAACCTGATCTTTTATAGAAGTAGGTTAGTTATGCATTAAATATAATTTGGATTGTATGTGATAAAGGCCAAACTAGAAGATTCGTAATTATTAGAGGCATTTTCATCTTGTTAATGTTTTGGAAATTTAATGAAGTTATCCTCTCGTGCATACACCGACAGTATTTTATGAAATTAAAAATTTCATAATGTTTCTCATTTCTATTGTTATTTTAAAGGCCTCACCCACTTTAACTATGTAATTTTACATGTCTTATTGTGGCATTAGTTTTCTATAAAATTTGGAGGGGATCAGTTGATTGGTCCGTAAGATATAACATAAAAGGTCAACTGTCTCATAAGGTCCTATTGTCATAAATTGTGGACAAAAATGTTACGTATAAGCATATTCGATGCTTGTCACAGATACTGCCACTATATAATTTTGGTTAAAATAATTTGAGACATATAGCATTCTAAAATAAAATACTTATATAGCTGTTGTTTTGCAATATTATGACTAACGCCTTATGTCATATAATTTTATATGTACTCCTAACATAAAATGACGTCTGAATTGGTGGGAATCGGTGGATCGTTTCGCGAGCCTGCCGAATACTTTTTTTTTTTTTTGCCAAACTCGGGAGGAATCTGTTAATTGTTTCCCGAGTAATTACATTTTTTTAATGTATCGATATCTTACAAATGGCAAACGAAATAGGATATGTTAGCACGCACATTTTTTACTTGTAATAGACACTTTCGTCCCACTAAGCTTTGTTGAAAGTGATTAAATGTTACGGTAGATATAGTAAATTAACCGAAGACACTTATATAACCACCATTTTGAAAATAACTGCCTTATCCATTTAAATTGTATACGTTGACATGGCGTAGCATAGTATTTATTACGTGCCCGATTTGGTGGGAATCGGTTGAGGAGTTTTCCATATATATAACTTAAAAGCGAATTTTTTTCATATAATGCTGGAATTCAAATTGACGAACAAATAACTATACCACTTTCAACACTAAATGATTTCATTATGCATTGTCAACATACCAAATTTGGTTTAAATTGGTTTAAAATTTGCCAAAATGTAGTTATGCCCTAAATTAAAAAATCACACCAATTTTGAAAATAAGCACCTGGCATAGTTAAAAACCATAAAAGTCGGATGTCCTTGCTAACCGGTACGTGTGTAGTAAGTATGGCGAACTCAGTTTTGCGAGTTTAAAATGTTTTTAGCGAGGGGCGGAGACACACACATACACACACATTCACACGCAGACAGGAAAGGGATGTCATAAGACTATATTTCATTCTCAAGTAGGCTAAAAATTGCCATGTACGAGCTCACGATAAAAATTTTTTTTTTTTTGCTATTATGCTTGGTCGGAGGGACATTAAAAGTTCACAGGTTACAGTGAATAGCGTATAGTTAAATGGCACGCGTTTTTTTACATTGGCTAACCATTGCTACTGAGTATTTTTCAATATATCTCAGTCCTATACGGCCACCTAAACAAACCTAGGGTGGTCGGAGAATTAAACTAACATAACATAAAGTCACATTAAAATACGATATGGATGAGAGGATTTGCAGTTTGAACTGACTTAGAAGAGTTGACGAATACGTGGTTTGTCTCCAGTCACGCACGTACAGTGCCCATTGCCACGTTTGTCCACAAATTAACGCGCCATATGTTTTTGACATTTACACTGAAGTTGTTGCTAAAATGGCATGTTATCAAGATTTAAGTGAGTTTGAACGTGGCGTTATAGTCGGCGCACGAGAGATGGGACATAGCATCTCCGAGATATAGATAAACTTTGGATGTTCGCGAACGTCCATTTCAAGAGTGTGCCGTGAAATCGGGAATCTGGTAAAACATCAAATCTTCGACATCGCTGCGGCCGGAAAAATATCGTGAAAGAACGGGACAAACGACGACTGACGAGAATTATTAAACGTGACAGACATGCAACTCTTTCTTATATTGGCGCCAATTGGATTTGTGGACTGCCCTGCAGGATTCATGGTGTGAATTGCCTCCTGCATACCTTCAGACATTAGTCGAGTTCATGCCACGTCATCTTGTGGCACTTTTGCGTGCTCGGGGGGCCCCACACGATATTAGGTATGCGTAAAAGTTTTTTTTTTTTTTTGCTGTTCAGTGTATGCCCACGGGAATAGGTTACTTCATAATTGGCGGGAAATTTTTACCCCACATTTGTCTCCAATCGAATCACTTGGTTCCTGTAGATCCTGAAGACTTAGTTTCGTGAACGCTAAAACTGGTTAGTACACTTGACGCGAGAAGCGCTGAGGCTCTGCCCGAACTGATCGTTTCGTTATTCCGTAATCTGCTGTTTGGCTGGTTTCAATTGGAACGCCATATGCAGTCCCTTGTTCAATAATCGTAACAGGACATCAAGTTACAGTCTATCCGGAAAACATATTTTAAGAAAATTTAGTGTTTTAAAATAAACGTATACATTTTACACAAACCCTAGAAATAGCCGTGTGATATTTCATTCTTTATTAGTTATTTATTTTAGCAGAGACGCAGTTGTTCTAAGAAATAAAAACCCTAATTTTAAAAACCAAATATATGTATTTAATTTAAAATATTTAGATTTTTCTTTGCTGTGTATATCTTGCAGGTTAAACTAATTTGGCGACTACCTGGTGGTTTCCTTGGTTCGTAAATTAGTAATTAGTAAATTTCGTTACTTTTCGCAAAATAAATACCAAACACTCGAATATGTCACTATTGTAATATACTTAATTGAACACGCGGCCTTTAAGAAAATTAAAAGTTCTTGTTCGAACTCTGCCACTTTATATCCCCCCGTCTAGCCGGGCACGCCTCGCAGTTCTCGGGCCGCGCATGAATCATGCAGCACGGGGTACGTTCTACGTTATGGCGGGAATAAACCGGGGAAAGGTGCAGGTAACTCCATGCCCCGCTTCCCCCGTACCTAAGGCGAAGGCGACAGTCCCCACCCACTCGTAAACACACAGATGCCCGCCGAGACCGTCCGCTTGTATTCTGTCAAGGTGCACGTGGGAAATCGTCCCAGCTGACGATCTGCCCCGCGCCGGCCTTGTACTAAGCTATTCCCGGCGACTTGACGTGACGACTGTGCCGAGAATCCGTCGCGAGGCCCCCCCCCCCTCCTCCCCAACACCTACCCTTACTTCCAACCACAAACCGCGGAACATTTTCTACCACCGCGAAACCTGCTGTTTGTGTTTGCGGGGCGAATCGGGGAACTGCAAGGTCGCGTGTGACCTCGGAAAGGCCTCGCGGTGCAGGATACGGCTCAGGTCACGCAGGGATTTGCGCCCTTCAGTCATGTGACAATAACCAATGAACTATTTATTTTATTTTTCATGCGTGTTATTTAGCGGAGGGCTTAAGACAGGTGCTAATCTCGTATTTGTGTCAGACATTTCATGTCAGCAAAAAATAATAATTTATACTCCTTTTTTTAAACCTAATTTTAACTTCAAAGATTTTGGTGTCGCTTAAATAATGAAAACTAAGTCACATGCTGAAATTGCGTAATTTACATTGAAAAAGTGTAACATACTTCTCAGACATGTATATTACATACACTTATAGACAACATGTGTTTCGCTGTAAAAAATGCATTTTAATAATAAAATTATCATTAACGCTAAATTTCTAAACAGCAAACAAATATAAAACAAAACAGTTTCGCTTATATTTCAAGCATGTATGACCATACCTATTTCTCCTGTTTTCATGTCTGGCGTTCTTGCAATTTGCGAAATCAACTTCATAGATTTTGATGAAACAATAATTTTATGGTAAACCTAAAATTACATTGTGAGGTATTATACGTCATTTCGCTGTATAATTGGAAATCTAAGATGCATAAATAAGACAATTTTTTTTGTCGGTTTTTCACGTGAAATTTTACATTGTCAGGACAGGTTTGCGATGACAAATCTTATTCAGCGAAACGGATGAATATGTGAACAGAAGTGTTGATCTGTGGATTGGCCGTTCTCGTGAGGAGGATCACAAAAAAAAAAAAAGTAATTTTACTCAATCTGAAGATGTTGCTTGGTGCCATAACCTAAACATCCATTTTCCTTGACCTCGTATTAAGGTGTGTTTGTTTTCTTTATATTTTATGTTATTCTATTAAGTGGCTCGTCTGGCACCCTGCTAGCGACGAATGGTAATAATTTATGCGACACGCCATGGTCAGTTTGCGAAGTATTGAACGAAAACTGTTTTTATTTCATTCTTCCTCATAAAAAAATATTAATATATCATTAATAAAATCACCAGCATCACCCGCACCACAAAAAGAAGCAAAACATATTACAGTGGCTACTGCTCATCGCCACTAAATATCAGAGTAATCGTCAAGCCATGCTGTTAGATTATATCGTTTGTTGCCTTTCTAAAGTGAAATCCAACAACAGGCGCAGACATTTTCACACAGCTATAGGGCAGACATATAAGAGACATTATTTCAACCCCACTTTACAAATAATGATGTATCCTAAAAAAAAAGAGGATCATAAAATAAATTACAGTTTGCAGGTGCTGAGAAGTTGCATATTTTTAACAGAGTGGATTAAAAATGCATTTAAAATGCTATTTTTTTTTAAACTTGAGTTTATATTTTTAACAGAGTTGTGCTACAATTTCGACGCAAAATTCGACAATAGATATTCTTTTTAAATAATAACAAGACAGAGTTTTGGGAGTCTCACAAATTAGTCAGGCAAGGCGACCTTAATACTGGAACTAGGTACCAGGATACATTTCGAAAATAGACTTACTCCATAAATTTCGTAACCTTTTTGTTTTTATTATGAAGGTTTTTTTATCGGAAATCCTCTTGAATGAAAAATTTTCCTATAGCAATTTTTTTTTTCTTCATATTTTAGTTTATTTGATGTCACTCAGCAGTGTTTTGCAAAATTTACCCTACATATTGCCAATGTAGTTACTGTTTACACTTTCATAATGAATTTGTATTGCACTCCAGACGACTTTCATTAAAATTTTCTTTCTACTTGTGAGTCCCTACTAGGAAAGAAAAAAAAATATCTAGGAGTGAAGGAAGAGAATTACAAAAACCGTAGAGTTAATGCAAATTATAAATAATACATTTAATTTAAGTGCCTCTCGGATTCGTTATCAAAAGTGTCTAGTATTCTCAAAGTTTTCAAACAAGGATATTAACCAAATATTACCGTATAAATTATACACATTTCGTCTAAATCGGAGCGTATATTCAACAATGACAGTCATGGTGTAGGTTTGCGTTATCTGGTTACTTCTGACGATAGAGACGTATCACAAGGCTTGAGTTGCATCTTTCTTCTCCGTATATTTATTATACAAAAAAAAAAGCCGAGAGGTGTGACAAGAGAAGAATACTGCAAACCGGTTTCTAAGCAGAAGCAATCAGCTTCTGGACTTGCAACAGAGCATACTGTTAAGGCAAGTGTCCACGCGAGAGTACAGAGCTCTGAAGAGCTCACACGAGAGCAGCTCACGACACGAACACCACGCGGAGAGTGTGCTTCCGTTTACTCTCCTGCTCTCCGAGAGCAGCTGTCCGCGGGTTGGTGCCTGTCGCAGACGCGCGCACACCCGCACTCTCTGGGAGATACTATCAACTACTCGGCAACCGTACGGAACCGGGACCAGCCAGTCAGGAGTACTCGCAGATAGTAGACAGATGATTATCGCGTGCTGTGTCTGGAAATGCCCAAAACAAAAAAAAATAGTCCCATGAGGACGTCGTGTGGAACTTATTACTATGTATGAAAAGACGCCGGCGTTGTGGGACGTCATGTTGACTGACTGTAGGAACCGCTACAAAAAGCTAGCAGCGTTGGTAGAAATAGCTTCAGTATTGAACGCAAATCTTGAAGACTTATCTTCTAGGAAACTGCATAAATTGCAAAATCAGGTACGTGAGTATGTATATATATATATATATATATTGAAGAGCCAAAGAAAACTGGTATAGGCGTGCGTATGCAAATAACAGAGGCATGGAACCAATCAGAGTAACGTAAATGCCGTCGCCAGCTAGATCGGTCGCTGCTGCTACAATGACAGGATATCAAGATTTAAGTGAGATTGAACGTGGTGTTATAGTCAGCGTACGAGAGATGGGACATAGCATCTCCAAGGTAGCGATAACATTTGTATTTTCGCGTACAATCATTTCACGAGAAAATCGGAAATCTGGTAAAACATCACATCTTCAACATCGCTGCGGCCGGAAAAAAGATCGTGGAAGAACGGGACAAACGACGACTGACGAGAATCATTAAACGTGACAGACGTGCAACCCTTTCTCAAATTGGCGCTGATTGGATTTGTGGACTACCGTGCAGGATTCATGGTGTGAATTGCTTCCTGCATACCTTCAGACATTAGTCTAGTCCATGCCACGTCATCTTGCGGCACTTCTGCGTGCTCGGGGGGCCCAACACAATAATAGGCAGGTGTACCAGCTTTTTTGGCTCTTCAGTGTATATTTATATAACAAAGCTAGAGCAGGTTTGGTGTTACAGTTTAACTAGTTAAATATTCTCATATGTGTATTAATATTGCAGTTTTCCCAGGAACTGACAAGATAAAGAAGAAACAAATGAAACCAGGCAGCGAATGAAGTTATCCAGCTACCTACACTACGTGGCCGTACTTCAGTGCGCTGCAATTTGAGATACCAGGATACAGCAAGGAGCACAACCTTTAACCTTCAACCTACAGTAAGTGCAACCAATAAATAATTACACCGTAAAAAAGGTGTCTAGCGAACATCGTAAAACACATACCCGTCGACAAACACAGATGTGTTTTCACTCTACAATACGGATTTCGTAATAGTTGTGCCCATTTGACTGTTTAATAAACCAATTAAGGAACGGTACAATGTGTGCACAAACATGCCATACTGCATACTAGTTATCGTATTGTTATTAAAAAATTGGATAACAAATGCGGGAAGAATGTCAGGGCATTAAATAAGAAATTGTTCGATTGCAAATTATATTTAACAGGCATAGAGCATGAAAACTTGTAAAAACATGGTGTTTAGTTAGAATATAATCAAACGAAAGTACATGCAAATAAAAATTTGTATTAATAGTCATAATATATGGACACTGCACCTTTAAAACTAACAATGTCAGTTTGAATTAATTCAACATGTAGTACGTACAGGTTACCTAAAAAAGTGAACGTAAATCCTTTAATAAACAGAAGGATTTATAGAAGAATCGATCGAAAAATTAGGATTGATTGAAGGATTAGCGTGGGTTGCTGTGGATGGCAGAGGATTGCTAAGGATTGGGATTGATCGAAAATTGAGAATTATCGAAGGATTGGGCCGGATTGCTGTGGATTGCAGAGGAGTATTGCTAAGGATTTGGATTGATCAAAGGAAAGGTGACTGCTGTGCTGATTGCGGTACGTATGGTGTTGATTGCTGTGCGTGCGATTCTGATTGCAGTACGTGCGAATTTGTTAATTTTCTAAATTTTTAGGATATTTTTGGGTTCGAAGTTATCAAAGGTTATGGGCACAGGGTCAAAGGTCCCAGATGTGAGGTCAATGTGAAAGTGACCCAGAACTAACATGGTGGTCGGAGTCATCAGAGTCGCCTAGGTGTTGAAAATTTTAACAAATGACAAATGAAAAACCAGTGTGTGGAGGCCTGCCGCCTTATTATCCAATGATATACAAGGGTCCGGGGGGGATGGTAAGACTATGTGAATGTTTAAAGGTGATCAGTCGTCTGCTGGACATGGTGCTGGGGAAAGCTCTGGAAATGTAAGTTTTTTAAGTGATGTTAAAAATAATATTATATTAATATTTGAAAATAATTTTTAAAATATGTTTTTATATATGTTTTGTGTTTTTAAATATTTTTAAGATGTTTGGAAAATTTTGCAATTTTGTTTGGTTTAATGTCATATTGTCATAGGCACAGGGTAAGGTCAAGGGTCATTATCAAAGTTACTTGAATTCATAATGGTGGTTGGGTGATATCATAACATGGTGGCCAGTCGGCTCTGTTCTCCCGTCCCTTCTAAGCCCAAACATTAATAATTTTAATTTCATAGTGTTTTTAAAATAAATTTTAATACATTTGTTTAATAAATATTTTAATAAATCATAAAAAAATTTAATTTTTTACTTTTATTTAGAATTTTTTGAGGTATTTTTGGGTTTTTAAGGTCAAAGGTTACTGGGTAAGGGCAAAGGTCACTGAGTAAGTTCAAAGGTCATGGGCAATGTCACCGACGTCCTACATGGCGGACAAGATGACTGACAGAACCAATATGGCTGACGGTCAGGTTTGACTCTGGACCCTGGACCCTGTGTATAGATTTGGCATACCCTATGTCTATAAAACCAATATGGCCGTCACTGCTTTGTCTTATAAAACGATCCCCAAATCCTTCCGATGGAACGAAAAATGCCTTTCGGGGGATCGTTTATGCAACTGGGAATTTCGGTGCTTTTTTGAGGGGAAAACTGAAAATTTTGAGGGAAACTGGAAATTTTTAAAGAAAAAGGCTGCCGGCCGACCGGAATGATAGAGCATGAACAGCTCTGAGATCCGACGCCAGACGCCATTGTGCCCGACTTCCTCAAATCCTACTACTACTTAGGCATGTATGAAACATTGCGTAGATCGGACGTTACTTTAAGTGGTTTACCGTTATTACATACTTTACATTTGCTTTGTTATTTATGCTCTTATTATATTCAAACACTCTAGCAACTACATATTAATAGTTACATTGTCTTACATCCAGTAAGTTTGGCCATGTTTAAATTAGCGTGGTTTATCTCACAATTGTCCTATTTATTGTACATCACATGAAAACTAATTACTTCAATACAAATAAATCGATATTTCTTAAAGATAAACAGCGTATCTTTAGAAATTCATGCTGAAAGAACTGTTTAACATGAAACTTAATTAAAACGAAATAAAAATATACATTTTGCTAATTAATACTAACCTATAGTGCACGTTTCGTGAACGTTGCAGTAACTTTTTCTTTACAAAGTAGTGAAAGGCATTCTTTTTGGCGCAATTAAACATTTTAAGTTGCAAAAACATACGCTCATCTCGGACATAATTAAGATGATGTGTTATAGTTTTTTTTGTTGGGTTATTTAAGGAAATGTCATTTAAAGCAATATTATGTATTTTAGAGACGGAAGGTATGAATAGCGTGATAGGCATTTTAATTTGTATACAGAATGTAAAACATGGTTTAATGTTATACTTGCTAACGATTACAATGAAAGAAATAACAACTACATTTCCTCGTCTGATCAACCATAACCAAGCTGGGCCGCAACCTGGTTCCCGCGAAAAAATGTATAACTCGTAGGTTTTAACCACATACTAAAACAGAAAATAATTGTAAAATTATTAAGAAAATACATGGTTTTTTTATTTTTAATTTTTTGTAGTATCCGTTTTGAATTTTGTGAGGTGTTTATAAGAACAGCACGTCAGACAGAGGTTTGTCTTGCGAATTTATTAGTAACAAATTTAATTTTGCTATTTATATTATTTTACTTTCATTAGAAGTGCATTTACGTGAATCAAGTGGATGTGCTGGAAGAATTATGACACCCCCTTCTTTTAAAGGTTAATGGCTAAACATATATTGCTTATAATTAATCACTGTAGAATGACTTCAAGGAATTGATCAAGACGAAGTATACAAAAAGTTAATACTCTGAGATTGTGTTTTATTATACCATTATAATTTATTTTGAATCAATAATTATTCTTAAGTAACTAATGACGTGTTTGGTTTCTATGGTACAAATATCGTTTACTTAATATCAGTCATTTTTCAGTGATGTTAAGAATTTTACTGTTAGCACACACATTTGGGTGAATAATTACAAAATGAATATACTGTTACAAGATAAAATATTTCACAAATATCTGCAAGTAGAGAAAAAATTGAAGAATGGGTAATTTCTTGGTCAACAACACCGAGACCAAGAAATGCGGGGAGAAAATTGACTCAATACGTCAAAAGGCCTCTTGGAGACGACATGTCCGAAATGAACTGTGGGGTTATATTGATTTATTAATCCGCAAGAGGGGAACGTGTTATGAAAAGCGGGCAGCTCTCGGAGTGATAAATTACCCCCGCAGTGTTCGGGTCACGCCCCCTTTCAACTATGCCCCCGGCAGATCGTTGGCGCCGTTCGTTACGTATTTCGGCGCTATCTTGTCCCACTCCGACCTCGTAATTGGTCTCGGGCTTTATTTAGCGTTAAGCACTTCATTTTCTTCCTCGTTCCCTGGCTCGTAGGGTATGTTTCATCCGAGCTAGTACATTTTCGTTTACTGTCGCCAATGTAGAATTCTCATAATTTTTTCTTTCAAAACACGTAATTTTGAAAAGTATTTATGAACCTAGAATGGACTCACGAGGCCTTTATGTCTTACACATTTACTTAGCTTAGTACTTAGCAACAAAATTAAATGTGCAAAATTTGTGGCTTGAAAAATACTTTAAATAAAGTATGACTCTAGCATAAAATTCGTTCACAAGGGTTGTAAAAACCATAATGTGTATTTTTGCGATGCTTGGTTTTTTAATATTTGACTTTCATACGCGTGTTGAGTTTACATAGCGTGTTCAGTAATTACAGGCCGAGCATTACTCGCTTCTATATATTTAAACACTGTTTTCATACAACACCGTTGTATAACGACGATGAGCTATGCGTTATAAGGTATCTTAACTGCACTTATTACAAAGTATAAAAAAAAATTGTATTTGCAGGTTACTAGCTAATAATTGTTGTATCATTTCTGTAAAACGATGATTACTTTGCAGCGGTGTACTGACTTCAAAATCTACAATGAAATTTATTATCAATGATTCACAAACTGCGCATAAGTATATCTACTCTTTTTTATATACCCATAGTATCATATATTAATAATATATGAATATTTTAACGGCAAATCATGCCAACTAAATTATAGTTTAATGTGCCCGTAAAAATTACTTTTCGGTTAACAAAAAAAGCTATAAAAAGTCATCCACGGTCCGTAACCCTACTCCTGTTTACCATTTTATGAGAAGATAAGACAATATTATTTCTAAAGAAGAAAAGTAAAATTCGTTTAACTCTGTCACTTTAGAATTTCGATTTTTATTTCCCAAACACAAAATTTTGCAGCAAAAGGTGTGAAGTTGATGATATTTTATCACTTATTTTACACTGTTAATTCATGTATCTTGTGTAATATTAAACTGTTTCAATAATGAAATACGAATGTTGCATCCATGTGTTTTAAGTTAATGTAACATACATGAGTTAGCGATGTGTGCCGTTTTCTATCATGTTAATTTATTTTAAGAATAACTCTTATGTCACCACTCAGCTAATGTAAAATGAAATAATGAAGAGAATTTGCACAACTACGAGAAAAATGCAGCAGGGAGATTCCCGTTGACATGCGCAAATAGTATTCCAATATTTTCTAATCAGGTACTTTGCAAAATGCCTAGATTTCGTAAATTTTTAATAGCTTATATGAAGAATTTTTATTTAACACCCAATCAAATTAAAATTTCCAGTAATTTCCAGAGAATTCAGCTGGTATCGAAATAAATTTATACTCTTCCTAGACTTGTCTTCCTAGGCTTTCGATGGAGCGGTGTTGTAGCTGCAGTGTAAAAATATTTCTGGTAAACTTCCTAAACTGTAATAGAAGTTTTAAACCTATACAGTACATGGAAATAATACTACAAGTCAGGCTGAAAATATGACAATATTTGGCATTGTTACTATACAAAGTTGGGAACTTACCTACACATTTGACTCTTTCGTAGGCAACTGTAGGAGCGTTGCAATCCATGTTTGGGAAAATAATTTACCATTCGGGCTTGCTTACTATACGCATTCTCCACGAGGGGAAACATGGTGGAAGTTTCCGTTTGCCGCCGCGTTTTCTCGGTGTTCTTCCTTTTTCCCTGACCTTTCATTCTGCCATTGCTTTATTTCAAACTCATTTTACCTGCGCTCAAGACCTCACTCTTATTTCCCGACAAAAATGTCTCATCTCAAGTCGCCTTAGTTCTCAACTAGACAAGGCACCGAAACTGAAACGTTCTTTCTTTGAAGCCACAGCTTTTTCATCGAGTCAATTTAAGAATCTCGATTACATANGGCACCGAAACTGAAACGTTCTTTCTTTGAAGCCACAGCTTTTTCATCGAGTCAATTTAAGAATCTCGATTACATAGTATGATAAGGTGATAGTGTACAATTTCAAATTATTTATTGAATTAAAGTAAAATTTCTCTATTAGACTTGGACTCAAACAGCTTTTAAGTAACTTACACATACGTTAAAGCTGTGGACGGTAAAGTGAACACTTTTGAAAACAATCATTGAAAAATGCGACTTCCACATTCTGCATTCGTTTTAACGGGAACACTGACTAGCATGCGACCAGTAATGCTGGTAACAAATGAGGGAAAGTAGTCCTGAAAAATTATTTATTTATCTTTTTTTCATTAAAGAATTAGCGAATTAATAAACCACTTACTTAATAACAATTAAGAATGTTTTATTCACCAACGTATGAATAAAGTAATCAGGCCCATAGTATTGTGAATTTTATATGTGGTAGAATAATTCGCAATGCGCATGAAAGTATATATTAAACAGGGATTTCAAATGTGGTCAGTTTGCCGTGAACATCCTATAGACTAAAAATTATTCTTATTCTGAATTCATGTTTAAAGGATACATTTTTTAAATAAAATATGCTTAAATCAGAATTTTGATGTTAATATTTAAAAACGAAAATTGTTTTGTAGTGTCTATGAAGAAGTATCGTGCCATGGGCTATAATAAAGTCTTAGATTTTCCCACGTTCTGTCACGGGTAAATTTCTATCAAATATTTCCATGAAAATGTTTTATATCTTTAACATAACATAACATTGCTTGCTTAGACCTCGGGACGTATAAATAATCTATACATTGCTTGTTATTACAAGTAATGTCACGTAATGAACAGAAAAATTGCATAAAAATCACATGGTAGACTAATTAGGATTTTTCAATATTTTATTATTATGTCAAATAATTTCGTACCACGTAAGATTATAAACAAAATAAAATTGTACACTATAACTGTGTATTTTAAGATCGTTGCTTGTACACTGCCCAACTTAAAGCCAGCCAAGTGCATTGAACTTTGAGACGATTCCGAGTTTGCTTAGGTGATTTGATAAAAAAAATTGGTTACTTTTATTTATGTGGTTATCGGTATTATATAAACATAGTATTAGATGCTATTATTTTCTTGGAGAGTAGAAAGAATGATGGATTTATTTTCATTTATATATCTCATAAATTAGAGGCATCATGTAATTGGGAACGCAGAAATAAAATAAACAAAGNGGATTTATTTTCATTTATATATCTCATAAATTAGAGGCATCATGTAATTGGGAACGCAGAAATAAAATAAACAAAGCCACACACAATAAAATGTCGAAAATGAAGCGTACCGTGCTCTTTAAATTAAATTACTTTGATTATGTAATTATCTTAATAAATCAGGTGAAGTTTATTTTATTTCAATATAAAATTGAAAAT
The DNA here is from genome assembly GCA_002778355.1 of Clitarchus hookeri. Taxonomy (NCBI): domain Eukaryota; kingdom Metazoa; phylum Arthropoda; class Insecta; order Phasmatodea; family Phasmatidae; genus Clitarchus; species Clitarchus hookeri. Next base: position 181,700 of record NQII01000878.1, on the reverse strand, counting down.
TTTATTTTCTGAGCCAGTAAAATTGTCGTTCTGACAAATGATTTGTCAGAACTAAGAAGTATTGTTTTTATTTGTTGGAAATTACATATTTTTTTATATCTTTAAGCTAATTAGTGTCAAGTAAAATTATAAAACAATGAATTTTTTAACCACCGCTTTTAAACGAGAACAAAATAATCGTTCTTTGAGATAAATAATGCGTTAAATGTTTGATTTGATACTGTCCTAGTTAAAGAATTGTGTCTTTGACAAGTTATTAACGAAAATTACTGATGAAAGTGCACAGATGGCTATAGATAAATCTCTCAGAAAGCTAGAATTGGTAAGTTCACGATATATATCAGACTGTATTATAATACAAAAATTTTTAACTCTCGCAAATAAATTATAGAAATATTTGGTTAAATAAAGAAATGTGTGCGAGACATATTGATGACTAAAATTATCTGAAAACGAATATAGATAAACCAAGAGATGGAAACTGTGTGCGACACCTATTAATATATTTTAGAAATAATTTTAAATTTATGCATTTGCAAGGATTTCTGATGCATGTTTTGATACTTCTTGATAAGTAAAGCTGATCTGTCTTCATTTTAGGCAGAATTGTGTAAAACAGTGTTCTTCAAAACTTATATCGAGGGAGGTTTTACATTAGTAATATGGTGGATATAATTTCTGGAGCAGGGAAGTTATGTTCCCGGGTACGGCAATCTGATATTTTGCTATAATTTACATATCTAAATATTTTGAAAATAAAAAATTATGAGTATATTTTTATTAGATAAATTATAACATTCCTATTATGGTTGCTTCACACAGTACATTTTACAAAAAAATATATAAATATACCTACCTTCATCTAGGAAGATTATCATTATAATTTCTGCGGTTATATTAAAAAAATCTAAATAATATTTGCATATTATTTGAATAATTTATTTTGTATACTTCCATTTAACCATAAAAAATATCATTTTTAAAACTGAAGTAAACGTACATGAAATCAGTAATTATATATTTAAACATAAGTACGAATATTTTCTTGTTGACAACCACAGTAATTATAATGACTGCTCGACTTGACAGAGGTTTACTTGTAAAATGCGCTTTCTGAAGAATACGGAATGGATATACGCTTAATTATCATTTGAAGTACATTCTTATTAATTAATTATTTTCAACATTTCAATATGCAAATTCTAGGCAAATACTTTACAGTAGGCCTATTACAACTAATATGAATTCTTATTTCATACGCGAAATAATTCGTACTACTCCGACAATTCTGGTCACGTGTGTACTATTTCTTTTCAATAAGTTTTGCAAGTTGGGCCACGGGTTACATTGCTCCATCGGAGACCGTAATACTTATAACATAAACCAGATTTATTGCAAAAGAGGTAAATATCGACGACGGCGAAGAGTCGACGCGCTGGAACGGCCGGCGAAGTCGAAGGCCTACTCTCGCTTAGCACGTACGTGCCAACAGGGAGACGTTACGAAAATTCCTCTCTCCAGCGTGCTCGCGGTGGCCGGAAACGGCCAGATGGCGTGACATATATCTGGAGTCATCGCCCACGGCCAGGGTTTATTTCGGGCGCGGGGCGCATGAACGGGATACTTAGGCCGTGGTGACGGGGCCGGTCCGTTGCAGAGAAACTTCGCCAGTCGTCGAGCAAACACGTGACGGCTTCCGCGCGCCACCAGCTTCTCCAGTCACGAAGAATCTGTGTTGGCTAACGCACCGGAGCGTTCTGGTATGCCTAATTAACATTTACAGATAGAGCGGACGGAAACTATGATTGTTTACGTATGAACAGATTTTTCTAGAGAGTATGAAAAACATATCGAATCAACGATACTATATAAATAATCTTTCGTTATATAACGTCGATATAATTCAGCGGTATTTAATCGAAATCAGTACAATTTTCCAGGAATCGGTAATAAATGTTTTTAATATGCTCTTTCCGTAAGGTCTGTTAAGAATTTACAAATTTTACTAAAAAAATTTACTATGTTTACTTTGGCAACATGCACCAAAAACAGGAGCCACATTTTTCTGAAATTACTCTTGTCTTCAATATGTATTATTCCAAGCAATTTTTAATTCGTCAAATCTTTAATACATGAAATATCGGATTCCGATGTACCGAAAATCGATATTTCTCTTTCCACATATCGTTTCGTGAAATTATCTTACAAAAAGCCAATATAGTTACTATCGAAAAATTTTTCTGGTTTAAATATTTCTACATATTTCTGCGAGTCCCTGATGGTGTTTGGTTGCAGACTCAGTTTACGTTCATGGTGGTTCGNTTAAATATTTCTACATATTTCTGCGAGTCCCTGATGGTGTTTGGTTGCAGACTCAGTTTACGTTCATGGTGGTTCGCCTGTTATTTTCATTACCGAGGTTCCGATGTAAGTGGTGGGCAACGAACTTCACAGAAAAAAGAGTAATTTTGTTGCAACAAAAAATTACTATTGAGCCATTTCTATAAACGCTTATTTCATAGCCAAATTAAAAGTTTGTGACAAAGTTAATAGTGCTAACCATTTAGAAAGACTGATACGTATTACTATAATTCAAATATTATATTTGAAGTGTTAATGTTAAAAAAGCCTCTAAGTAATGTTGTCGGTAACCAAATGCTGTGTTACGGTAAAAATAATAGGAAGAACAAAGTATTTTTNAAAAGCCTCTAAGTAATGTTGTCGGTAACCAAATGCTGTGTTACGGTAAAAATAATAGGAAGAACAAAGTATTTTTGTTACTACGACATCAAAGTAATATTCAGCCGACATTAGTTTACAGCGATTTGACGTTGTAAAATGGCGGATGCTAGTGAACATCGATAACCTCGTAAAATGAAACCACTATATGGAAATTGTAAAGCATAGGATGACAACTAAACCGAACTTAGGTCAGCTTTTAAATTTTACAAAGCAGTTCACGTGTGCCAAATATGCACATATTTACAGAGAAGATATTATTTCCACGTAATAAAAGAGTGCTGCAATTTGTCGTTATATATTAAAATACCCACAAAACGAAGCAAAGCAAGGCATAACAAAAAAGAGCGATGGATTTCGAGAAGTACGGATCGTCATGCGCATTAAACGTGGGTCCAATTCTCCCCTCTGCTTTGTTTTGTTCTTCAGAGGTTGGGTTTNGTACGGATCGTCATGCGCATTAAACGTGGGTCCAATTCTCCCCTCTGCTTTGTTTTGTTCTTCAGAGGTTGGGTTTCATTTTTGTCACAAAATAATTGTTCTTTAATAATTTACACCAGAATGTTTTTTTAAAGGAAAATAAAATACAAGAAAACTTTTAACACAAATGCCAATATAATTTCAATACAAAATTTGTTTTGCCGCAAAAAAAAACACCGCCATAATGTTGGTATTACAGTAAGGAGGTAACATTGTTACAAAATAACATATTACAGTTACATTAATAGCTTAACAGTATGTTTCATTAAGAGCAACATTGTTNGTAACATTGTTACAAAATAACATATTACAGTTACATTAATAGCTTAACAGTATGTTTCATTAAGAGCAACATTGTTCCTGACAGCTCACTGGAAGAAAACATTACTGAACTTAAAATATATTAATACTGTTGGCACAACATTAGCCGTTACTCTGGGTAGGCGCGGTCATGTTTCTTCTAAATTTATTAGTTCCAATGTGGTACGAATTTATGGCTAAAGATTTTCAGTTGTCTATATTTTTGTTTTGTTTTTCCAGAAATACTTAACTATTTAGTTTTACATATCGGCGCACATTCAAAAAACCTTTATTTCATTTATTTTAAATAATTGTATATTAAATTCGGGTATATTATTTTTAATATATAACCCTTTAAACATTCTAAACTACTACGGCAATGCACACAGGAGTTGGTGGTATTAAAATATCTGAAATTGTAGAGCTCTGGGATATCTGAGCCAAGTCAGTTCTTTCCTGGAGCGAAATTACTAGCCGAATTCAACTTTTCGGCGTAGCTCGCTCGGGAAACGATTGGCTACAGCTGAGATAATTTAGAGGAAGGGAAGTGGTGACCCTTACACGGTATGCTAGCTTCAAAGTTCGCCTGTAATTGGCACAATAAACATGATTTTCAGACGATTCAAACTTATAGCTCCATGAGCCGACGTAAAAACTTACCAATCTCAGCGAGAGAGGTCGCTTTCTGGCTGCGGTGAAAAAGTTTTTTATTAATCTCTTTTATGCGTAAATATTCTGACCAATTAAATGAGTTGTTATTAGGTAATTGTTTTGTTTTCCAATGCTTCCATTTATAAGTGAACAAAATAGGAATATGCGTATTTATAAACATAGATACGATTTTCCACATTTAATCGATTAATGCATACGGTAAATGCAATTATCATATTCGATATTTCCTGCTGCAAAGATATACAACTATAGCCTTAATAATTCCGGTAACCTTAAAACTCTTTGGTAAATTATAGGTAAAAGGCACATCGATGGATGATGAGCAATACAGATTACGTAACATGCGGTACTGTATGCACATACCTTAATCGCACAAACCTCTGAAAAGCGTATGTGATATGGCTCGAATGACATTTGTAAGCATAGTTAATGAATTATAGGTACTCCAATGAGACGCACAATACGGTCGTACGAACAACTGAGTTTGAGAGAGCCTGGGTTGTAGCACTTTGAAAGACATGACGGGTGTAGCACCGAATTACCCGTAATTTTAATTTTTCAGGTTTTACAGTCAGATTATTTTGGGAGTAACGGTTCACCGCGGACAATTTAAGTTGACGCCGTCAAACAATCAGAAGTGATTTTTTTTTGACGTGAATACGTCTTTAAATTTGCAACCATATTGGGCAATCCAGAAAATCTAATGATAAAAAAATCGGGGGACACAGTTTGGCATTGCAGCTCCGAATCAATTGTGTATATCTAAAATTTAATTACACCACTCAATTGCCAAAAGATTAAAGAATTGTTTCACGTTGAGTGAGGACTGCGAAGCTTCGCACGTGGTGGGGGTGGGGGCACCACCATTTTGAGTTCGTTCCGCCGCGTCTCATAATTTCCGCGTAGTATAACTTTAGACGCGGATTAGCTACGACGCTCGTTTAAGTTTTAATCATCAGTTCTCGTCAAGATCAATCGACTGAGTGTTTAAAACCTTTGTGTGACGTGGTTATGGTAAAATTGTATGAGTTTAAACTAAAATAAAAAATTTAGAAATTAAACACAACGTCGGCATATACTCGCCAAAAAGCCAAGTCGAAATTCAAAAACCGCATACGATTGGAAAGAGCATCTCAAAAGCAATCCAGTGATATTCATGAAACCCCATATGATCTAATGAGCGGTGCCGGGAACGTAAGAACGTAGACGTATTCACGCATAACAAACGGCAGTGTCCACGACACAGCCACATCCCATGTTTTATATTTCCAGACAGGCATGAACACAGCAAGTCCAGTTATTGTCCACCATGCAGCGATATGTGGCAGCTTCGTCGCAGGCCCGGGCCAGATGCATCGCCAGACACCTGGCACAGGAGAATCTGCGATCTCGACGACCTTAACATATCTTGCCATTTAGACCTCATCGGCTTTGCCTTCATAGGAAATGAAGTCAGCACACTGCGTATTGTCTTTTGCAACGAATCGCGCTTTTCTGTGGCAATTAAAGACTACCGAGCTTTGGGTTTGTAAGACGACAGTTGAGTGCTACAATCAATGCTTCATTTTACAGCAGCACACGTTTTCGGCTGCTGTTGTGATTGTCAGAAATGCTAACGTGTTATATTGGCTTCCGGTGGAGATACCAAAGTCATTAATTACACAGTTATAAGCTGGAGACATCCTGCTCCCTATGTAGTTTAACCCATTCGGGGTTTATTTACAATTTTTTTTATTCAGAACTTTGAAAAAATCACTCCATAAATAAGTTGTTTTGTTGATTCCTAAATATGCCATGAGACGCAAGCGTCTTATAACTCTGTTAACATAAAGAAATCTTATTTTTTATAAAACTAAAATTTTACTTATTTGTTATTTATAAATTATAATATGTCATGTATTATTTATATGTATAAATGCAGAGAGAAAATTGGTGTTTTGGTAATGCCTAGTAAGAAATAGTTCCCTTGCAAAATATTATTAAACTGAGAGCGGACGAATTCGGTGTGTCGTTCATTGGTGGTAATGTTCTAGATTTGTTTAAATGAGGCGGAAAAATATCCTGGAAGTAGAACTTTAGCAGGGCTTCAGAAAAGTTGGAAGTTACCGTGAATGGCGCATGTCTTTCGTGACCGAGTGCCCAGCCTCCATCTCTCAGCAAGCCAGTGCTTACCTGCACACATCCCTTGTTGCCATAGTATCTGATTGTTGCCCCAAGATGCATTCGAGGGACAGGTTGGAACCGCAACTTCATCCGTGTCGATATGCCTTTGTTATCAATAAGTGTGGGCTCAGCCACCACAGGAAAATATATCGCGTTTGCTTAGTTACGTACCTGATCACACTGATGCGTCTATCGAGACACGCGGCATTTCGATTTGATACTGTAGACTACGTGTACCGTTGTTCTGTGGCGCAGGTAGATGGAATATTGGCGCATTGTTATTATATTTACTCACGTCTTTTGTCTGTACACCAGTATTTTATACTTTGTATCCAATGGTTTTATCTTGATATGTTGAAATAATACTTATAACTACTTTATTGCTTACACAACCTTCTATCTTCACTTTGCTGTAATGATTAATTTTTTTTAAATTATTTTGAATTACATTTTGAATGTAAACTAGGCAAAATCCGCTGTTGCATGCATAAGTCTTCATGCCAAAATTATCTTTCTTATTAATACATAACAAAGCTGCTGTTTAAAACATATATTTGTTCTTGAGTGATTTTCAAATGTTGCTATTAGGTATAACAGTTCTTGATCTTTTTATAGTGGATGTGTTCGTTATATTTCGAGTAGTTTTGGAAGTAAAACACATTCCTGCTTTTATGTAATTTTATTAAGATCAGTTTTTTCTTCGTCTTTTAATTATTATTATTAATAACGCGACTGAAATCACAAGTCTCAGGTTGTATACTGTTACTACGTAGTAATTTTTACTGATTGTTTTTTTATTAGAGATTTGTAATATAATGACAAGATTTTTTTGATTTTTTTTTTTCGTTTTGTTTCTTATTTTGGACTCAGTTATTGAAAGTTGAGTTGTTGAGAATTGAGAGATTTCGGCCGCCTCTTAACAAACCAGCCCTCGAGCACCGGTTACGGTGAAGTGAGGTGAGTGTCGAGCAGCGGTGGGCCGTAACGGCGGGAGGAACTGTGACTGCCCCGAGAAAAGCCACCGGCAAAATGCAACGTCCGCCGCGTTTCCTTGATGCTGAAGTCCGAGTGACCTCACCGGGAATCGAGCTCTGTTCACCTTAGGGGAAGGCGAGTAATCTAACTACTTCACTACTGTGCTCTTTCCCCATTCCACCTCCTTACCAAAAAAAATAAAATAGTATTACTTTGAACGTTTTCTTTAGTTGGGTTTCACAAATTACATATTTATTTTACATATATAGATATGTATAAAAGCTGTTTGTGTGATTATGTTAATAAGAGTACAGATACTGGAATTAATGTATTGGTCTTAAGGCCGAGGAACGTTTTCATGAATGTTCCCTACATACAGCTTTATAAAAGGTTTTAATTACTTTTCTTCACTATTGAGACATAAGCAGAATTAAATTTAAAAAAGAGCAATTTTTTCAGTGCGAAATAAGTGTGGATTAAAATGTTTGCTCGTAAACTTGTTTGGTCTAAAGTANAAAAAAGAGCAATTTTTTCAGTGCGAAATAAGTGTGGATTAAAATGTTTGCTCGTAAACTTGTTTGGTCTAAAGTAATTCGCACCAAGTTCATTTTAGCTTAAATCACGTCCAGACCAAGTGACGTCCGCCCTTGCCACCAAATGTGGTCCGGTTTTTATCTCTTTTTCGTGTTTTTCCCCGCAGATCGCCAGCCAACATCGACATTGTTATCTCGTAGGAGCGAACATCCTGCGGAAACGTTAATTGGACTCTGCCCTCATTCGCCGATTTTTTTTTCCGCCCCGTCCGGCGTTCCGTAAGGATTGCCTTGTTAAATAAGCATCTCCGTTTTTTTTATATTCGTCGTTTCGCCGGTGACCGGAGCACCTGTGCCAATGACGAAGCAGGTCTGTAAACAGCAACTAATTAGGAACATCACAGAACGGGGGCGCGCTTTCATATTCTTGTTTCCCCTGATTGCTATTGACATTTCTGTTGCCGCCAACTTCTGCGAGATTGTTCCAGTCCCGCCTTTTATGAAAACATTTATTTGCTCAAAGCAGAAGCTGCAGTGTATTCTCAATTATTGACGACGTCTTTTTTTTTTTTTCATTTCGAAGCGAAAGAACCTTAATTTGTCATGACAACTTTAAACTAAACATAGTTGAATATCCATGCCGTTCATTTTATAATTCCGAGAATAAACACTGTCCTTGAGTCGGTTATTTCTAACAAGAGGCTGTGTCTCATTTAGTATTTTTATAAAAACTTCTTCTTAAAAACTAAAAGAGTAATTTTCCGCGTATNAACAAGAGGCTGTGTCTCATTTAGTATTTTTATAAAAACTTCTTCTTAAAAACTAAAAGAGTAATTTTCCGCGTATAATTTTCTCATTCGCCGAACAAACCTGCAATAGAGGAACTTCGTTAATATGCATGCCCTACTCTACTAATTTCTGAATTTAATTATTTCGAAGACGTGTTTGTTCACTGTAAAATTTCGGTAGAACATAATAATGTGATGCATATTACTGCATGTACCGTATCCCAAATTAATCTCGTCATACTGGCACTTACAAACGTTTGTTCGAGTGACGATAATTGAGACAGAAACGCAAGCACCCACATAGCGAGAAGGGGGCAGAGCGAGAAAGAGAGATAGAGAGAGATAGATAGAGAGAGATAGAGAGATATAAAGAGACAGATATATATAGAGAGATATATATAGAGATAGATAGAGATATATATATAGAGAGATAGAGAGATATATTTAGAGAGAGATAGAGAGATATAGAGAGAGCTTGGTAACTTCCAACATTTCTAAATCCCTGGTATAGTTATAATTCCAGGATATTCCTCCGCTCCATGCAAACAAAACTTAACAGAGTCTAGAAAATTACACCAAACGGACAACGCACCACATTCGTACGCACCTATTGTAACTATATTTAGCATAAGAACTGTTTCTTACTAGGTGTTACCAATATAACTATTTTCTCACTGTTTTAACAATTGATTTTAGCTACAAATGAAATATTTTAATTTATATACAAAGTAAAATTAATATTTAAATTTATAGACAAAATGAAGTTAATATTTTAATTTACAGACAAAATAAAATTAATATTTTAATTTAACGAAAAAAAGGTACTTTAATATTATTACAAGTATAAAACGCTTGCCACACAAAACATAATTAGAAAACTACAAATCACGTCTTATATGGTGTGATATTTCAAAGGTTTGATTTAAAAACTGTGCAGAATCCGTGAATAGAGTATTCGATGGAATAACCTCAAGGCGGTCGCCCACCTAACCTTGAAATACGCCGCAGCGTGTAAGAAAAAACACTTTTTGGATGAAAATATTAAACGTTTCCCCAAAATGTTTGCCTACGAAAAGAAAGCATATTTCATTCGATGACAGAATAGTACTTTCAAGATATCGCGCACATCAGACAAGTTATTTTCATACCCTCCAACACAGCTAAGAACGGGATTTTTTAGATTTCTTTATCTAAAAATATACGCACCGGATACACGCGAAAACTACGACAGAGAATTGCATTGGACTTTGCTACACGGTCGTGTCCTATAAAATTAGAGGATCGCTGCTTAAAGTCGCATTCAAACGAGTCACCGACGGAAAAACTGCACACGAGTTGAGCGCCTTGCGCGTAGAGGCTATACCATTCTATATACNAACAAGAGGCTGTGTCTCATTTAGTATTTTTATAAAAACTTCTTCTTAAAAACTAAAAGAGTAATTTTCCGCGTATCATTTTCTCATTCGCCGAACAAACCTGCAATAGAGGAACTTCGTTAATATGCATGCCATACTCTACTAATTTCTGAATTTAATTATTTCGAAGACGTGCTTGTTCACTGTAAAATTTCGGTAGAACATAATAATGTGATGCATATTACTGCATGTACCGTATCCAAAATTAATCTCGTCATACTGGCACTTACAAACGTTTGTTCGAGTCACGATAATTGAGACAGAAACGCAAGCACCCACATAGCGAGAAGGGGGCAGAAAGAGATAGAGAGATAGAGAGATATAAAGAGACATAAAAAGACATATATATATATATATAGAGAGATATATAGAGATAGATAGAGAGATATATATAGAGAGATACATTTAGAGAGAGATAGAGAGATATAGAGAGAGCTTGGTAACTTCCAACATTTCTAAATCCCTGCTATAGTTATTATTCCAGGATATTCCTCCGCTCCATGCAAACAAAACTTAACAGAGTCTAGAAAATTACACCAAACGGACAACGCACCACATTCGTACGCACCTATTGTAACTATATTTAGCATAAGAACTGTTTCTTACTAGGTGTTACCAACATAACTATTTTCTCACTGTTTTAACAATTGATTTTAGCTACAAATGAAATATTGTAATTTATATACAAAGTAAAATTAGTATTTAAATTTATAGACAAAATTAAGTTAATATTTTAATTTACAGACAAAACAAAATTAATATTTTAATTTAACGAAAAAAAAAGGTACTTTAATGTTAATACAAGTATAAAACGCTTGCCACACAAAACATAATTAGAAAACTACAAATCACGTCTTATATGGTGTGATATTTCAAAGGTTTGATTTAAAAACTGTGCAGAATCCGTGAATAGAGTATTCGATGGAATAACCTCAAGGCGGTCGCCCACCTAACCTTGAAATACGCCGCAGCGTGTAAGAAAAAACACTTTTTGGATGAAAATATTAAACGTTTCCCCAAAATGTTTGCCTACGAAAAGAAAGCATATTTCATTCGATGACAGAATAGTACTTTCAAGACATCGCGCACATTAGACAAGTTATTTTCATACCCTCCAACACAGCTAAGAACGGGATTATTTAGATTTCTTTATCTAAAAATATACGCACCGGATACACGCGAAAACTACGACAGAGAATTGCATTGGAGTTTGCTACACGGTCGTGTCCTATAAAATTAGAGGATCGCTGCTTAAAGTCGCATTCAAACGAGTCATCGACGGAAAAACTGCACACGAGTTGAGCGCCTTGCGCGTAGAGGCTATGCCATTCTATATACGCTGGTAGGCGTCGACCGTAACACCTCGTCAGTTTTCGCCTCACTCACACAAACATACCCGTCACTAGGCGACCGCCATAAAGTGGGCTAAAATCTACTTTTATGTTCGAAATTCACGAAATCATTAATACCAGGAACTAGGTTTGGCGTCTGCCATGATTATTTACTAGACTACTAACACCATTGGTTCATTTCCGAGACAGCGGACAAAAGACAAGCAAACAAGCCATGCCATTTCAAAAAAAAAAGAAATGCAAGCGTACTATTGTAGGCCTATTTCAAATAATTACATTTCACTCCCTCCTTTTCAGTGTTCAGTTCTGTAAAGGAATTCTCGGTAACTGAAGGAATCGCGATTTTCGGAATCAAGAATCAAGAGTGGTATTGGCATCGAGATAGAGAATATAGAAAACGTGGTATCGTTATCTCCCTAGATTGAACCATTACCAATCCTGATTCTTTACCACATGTGCCATGTCGTTTCATCACGCAGAACCACCATGAATTCCGTTTTATCACCATGGAGCTCATACTGAAGTGAATCCAGTGGAGTTGCAAAATAGCAAACTAAGCTACTAAAAAAAACATGTTATTTATGTTCATCTATACATTTCAGCATTGGTCAGTTCACCCAAAAACAAGTTTTAACGTTTTGCACAACTGCTTGACAAATTCACACTTTTTCTGTTTTCAGAAAACANTTTGCACAACTGCTTGACAAATTCACACTTTTTCTGTTTTCAGAAAACAGGATTCTAAATAATTCATTTGTTGCATTTAAATGATATTACACTACAAAATTAATAGCCGCAAGTTATTTAAGTATAGCTGTGTCGTCACAGAAGCTATTAGGTAATTGTATGAAATGAACGACGTTGCTATTTCGTTCACTTTTGATTTAACGAAATTGAAATTTAAAGTTTTTAAATTAAAAATAACGGTCTTGACTAAAGGGAAATAGTGCCCGATAAGCTATACAAAATTAGCATTACACGTAAAGAAAATGGAATAATGTTTGACATCTACTTTATACTTAAAAACGACAAATGAATATAACTTGCAATTAGCTTTGCAGTGTGGTTCTCTTCTAAGGGCTCTTATATTCGCGTTTTCTTTTAAATTCACAGGTATTTTCTACGTGAATATTTATTTTCGTTATATCACCTACACACGCATTATTAAACCACATCTCATCATTTCCCCTATAATCTTTATACAATTACAAAGTTTATGAAATAAATCACCGAAAGCAGTAGTGTTATAGTTAGAACACTTGCTCAATTACCGATCCAGCAACCATAATTTCCGTGTTATATGTTTTTCTTGAAACATTCCTGGCGAATGCCAGAATGGTTACTCAGAAATAGACATAGCCGATTATTTCACAAGTTTTCATTTAACGTGAACCTAGTACAGGTCCTAATGGAGATATTCGGATGGCTGTTAATATCGAGGTCTTGGGAGCCGATGAGGGGAAAACGGGAGATCCCAGCGGCATCGTATAGTACGATTCCCACTTGCGAGAAACCGTGAGTGACTCCGCCGGGAATTGAAACCGGTTCCCCTAGATGAGAGGCGAGTAGTCTGATAACTACACCACCGCGGCCTCTTGCAGAACCTACTGATTTCACTGTCACCTAAATATTTAGCCGCAATTGAAATAATTACAAAATGAGTCAAATGCATATTTTTAAAGAATTATTATTTATACCTTCAACATTTGATGATGATTNTGAAATAACTACAAAATGAGTCAAATGCATATTTTTAAAGAATTATTATTTATACCTTCAACATTTGATGATGATTGGCCTTTAGGTTTTCTTTGTGATAGGTCTGTTTCTCCTCTTGAAACGACTCCAGGTGTACATTACATTTTTTTTTTNAGCCTTTAGGTTTTCTTTGTGATAGGTCTGTTTCTCCTCTTGAAACGACTCCAGGTGTACATTACATTTTTTTTTTTCGAACATTTATGCAGTTTATCACACGTGACAGAGTGTGAAGTCAACTAATCTTATGTTCAATAGTNTTTTTTTTTTTCGAACATTTATGCAGTTTATCACACGTGACAGAGTGTGAAGTCAACTAATCTTATGTTCAATAGTTTAAAATTATTTGTTAGTTATTTAATTTTTCTGTAGTGAACAACGACATGGTCAGGTGAAAAAATACGCGAAAAGATGGTTTTCGCAATGCCGCGTTAAATTTCTTATGATAATTTATTTTATTAATCAATGCAGTAAATGGCGAAATAAAGCGGTAAAATATTCCCCCAAGCTTCATTTGTTATTAAGACAGCTGCGATTTGTGTTTCTACAGAGCAATCAAATAAATTTCCAATTCCTTTACTTCTATTATTGAGCACTGGATCTGAAAACATTTTTTTTGTCTTCCCTCATATAAACTCATATACCATCAGGATGTGTGTATAAATATATAAATATATATTACATTAAATTTAATTTTTAAGTACAATAGAAGAAACAAATGTTCAGTGAAATACTAGAAACCATATTACGGAAGAAATTCATCGTCATTATTGCCGTTAAACTCTGCCCAGCCACATAACCTTTCTGATAATTAATCGCTCGACTGTTTTATTCCGAACTCCAAACGTGTCCTCTTTGCCGGAGGAGATTACAGCCAAAGTGGCACTGTGATAATCATGGACAGCAACATCACTCATATCCGCACGGACCAACTAATAGAACACGATTGGTAGAATGAATGCAATAGCCCAGTGATTGGAAATTCCCACTCTGCCCTCGCAGTTTTGCTCGAACCGTATCNGATTGGTAGAATGAATGCAATAGCCCAGTGATTGGAAATTCCCACTCTGCCCTCGCAGTTTTGCTCGAACCGTATCTGAACAAACTCCCCACCACCAATTTTGATAATCTACGTTGAAAAAGGTTGACAGTTCTTCATTTTGACGAAGCCTTTGAATAGCAATGGAAAGAAAATTATTTTTTTTAACAACCTCTCAATCAATATTATAATGAACACATCCAACAATTTTAAAGGTAAAATTAGCGATCACGGTACCTATTAATTTCTGCGTTCTTCACACACTGCGAAAATATTTAACATCACTTCATTTTTCTGTAAACAGAGGAACAGCGAAAATTACAAACGCATTGTCGTGATTGTGAACGCGAATTATTCAGAAACTACAACGGCTATCGAGATTTCAAAACCGGTTCCCGGGATTTATTTGATAAAANGATTGGTAGAATGAATGCAATAGCCCAGTGATTGGAAATTCCCACTCTGCCCTCGCAGTTTTGCTCGAACCGTATCCGAACAAACTCCCCACCACCAATTTTGATAATCTACGTTGAAAAAGGTTGACAGTTCTTCATTTTGACGAAGCCTTTGAATAGCAATGGAAAGAAAATTATTTTTTTTACAACCTCACAATCAATATTATAAAGAACACAACCAACAATTTTAAAGGTAAAATTAGCGATCACGGTACCTATTAATTTCTGCGTTCTTCACACACTGCGAAAATATTTAACATCACTTCATTTTTCTGTAAACAGAGGAACAGCGAAAATTACAAACGCATTGTCGTGATCGTGAACGCGAATTATTCAGAAACTACAACGGCTATCGAGATTTCAAAACCGGTTCCCGGGATTTATTTGATAAAATCGTAAACATTTCCTTTCTCTACCATTAAAAAACTTTGATTACTACAATCCAGTACTTCATAACGTTTTTAAGGGATAAGTCCTAACTATATTCTGCAAGTGCAATGCAAGGGAAGCGTATTATGTGCTCGGTTATCGTATGGATGAAAAGCACATTAGGTGTAATTCTTTACTTTAACGAGGAGGTGACGTTCTCTCAGATAGGAAATATGGCAAGTACACTTTTTTGTAATATAAGAGTGTTCTGAGTAGACACTCCAGATATACTTATGTGACTGTAGCTTGAAGCACTTAGGATGAAAATGTTTCAAGACCATAAAGTACGGATTCAAAACGTTTCGAACTAATCAAACATAAATGTTTTAATTGAGAGGAAGTAATCACTTTCTGTGAAATGATTGAAAGTGTATGTAAAGTTTTAAGTAAGATTTTGATATTAATGAATTCGGAGAAAATTTGTTTTAGGTGAAAAGTTATATTCTATTACAGAGAACAAAGACTTTTAAATTTTAATAAAAAATAAAAAATTATTATTCTAACAATAATACAACTAGATACAACTCTACTGAGAAAATAACGGATAAACCCGCTAAGACTAACGGCACGCAAATAATTACATGCAACCTTATATGTACGATTAGTTAGAAGTTTAAATGGCCATTACCTAGCATTTAAAGTACATAGTCTCATTAGAATTCGAAAAATGTGCATTTTATTTCCCGATGAAAAACGAAGAAACTATTTGGAATGAAGCCCTATGTTATTAAGTTATATCAACTTGTTCGCAGAGAAATGGGAAATGCTGCAAAATATGCAATTCCCTCTCGTGCCGTGTTTTTATACTAAAAACAGTCTATTTGTTTTTGTTAATTCACTTATTTTAGTATGTTATTTAAGAAGTCACGAAAATATAAAATTATTGAAAATTACATTACCCATTATTATAATATTATAAAAATATTCTTTAAATTCCTTTTATTCATAAAAATCATAATATCTGATTCCATAGCACTTAATTCCGATTATTAATAAATGGAACTCCTCCAATATACATAAAAAATTAAATCGCATAAACTTTGATATTTTTGTAAAATATTTCCCTGTAATAAGAGCTAATGGACTGCATATAATGTAAGTTAGTATTGAGAATCTACGCCGTTATTTTCTTGCTTCGAAGACAGACAGAAATTCGGGAAATTATATTTATACCTACGTAGCATGTCGTATTCAAATCGATTTGATATATTTGTCCAGTGCAATGTAGTAATTTTCCAAGTTAGTCATAGATAATCAAATTTTAACAACATTATGCTATAGCAAAAGTTCTCAAACATAACGTCGCTACTCGTTTCTCGATATATTTGAAGGCATACATTTTCAGGGTTTCACTTATCGTGGAACAAGCTCGACTGTATAGTGAATAAGGATTAGAGTGATCTCGCTGGCTGCGCAGAACAAGTCCCCGTGTTCCAACATTGGACTGCTTTTCTGTCAATACGACTATCATTAACGACGTGGATACGAATAGAGGTTAAAACACTATTCATATGAACAAATGGTTTGAAATGTTTTTTTAAAATCCTCTTACCAATTTTTGATTCACCAAGGTTAAACAAAAATTGATAAAAGTATGTTATCATAAAAAAGGGGTTGTATTTTCGAAATAAAGATATGAACAAACATGTTCGTCACTTTCAACCATGTGACTTTAGCATTCGAGTTGGTTTGAGACAGTTCAGAGTTGGGTACTGCGCAGAAGACGAATAGTTGGTCTACTTCATCTTTAGTGTACGAGTTCGACCCCGAGACCCAATAATTCACCATATTTACGTCACCGTTGATGTTTTTAAACCTCAAGTAGATGTCGGTTATAATGATAGTGTAGCGAAATTGGCCGCCGATCCAGAGATTCAAAACGCAGACTTATCGACAATGAATAATTACATGATAAAATGCCGCTGAAAATTAAAAAAAAAGTCCAGGTTTTTTTTTGTATTTCTGCTGAAGGTGTGTCTCGAGTAAATATAGTCATCGTAACTAACCTCAAGGTTAACTCCGANGTTTTTTTTGTATTTCTGCTGAAGGTGTGTCTCGAGTAAATATAGTCATCGTAACTAACCTCAAGGTTAACTCCGATACAAACGATGAGGTTGAACACTGCCTCAGAGTGGCCATCTTGCTTCATTCAAAATTAAGTTTGTTCTTCTTAAAACACGCGTTCCAGAGATTGGCAACAATAATGATTAAACAAAAGAGTTGTAAGACCCAGACACTATATCTCGTTGAAAATTCACAAAATTTTACTGAAATAGATATAGAAAGTATGCTCCACTGGAATAAAAAAATATTATAACTAAACTGTGAGAATGTGTATTAAGCAATAGCATTCGCCGCGTTTACAAACATTCGCACCTACAAAAAGACATATTTAAAGAGGCGTCTTACATAATATCGCATAAAAGCATTTAGCTTTAACAGTCAACGCGATCGCTGGTATCATGGTGTAGCTCACTTCACGTATAGATAAANCGCATAAAAGCATTTAGCTTTAACAGTCAACGCGATCGCTGGTATCATGGTGTAGCTCACTTCACGTATAGATAAACATGAAATTTTTATGTTTGAATATTGCTTGCTTTTGTAACACTGTGACAAAATGAACATTTGTTTCAAACAAACACAACTGCATACATTTCTCGTACGTCTCAAATAACGCAGAATCTCTAAATAGTATAAAATAAATTCGCTTATCCGCGTCTGTGTGTGAATTCGCTACGTACTTCTAAACTAATTAATGGATTTTGATGCGGTTTTCAACGTCATTTCGAGAATTTCTTGAGAAAGTTTTTGGTGTATAAGACATTTATATTTAATGTAAGGATAGCAGAGAAATGGCGAACCGTTTGTAATCAAGTTGTGCGCTGNCGCATAAAAGCATTTAGCTTTAACAGTCAACGCGATCGCTGGTATCATGGTGTAGCTCACTTCACGTATAGATAAAGATGAAATTTTTATGTTTGAATATTGCTTGCTTTTGGAACACTGTGACAAAATGAACATTTGTTTCAAACAAACACAACTGCATACATTTCTCGTACGTCTCAAATAACGCAGAATCTCTAAATAGTATAAAATAAAGTCGCTTATCCGCGTCTGTGTGTGAATTCGCTACGTACTTCTAAACTAATTAATGGATTTTGATGCGGTTTTCAACGTCATTTCGAGAATTTCTTGAGAAAGTTTTCGGTGTATAAGACATTTATATTTAATGTAAGGATAGCAGAGAAATGGCGAACCGTTTGTAATCAAGTTGTGCGCTGACTAAACCATTAGAGATACATCAAATTCATGTACTACAGAATTGTAGCTCTCAAAAAGTGCTACAGAAAAGTCTGCGATATCATATGTTTATCTTTTAAGGGTGACACACAGTAACCATTTTTGTTTTTCAAAGTATCACTCCGGGTGAAGCCGGGCTGGTTTTCTAGTATATCATAAAATGTTAAGACAAATTTAGAATGTAGATAAGTATAAATCAATTAGCAAGTGTCAAAAGGGACAGCTTACAGTTAATAAATTACAGAGACACCTATTCCTAATAGTAGAAGGAATTAAGTAAGTATTGACAAGAGAAACAATATCAAAACGTCAGAACGAGTAACAAAGCCATCGAAACGATATATGAATAACTGTGAAAACCGTGACTAAAACTAAGACTTAGTGCTATTTGCGTATTTCATTTGTATTCGAGTCTAGAGAAGCCTTTTACTTAAAATGCTACCTTCTTAAACAACTTTGCAGAGGCAGTTGGAAACTGACCTATTGATTTTTCGTGCGAATTTCCAATGAAACGAAATTTAAGTTCAGGTATGTTTTAACGTGAGTACGCTCAGCTCTGTACAGCCCATAGTGGTATAAACTGATGTTTATTAATCATGGTTTATCGCGAGAAAAAATTTCGATTTAGCGGGTTACACCGTAACCCCCTCATGCTCATGAAGTTACGTTTTCGTTTCTCAGGGGCCACATAGACGCTGCTGTAAGAGCGCTCGCTTCAATTCCCGGTGGAGTTGCTCCCAAAATTTTGAACGTGGGAGTGGTTACGCGCGATGCCGCTGGTCGGCGGATTTTCTCGGGGATCTTCCGATTCCCCCGCCATTACACTTCGGCGCTGCTCCATACTCACCTAGCTTCACTTTTATAGGCGCTCTAGACCCCGATGTTAACAGCCACCCAAACCTCTTACCTTTTCATTCTCATTTATCTGGGCCAACGGGAATTCTGACATTCTAAAACTGGACCCTGATGATTGTTATGTTAAGTATCAGGCCGAGTCAAAAATTCATCTTCTAGACATAAAAGTCCGTCGACTCAACATTGTTTAGCAATCTTCCAGTGTGTTTACAGATGGATGAACTGGAAAACATCACGTACACAAACTGAAGCAAGGATAGGGACAAACATACACAACACTCCGCAGTTGGCACGTATCCGAAATGATAAATCCATCTAAAGGTGATACGAACGAATATAACGTGCCTGGTTTCTGAGTAGGAAGGCCATTGATGTCACGCGTTTTTGGAAGACCAATGTTTTGACAGCTAAGTTCGGTGATTTTCACTTCGATGGTTAAGTGTCGATGATTACCTGGCATCGATAATCTACTCTTGATATTAGATTATCGATGTTTATACTTTAAATACCTTCCAGCTGTAGCTATATCAGTTTCCCCTTCACCCCATTTTTTTTATTAGGTGTCAGATAAGTACGATGTGTGCAATGGTTTGTATTTTACATTATACAGTAATTATATTGCTGATGTTCCTTCGCCTCTATATACAGGTGTTTTAATAATAAGCATAAAAACGTCGATGACATGAAGTCGACACCATCGTCTCGTCGATGGCTCCCTTTCGATACATCATTGACATCAAGCATCGATATTTTTATCTTGATGGCCGTTGCTGTTTCGTACTCCAGTTTCACTTGCACGGAAACACGGGCGAGGGAAGAAAGAGCTTCGTTGCACTTGACAGTCGTCTTTGCGGTTGCCGGCTGATCTCGGGCGCCACGAAGACAAGGCAAAGCGGGAGGTTGCCAATCTTGGAGGGGGGAGGGGGATTGTGGGGGTTAGTCCAGTAATCCGAGCTCGCAGCCCTCAGTTGAGACGAGAGACAATCTTCTCGCTGCAAGAAGCGTACATATCCAGGTAGCGAGGAAACCAGCGGTTTACTTTCTACAACCTACTTTTGGTCGTATAACGAGAACACTTCAGCATGTTCTGAAAAGCTGTATATATTGCTCCAGGACGGGATAAGAATGTTTTTATTCCATATATCGATTTGGTCAGCAAGTTACCATTGATGGTACAACGCCGTTAAATAATTTCTCGTTTTTTCTTTCAAGTAGTTCCCGCAGCTGACACAAAAAAACTTGATAATAATTTATGTCTGTCAGTGTTACCATGATGGCTATCCGCCATTGTCCTTTAGAGGATTCTGGCAAATAAGATAACTCTTCAAACGGAAAATTACTTTAAACGTACTCCATTGCAGTAGGGCTCGTATAAAATACTATTGTACGAGTTTCACTGCAATGGAGTTTTCCAAAATAACGTTTAGTTTAATATCAGTTATCATCACGTGCAGCGGGAGGAGGGACTGGAAACTTGTGTACACCTCTACGTTAGCCTTTATGGAGACATTCTACAGTAAACTATAATGTTGCCACTTAAAATTTTAAATGGAAACACAGCACGACGGAAATCTTGTTCGCCGTTTGAGTAGTTAGTGTGTGGAGTCGCCGATTGGGTATTTGATGCGATTGTCAGAGTATAACTTTATCTCTTCTTCGCTTTTGTGACTCAGTTGTGAGATATGGCATTAAACGCTACAGTGAAACTGCGCGACCACGCAAGTTATATAAAGACTATGTTTTTAAATGTATTCTCTAAAATCGTTGTTCGAGCGAATAAGCACATAATTGTTCCGCGAATACCACTTTCTACCGGAAAAACGAAAAATCAGTAATCTTATATAGCGTAGTTCTGATTTTACAGTATTAGAGAATAACGTGAAATGTTGAAAATAAGTCATATTTTTAGAGCCAGCATACGCAGTTTCCTTAAGAGTGGAGTGAAGTGGAGAGAGTTAGGCCACTCTCAACATCGAGGTCTTGAGAGCTGATGAGGGTGAAGTGAGGTGATTATGGGTCAGCGCTGGAATGCAAGGGTGGGGGAAACGGGAGATCCCCGAGAAAACCGGCGACCAGTGGTATCGTCCTGCACGATTCCCACACACGGAAATCCGAGAGTGACACCGCCAGGAATAGAAACTGGTTTGCCTATGTGGGAGGCGAGGAGTATAACCACTACTCCACCGCGGCCCCTTTCCTTAAGAGGAAAGAGAAAAGAACAGCTATACATATGTTGTTAAATAAGTTCAAATACGTGGGCTTTCATCATGCTGTAATGAATATATATTGTCACAGATCTAAGTTGTACAGTACAGCACAATGAAGGAAACGCTGCAAGGTCAGCGTCATTAGCGTAGGGGTGAAGGAGCGCTAGGTACACGTGTTAGTGTCGCCCTTATCTCTCCTTCAATTCAACCATCTCCCATTACTACAGTGTGGCTGCCACACAGATAGATCTTCGCGTAGTTGCTGGAGAAGAAGGGGTTGGAAGGCACAATTCCAAGACCCGGTACAGCGAATCTGTCCCTCCGGTAGCTTAGGCTGCACCGGAAAACCGGACTCCTGCTGTTCTGAAGCCGTGGTCGGGAAATATATGGCCGGAACATAAATCCCACCACGGGGGTGGCTTAATAACATTGTCCGACCTCTGCAACCTCGTCCCTAGAGAGGACGTGTAAATCACTTTCCATTTATCGCCATGGTTAACCCTTTCACTCAAAGAATTTTAGGTTTTGCAATAAACAAATATTTTGTTCGGAACTGTACTGATATCCAGACGACGCTTTGTCTTACATCGTGACAAATAGAAATCTATATTTGCTTTGCGTTACTGGCAGCAGTGGTTTATGAGACTACGGAACCCAGTATCAGCAGCAAATGTTGTCTCCAACGTGTAGGGAACCTTTCTCATTGGACGGCATGTACTGCCGTGTACAGTCAAACCATTTAAGCCACTTCACACGCAACGTCCCAGGTAGATGACTAGGTGACTAAAAGTGTTAACCGGGGCTTCTACCGGCCTAATCGATGAGGACGATAACACCGGCCTACCATATCACGCTCGGTGCACGCCGCCGATGGGCCAAGTGGGTTTTCTCGAGGCACTTCCATGTCTGCTCGAGGGCAAACTGCGCAAGTAGTATTGGATATGGTATTAATTAGTATGGACTGAAAACACAAACTAAAATATAGAGATGCAATTACGAAGGAATACTGAGAGCGAAGAAGTACAGTAATCTTATCGAGCTTCTGCCTAATGCGATTGTAACAGAAGGCACGCACTTAAGTGAAGTGAGTTCTGTTCCGAACAACTAAATTGAAGGAAAGGTACAGCATAGGTGAATTTCCGTCTATATTAAAAAAATATTTTCATAATCGAGTACATATATATAATATGTAAAAATATACACTATATAAAGGGTTATCCATTACGTGGTGAGGATAACTCCAACCTAGTCGAAAGTCCTTGAGGGATGTAAGTGAATATTTTGGTACGCATTTACATGTTCATATTTTAACGGTGATGATTTTCTACAAAAAACCTTTAAGCATTCTTTTACCATACGTAACTCTTAGCTTTGTCATATACATATAAACTAGTATTCTGCCATTGCTGAAGACACACTGCGAAATTGCCAAGAAAAAATGCATTTTTTATTGCTGATATTATAAACATTACAATAAGATGTTGGACACCTTTAAAATAAACTTTTGGCGAAAAATGTCTTTCCCATAACTCTTTATAAATATCTGCAGAAATTATTGTATATACTGCTCACGGTTAATTCAGCACTTTTAGAAGCCCTGCTTAAGATCTACTTTTCTCCTAATTTTTAATTCTTCCACCACATATTAAAACTTATGTTCCCACGGGCCTAATCACAATATGCATGCTTCCATCAAGTGAAAACCTCAAATTATTAGAAACCTAAATGCGTTTCTATACTACAAATTTGTTATATAAAGTATATAAAGCAAACAAATTACCAACTTTATTTGCATAATTTAAACATCACTCTCGTAGTACAACGTCAAGATGGAACTACTTTCTTAATTCGCTGTCAAATCAGCTGGCAGCTGGCATTCTAGTGTGTACGGTATCCTGTTATAATTATCGGACAATGATTTTCCACAAAGGTTTAGATATTTGAAAATATGCTCACTTTACATCGAACGGTCGATAGTGATTTTCTTAAGAGGTTCTAAGCCTTAAAATATTTTATATTATAATTGGAAATAAGTTGCAATTGAAAATCACCTCTTCTGTATTTATATACATCACAGCAAAAATTTGCAATTCATATAATTTCTTAGTAATTTCACATGACATCAACGACGATAGCATACTAGTTTGTATGTGTATGATAAAGTTAAGTGTTAAGTACGCGAAAATGGTTCTAAAGGAATTAGTAACGTTTAGAAATGCCCATGTAACTGCGAACCAAAATATTCGCTTCTAACCTACCTCAAGGACCTTCAGATAGGGCCGATTTATTTTGCAAGTGTATAAATTTAAATGCTTACCTTTACACTTTTGTAGAACAATACTAAATAACTTAACTAATTAAATCACGGCTCACAATTGTCCATTCGTGAACATAATGACGGTAGCATTCCTCCACTGTTACAAAAGACTCACATCACAGAACGCTGTTGTTCATAACAGGACAACAAACAAACAATCACACACACTCACTCACACACACAAATACATATACCTTGCAACAAAAAAAAAAAAGAATTTGGAACAAGAAAGAATTTTCCAAGAATGTTAAATGCGTGAGAATAAGGACTCAGTTTCGGAAAATAAAACGTACAAAAAAAATAAACTCCAGAAGATGAAATTGTCTTCACAATTAAGTGAAGCACGATTGATGAGCTTCTGACCTTATTCACATTTAAAAAGACAGACGGGTTGAAAAACGGATTACATCAATTTCTGCATTTGATGTCATGGAAAATTTTTACATACAAATGACTATACAAAATTCATCTGTGAATGTTGTACAATTTCATCCTAGGATTACCATCCTTGTCAACAAATGTTAAGAAGACGGGTGAAAAAGATAGGCTTAAATTTCGAGAATCCATTAATTTGGTTTTATAGCTGAACCATTTGATTTTACATTCAACAAAATAATCAAGGGGGGGTTTTTTTCGGTCAACTTCGTCCTTTGCAACGCATTTTAGGGTAAAATTATGTCAAATTTTTACAGAATAATTGTTATTGTATTGAGAAGTTGATATTATACTGCAGTGTGTGAGACTTAAGAACATATGTTATCCAAACTTGAGTAATGCGTATTTATAAACTTTTTTTAAATTATAACATATGCATTTAAAGTAAACACAATACCGCGTGACATGTTGTTCAACGTGACATGTTGTGCAACGTGACATGTTGTGCAACAGGTGCTGCGAAGTAAATAACATTGCTTACTTATTAGCTTATCTGAACAGCAACTTCATGAATACGTATTTTAGAAATGCGCTCCATATTAGNCATGAATACGTATTTTAGAAATGCGCTCCATATTAGGGCCAGTTTCCCTGCCATGTAAGATAGGCCGCTTTTCATTTCACTAACTTGCGGTGTCTCTGGCGAGGTAAACTTCTTAGGCTTCTCTTCAGCGTTTTAATTCCCCCTGGCAGACAGATATCGCTGCTACTTTTGAGGTGGACAACTTCCACAAAAGAACAGAGCGGCAAACAAAGTAGTGGTCGAGTTAATGTACAGTCACTTTACATAAAAGAATGCCACATCAAAGTTTTCTTGTTTTTAGTGCATCCATCGTGGTTTCTCGTCTGTTTAATTGATAAATAGTGAAATTTCACTTCATATATGATTAATAGACCCTAACTCCGCGCATAAAGATTCATAACTTAGGGGGTCTGTTATGGCTTACATAGGCTATAGTTTAAATGAGACTAAACGGGCGATGGAAGTTATTAATAAGAGTCATGTAATGGAAACTCTACAAAATGGGTTTATTTAACCTTAAGGTTGTACAATATTATTTTAATATAAACATTACAAATTATGCGTGTGGGGAGCTAAACAAAATTACTGAAGTATTAATTTATATTAAATTATAAAGATTTAATCAGCCACATTCCAAGTAAAGTGTAATTGGAGAGTCCCCACCTTGTGCATGATTCCGGAAGCTCATTGAGATGGCGGAAGTCGACGCCCGGACACACTCACCTTCAGTGGTCTTCTCGTTACAATGGTCCGAAGACAAAAGACACCGCCCACGGGTTACAGTGCCCTATATAGGCTGCGTTTTCTCCGTTTACTGGCCAATGGGGAGGGTTTCTGTGGTTTGCGATTTCATAACTAATTTCAGCGATCACGGCCCGTGTCCTTGATAAATAAGTGAAGGTATGATCAGGCAGGCCGCTAAGCTAAGGCCTTATCACTACTCGTAACACTATGCATTGCGTTACTCGGTCATGAATCTGAAATTGGAGAGAGAGCCGATGGTGAAACAGATCTTGTCGAGGTCAATTATTTTGTACGTTTGCTTTTCCGTAACTTTTTCTGGTGTGTTCGTTTCTTTGTGATTCGCTTCGTGTTAAGGGCAATTCTGAACAAGAGTCGTATATTTACGTGGTTTTTGCTATAAATTGTTTCTCAAGGGTTTTTGGTTTTTTTAAATATTTTTTTAAACAATTTCTTACAAGATTAGATAGCCACTGCCTGTATTACTCTCAGAACACTGATATAAGGAAAGAAAAATGTCTTAATTATCNCTTACAAGATTAGATAGCCACTGCCTGTATTACTCTCAGAACACTGATATAAGGAAAGAAAAATGTCTTAATTATCGTCTTCCATAACTTCTCTGAGATAAGTATAGACGGTGAATATCTAATTTTGTAAGTAGGTGTTTAAAATTATTATAGTTTTTATCGTGTAATATCAAAAATCTCTAGAAAACCTCTGAAAATCAAGCTATGGCAAAAATCGGGTAAATATAATGCATTCGTGCACCATTCACCTCAAAATATAGAGTCAAATAATTTCATTGCATTAAAATAATAAAATAAGAGCACAAAATTATTGCAGCAGGTCGACATTAGTTTATAGCATCTGAACCATGAGGTAATGATTTTGCAAACGTCTTACACTGCAGGTTTCTTAGTAAAATGAAACATCCAAAGACTTATCGGCATCTAATTCAATATTTACCAAATGATGCTGGTTAAATAGGAAAGTGCGCATTCGTTTGGTAATAGGTATTTAAAACAATACTGTAGCTAAATAAACATTTTTCGTATTTTATTTTGTGAAGATGGAAATATTATTCCGAAAGTCACAGCAAGTAAATTTTTCGATTACGGAAAAACATTATTTTTTTTTAAATTATGTAATATTATAAATATCTTTACCTCCTACTCTAAGAGTGACCAACTTTGGAAACAATATATTTGCGAATAATATAAATATGTATATACGTTTCTCAAAGTAATTTTTCAAGGGTATCGAATATTGCGTTAAAGAATTTTTGTTTTATTCCTTAAATTATCGGTTGTAATAGAACAAAACATTTTCTACTGTGAAACATAATATAAACACCATGAAATTTCACAGTCTAAGCAAACTAAACAAATATTCCTATAGGTTGTTCACAGTAAAGTTAGCACTTTTAAGGCCCAAGTTACTTTTTCCTGTCAGAATTTTTTTATCCTTTAACGACCATTAAAAAAATATATTGCCATGTAAGTAATAAAGACAGTGTGAATATTCCATCACAATCTGAAGTCAACGTCTAATGCTAAAATAAAATATACTTATTGACTATTATTACAAATTAGAGGGTTTTCAAAAGTGCTCACTTTACCCTGAAGAGCCTGTAGCAGAAACTATGCAACGAAGTCACTTCCAAATGAATAGAATTTATTTATTTACAACTTAATTTGAATTTTACGCAAAAAACGAGGTGAACATAAAAGCTGTGTTTTCTTTTGTACTGGGG
Organism: Clitarchus hookeri; assembly: GCA_002778355.1. Classification (NCBI taxonomy): domain Eukaryota; kingdom Metazoa; phylum Arthropoda; class Insecta; order Phasmatodea; family Phasmatidae; genus Clitarchus; species Clitarchus hookeri. The sequence goes on along the minus strand of NQII01000878.1, from coordinate 154,468 downwards.
TATATCAGGTACCTGCAAAATTTGTGTGTGCTCATATATCTACATTAATTATTAGATATGAAAAAAAACACAAAATCGAGAAAATAATTATTTTCTAAGTGGATGCACAAATAATCATTAAAATTTTTTTTTATTTCCGGATAACAACGAAGATTACTTATTTTCCAACTTGACAAATTTTGAATAATGCAGATGGTATAAATTGCAAACAACATAAGGCTGCTTCAGACAAGACCGATTCCATTCTAAGTAATTAAGAAAATATCGTTGCATTATTAAAGCGTTCTTTCAAATAATTCCTACAAACAACGTTGTTGTGCCCATATACACAGATTCCATAAATTCCAGTACTTCTACAAAACTTACCAAAATATCATTAAGTCATAAAACGTCGAATAAAAATATATCCATGTTTTAGTATACAGAATATTTTAATGAGTATTTTAGTGTTAATTAGAAGAAAACAAATTTTGTATATGCTTAATTAAATCCTTATATATAAGTAAAAACATTAATTATTATATTTCTGTAAAAAATTAAATAAATATTTCTTTGGACGCTTTTATTACTTTCGACCAAATACTTCACTGTCAATAACATGACGAGGTGAGTGTGGAGGGTATTATTCTAAATAACATTTCCTCTTTTTATTATTTAATTTGGAAATTTTATCTAAATGTTTCCCTGCTCATTGTCATTAAGAGAATAAAAATTTACACTCAAAATTTGAAGACATATGGTTGGAGTATCGAATTTGCTTTTTTATTAAGAATATGGCAAATTTATTTTGCATAAACTTTGATGTTAGATGGTAATTTTCGCATTGCAGGCAACGGTGCCCACATTTATGAATAAAAATATTACAACATTTCATGTGAAACGTTCTTATCATGTGCGTGTATTGCTCGACAAAGAATATAGCCTTAAAACACGGTCGATAGCTGTTCATCGGATCTTCCTCTCGGTTGGTGATAAAAAATGAAGAGTATGTGAATTTCAATAAACTGATATCTACTTGGAAAGTATGAAAGTGAGAGTTTTCGTAATGCAAATTATAACAATAGAAAAAAGTTTTATTATATTTATCCTAACATGGAAATTTTCCCCGCCAATAAAAAAGCGTAAATCTCTAAACACAAGTGACGTGTATGGAGTATCAAATTATTATTTTGTACGAGACGCAAAAAAATTATGAAATATTTTACCTAACAATTCTGTATGGCATTGTCGACCGGAGGTGCTTGATTAGTTGAAGCTTCAAAAAATGTAATATTTATGTTTTCTGTTGCGCCAAAATCTAAGCTCTTTAAGCAAAAGCGGAAAGAAGAAATAAAATTATTCAACAAACATAAAACTAAAATTACAATTATTGATAACCGTTAAAGAAAATATAGAAAGAGTAATAATAAAATTTGGCCGAAAGCTAGAAAAAAGTTTGGGAAATTGGGAAGCCGGAGTTATTTAAAGACCATTGGGGTGATGGCCCGCTGGCAAAGACCAGCGCCCAACGGCAATGTCCGCCACGTTTTACACATGAAAAGAAAATACATTTTTGGCTTCCGAAGGGAAGTGAACCACGGTTGATATAGCAGGAGGCGAGTGGCCTGAGCGCTACACCGCTCTGATCTTAGCACGACAGTAAATCGAGTAAGTTTTAATTATTACCCGCATTATTTACTGCATTTGCCAATGTTTCAAATGTCGTCAAATTTAGTACTGTAGTCTATTGGCGGTTCCATCACACTTTTTGAAACAAGCCTTTGAAAAATCACCCCATCTGTGAGGTATTTGGTTGTTTGCTAAATATGCCACGCATCAGAAGCTTGTTATACGTCTGTTAACATAAATGTAAATCAGTTTTGGTTACATCGAATTCTAAATTAAGTTTTTTTATTATAATATTTCATTTGTAATTAATATGAATAAAACAGGGAGATAATATGTGTGTTGGTAATGTCTAGTAAGGAATGGTTCTCATGGAGAATATTATGATACTGAGTGCACATGAATGCTGTGCGTTGTACATAAAGTGTAATTTTCTAAACTTGGTTGAGCTTTTTTTGCATGAGGTGGAGGAATATCCAGAATGTCGAACTTTAGCAGGGCCTCAGAAATATGTGAAAAAACCGTAAATGGACTATGCTCTACATTTTAAAATGTGCGTTTTGTAATCTAGTGACGATTCTCAGTTGACATTAAACTTTGTTAGTTGGTGTAAATATTTATTTAAAATTTTACATTATCTAATCACGTTATTTTCCCACTACCATATACAGATATAGCAAACATTTATATTTGATGTACAATTATTATGTGCCAAATCAGAGACGAACGCAAGACACATTAAATGATTATTATTTTTGTCTCGAATAGCCCCTTAATGACAAAAAATTTGCCCTCTGCTTTCCCTGCGTGCTGCGTCTGATTCTTTGATGGCGTCGTGTACGTAGAGCCACAAGGACCAAAATAAAGGCGTACGAAACGACGGTGATTGATGGAGAAGGTGACGGCTTGTCCTATATATATATACACCACAAACCTTCCTACCCCCATCACAAGTATATTTCAGGAATATTTTTATGTCACCTTATGAGTCGAGGTTTTTCGAGAGCTTGTCCACTATAAATTTTTTTCTTAAGTAAAGGTTATACAATTTTTACTTCAAACGTACAAAAACGTAATTTAAATTTTTAATAATTTTTTTTATTAAAAAACAATTTTATAAAGATTATAAGTGATGTTAATTGCCTACAATAAGTGAAATCCATTTTTCACAGATTTTAGTGACAACCTGGCGAAATCGTAAATGCACTGTTTACGAAAACCAAGATAAAACAAAAAATTAACTGAACAAATTATGGTTCAGTCACACAGGAATCCACGGGTCTAAACGTCCGGATTGCCCCAAGGCCACAGTCAGAACATCCACCATGTCACCTAACCTAGAGCTTTACTGCAAACACAAATAATTTATCCAAAAATTTACTGCTTATGAGTTCTAAGCCGGTTAGTGTGTAGTAAGACAAACCCGTCATAACAAAAACAAGGAATAACAGCGTTTATTCTGTACAAATCTTGTGTAATTTTATTTACAAATTTGGTGGTTTATTTTATAATTAGAGTAAGTATATAATGCATTTTACCCCATCAATTATTTTGCTACTCCCTTAGCATATACATATATTGCAACATTTTTTTCACTTTTTAAACCTTCAAAACACCTAAAACCATTTTTAATGTAACAAAAATTTACTAAATAAAACACATTTATTAGGTTCCCAATGAAAATTTTTTCATGTATTTAGCCATTAACATATATAGTGTATAGCAACAGATATCTTTAAAAACCTGACTAATATTCGTTGTTATCAAAATTTAAAGTGGTNATTTTAATGTGTAATTATGCCATCGCCCTTAAAACTACGCATAAAATGCACATATTAATTATTTATTTGGTTTTGTTTCTATATGTGAGCTACCAAAGTTACTAAAGTTCGATTTCAATTTTACTATAATGTAGAAACACCATCATATGACAGAGTCAAAATGTAAACAGGTGCTCTCGTAATATACCGCAGGTCGCTGGAAATCATGTGACAGTGCTTGTACAATTCCTTTGTCTTAAATACTACTGTGTGCCATTATCCCCCATCAAATTTAATTTCCTTGCGAAACATTGAAACAGAGAAACACCGAGAAAGCTAGACAGTATTTCGTTGTTAAGCCGTAACATAAATCTTTTTAATGCACATCTGCGCGCTCTAGGCTTCTGGCAGCNCTTGTCCTATATATATATACACCACAAACCTTCCTACCCCCATCACAAGTATATTTCAGGAATATTTTTATGTCACTTTATGAGTCGAGGTTTTTCGAGAGCTTGTCCAGAAACAATTTCTTTCTTTAGTAAAGGTTATACAATTTTTACTTCAAACGTACGAAAACGTTATTTAAATTTTTAATAATTTTTTTTTATTAAAAAACAATTTTATAAAAATTATAAGTGATGTTAATTGCCTACAATAAGTGAAATCCATTTTTCACAGATTTTAGTGACAACCTGGCGAAATCGTAAATGCACTGTTTACGAAAACCAAGATAAAACAAACAATTAACTGAACAAATTATGGTTCAGTCACACAGGAATCCACGGGTCTAAACGTCTGGATTGCCCCAAGGCCGCAGCCAGAACATCCACCCTGTCACCTAACCTAGAGCTTTACTGCAAACACAAATAATTTATCCAAAAATTTACTGCTTATGAGTTCTAAGCCGGTTAGTGTGTAGTAAGACAAACCCGTCATAACAAAAACAAGGAATAACAGCGTTTATTCTGTACAAATCTTGTGTAATTTTATTTACAAATTTGGTGGTTTATTTTATAATTAGAGTAAGTATATAATGCATTTTACCCCATCAATTATTTTGCTACTCCCTTAGCATATACATATATTGCAAAATTTTTTTCACTTTTTAAACCTTCAAAACACCGAAAACCATTTTTAATGTAACAAAAATTTACTAAATAAAACACATTTATTAGGTTCCCAATTAAAAATTGTTCATGTATTTAGCCATTAACATATATAGTGTATAGCAACAGATATCTTAAAAAACCTGACTAATATTCGTTGTTATCAAAATTTTAATGTGTAATTATGCCATCGCCCTTAAAACTACGCATAAAATGCACATATTAATTATTTATTTGGTTTTGTTTCTATATGTGAGCTACCAAAGTTACTAAAGTTCGATTTCAATTTTACTATAATGTAGAAACACCATCATATGACAGAGTCAAAATGTAAACAGGTGCTCTCGTAATATACCGCAGGTCGCTGGAAATCATGTGACAGTGCTTGTACAATTCCTTTTGTTTTAAATACTACTGTGTGCCATTATCCCCCATCAAATTTAATTTCCTTGCGAAACATTGAAACAGAGAAACACCGAGAAAGTTAGACAGTATTTCGTTGTTAAGCCGTAACATAAATCTTTTTAATGCACATCTGCGCGCTCTAGGCTTCTGGCAGCGATGCAATCTCTGCATTTCCATGACGTCATAATCTGGGTTCGTGCATGCAGCGAGCAGCAGCACGACGGATTGTCTGTTCTGCTCGTGCGTGTGGTCGAGAACACATCTGTTGCGACACGGAATCTTGCGAGGCGAAGTGAAGACAGTCGTGGCTTGTCCAATCCAGCAGGCGCCTCTAACAGCTTGCTGCAGTGCTGCGACACTTCAACGATCGCCGTAATGTCGACCGTAGCAGTGGAATCGAGTAGAGAGATTTCGACGGCTCGCAACATCTAGGTTTTTAGAGCCGATAAGGGTGAAGTGAGGCGATTACGGAGTAGCGCCAGAATGCAAAGGCACGAGAAACGGGAGGTCCCTGGGGAACCCCGCCGACCAGCGTCATCGTCCGGTGCGATTTCCACGTGTTGACCCCGCCGGGAATCGAACCCGGTGCGCCTTGGTGGGAGACGAGTGGTCTGACTATTACAACACTGCGGCTCCTACAACGAAAGTAGAAAAATTTCCCATTTTTTTTAGTGAAAACAAACTGGGTATTTTTTCAAAGCATAGGTATTAATTGACCTGGGGTGTTGCATTTTTCGCACGCAGTGCTAAAATGAGATATCCGTTAGAAGGTAAACTAACATGTACTATTTAATTATTATATTTTAATTTAAACTTTTGAAATGTTTAAAATTGAAATAGGTAGAATTTGAACCTCCTATCGCAGGTAACCCAGGGATAGTATCTCAAAGAAATTGGAATGTTTTAATATTGTGAATTTAAGGAACAATTTAGCTTAAGAAACTCTGTGCTAAAACAACCTTATCATATTTGTATAAAATACAAATTTATGTTAATTTCTATAATTTACGCTAAAATAAATATCAATATTAATTATCAATATTTTGGGGAATTTTTAAGAAAATTATTATTGATACGTCACAAAACCATGAAATATATTTTAAATCTCTTGAACAGCCTTAAATAAATCTACTTAATTCAATTTCCTTTGGCCTTACAAATCGATATTAATACAAACTATAAAAAATATATACAATTTGGCAATTTTTTTATATATATGAATGTATTATTTTTTAACTTTGTTAATGGGTAATAAAGTATTAAAATTTAATTACATTAGTTATTTCGTTAATGTAATGAATTGCACATGTGAAATATTATCAAAACGAAATACTCGTAAAATAAAAATACAAAGAGGATTTCGTATAAGGAAATTGCAGGGACATTTATATATATTTTTTACGACAAGTAGCAAAAACATTTATAAGCGTGTAAAATGTTACTTCGTGTGCTAGCAGCACTACAACGTTTTGCAGAACTGCGCCATTAAATAGGTTGCTAAGCGTTGTGTATCCAAAACTGTTCTTCTAATATCCAGAAAAAGAGACATTTCTCAGTGAATAAGGTAATTCGTTTTTAAATAACGCTCGAATAATCTGTTAATTGCTTCTACCAAAGAGAAACTCATCGATGAGACATTTCCGGTGACGCATTCACTGAAATAAGCTACGAATAAGCTACCCAAAATACCAACAGCGAAGCCGCAGAATGAAATACACGAAGGGGGGTGGGGGGGAATTTCCTCCAGTTGCTCAGTGAGAGGTGTAATTGAATTTAATAATAGTGCAGCAGACGAGCTAATCAGAACGCACAGCGATCAAATATTGACTGCGGATTTTAATTAATATCGAGGGGACTGGAGGGAGTCTTTAAAAAGAGAGAGAGAGGGAGGGAGGGAGGCCTGTTGTACAACTATGGCCACGCGATCCGTGTTTTGTGTCGTATGGAATGGTCGAAAGGAGCGCCACAAGAGGGTTGGACGAGGGAGGAGGATGGAAATGGGGAGAATTTGTACTGGCCGTTCAGTTTATATCAAAAGACAAACTGCGTTCGACGCTATTGTACGTAGGCAGTTTTTTTTTTCCTCTGGGATTTTTTTTTGTGGAGAAAGCCGTTCTAAAAGATTGCTCTCTCGCTTGAGTGCCAGTGCTCGCACAAATGTTCCCTGTCAAATGAAATGTTTTGGGCACCTCACAATGCCCTCCTCCACCGAGGTTAAAATCAACCTTCCGGTTTTATCCGTCGGACCAGGCATATGCCGCGCGTACGTATATACGCGCAGGATCAACTCCGTCCATAAAAAAAATACGTTCTCACCACTGCAGCATGCACAAACTGATACTAACTGCAACTTTGGGGGGAGATGCTTCACCAAACTGGACTGGGCCGAAAAAAAAGGTGTCACTTACTGGCGAGTCAACGACGTACGTTTAAAAAACAGGAAACTGAAATGTGAAGAAGCTTTAATCCGGTTCACTTTAAGGTCATTTCCCTGCATTCACGTAATGTGGGCATCTTATTATATTCGTTGCCAAAAGCAATATAGCCAGCGAATTTAAAGTAATATTTCAGTCACTTAAGGCGATTTATTACACGGACAAATATTTCTGCATGTTCTCAGTGGTGGACGGAAAACCGTTTGGTACCCTCCTGTGGATGCCACGACCAAAGACAGCGACACAACAGTCTACATCTGTTCCTGTGTTCCACATTGTTTCTCTGTCTCTCGTTTTCTTGCTACTGCATTAAACCCACCTTTCGCTGCCTCATTTTACGTGTGAAATACCTAACTAATTATCGATTCTCTAAAATATTTCGGAGATGACAATGCGGGATAAAGGAAGAGAGATTTTTGTTGAGATTATAACAGTGCTTTAAATAAATTGAAGAAGTATCGAACTTCAATTTGTCGAAAAAATTGCTTATATTCCCGTAAAGTGTCTCTAAGATTAAAAATTAAATTAATATAAAGATAATAAAATTAAGCAATGTAATTAATTAGCCTACTTTCCTCTTCGTACATGCAGATAAAATCGATGAATTTAAGGTAATTTCTAGGACANCAATGTAATTAATTAGCCTACTTTCCTCTTCGTACATGCAGATAAAATCGATGAATTTAAGGTAATTTCTAGGACAATCTCACCCACAAAAATTTAATTATAAAACGTACCAGAAACATTTTAAAGGTAAAACAAGTGATACACGTACAAATACACTCATTTTCAGAAAATAATTATCACCATGAACGAATCGTGTGAGTACAACGACAATTGCCACAACGTATCGTCCTAGCCCGATATGTGTCCCACTTGCATTTAATGTGGTTTTTTCGCGCGGATGTGCCACTTGGGTGTATACACTCACCTGCATTATTCATAGCTGAAAGACACTGAATAGTAGCTGTGTGAGCCACAGAGCCAAGTTCAGTGAACACGCAGCATGCCACCACATTCGACAAGCCTTTGCCCAGTTGGATTAGTTTGAGAGACCAAAAGCACGGGGGTTCGTTCCATCGCGCGACACGCTGTAAGCAATCCACGTGCGTCGGTAAGCACCATCCGGAGACATGTCACAGCATCTGGTTTGAGAATAGCGAGATCTGTCGTCGTAGCGTTCTCTAAGACGTCTACCGTCACGACCTGGGCATCGCTGCACGTGCGGCCTTCCGCCGGGAACGGGCAGCATGACGGCTTGCAAATTGACGACGAGTGGTGTGCTTACGACGAATCACGGTTCCGTCTCTGGATTCAGCCGACCGCTGAATCCGAGTCTGGAGACGTCCTAGCCAGCTCCGTGATCCACACTTCATTGCAGAGCAGCACTGTACACCAACGAGAGATGTCGTCGTGTGGTGTTCCATTTCCTACGATTACCGCACCCCCACTTGTGGTGATTGAAGGAACCGTGACGGCACGGCGATATGTCCAACAAATTCTGCACCCATGTGTTCTCCCCTTCCTGGTGCAGCTTGACAACCCAATCTTNCGGCACGGCGATATGTCCAACAAATTCTGCACCCATGTGTTCTCCCCTTCCTGGTGCAGCTTGACAACCCAATCTTCCATCAAGATAATGCCCCCTCCCTCTAACCCGGACTCATACAGCACGAGTACCTCTTGCCTGCCTTCGAGGTGTCAACATGCTTTCTTGGTCAGTAGGGTCCCCAAACATTTCGNTACAGCACGAGTACCTCTTGCCTGCCTTCGAGGTGTCAACATGCTTTCTTGGTCAGTAGGGTCCCCAAACATTTCGCCAATCGAGAACGTTTGTGACCGGGTTGGAATGTAACGTAGTTTTGGGCAGCGAACTCGTTTGACATACAAGTTTTGGAAACTGCTGTCTGGGTTAGTGTGATGTGTGATTTCTTTCGCGTAAAAACATAGTACGAACAAGTACAGTTTATGTTAGTGACACTGAGATGCAGTTCAATTGTTACCCAAGCCGGCGATTAAATTTTATTTATTGACTTTGCCGTGAACGTCTTGGTATGTTAACAAGGCTACCAAAAACAAAAANAGCCGGCGATTAAATTTTATTTATTGACTTTGCCGTGAACGTCTTGGTATGTTAACAAGGCTACCAAAAACAAAAATTTTTCATGGCGACTACGTGATGGCAACCTGTTATCGAATGGCTACAATTCTAACATTTGAACAATCACATCTCTGTTGTAATTTTTTTTTAGTTATAACACTACGATTTACTTTTATATATAGATTGTTCATGGCTGAACGTACTTGTCTGAAATCAAGCTTTAAAACTAAAGGCAGACCGTGGATTAAAATGCCAACAGCCATGTCGTTATATGCACTTATACACATATCCGTTTTAAATAATTATTCTTGAACATGGTTTTGTGCTTGCTTTCTCATACATGGTGAAAATAAGCCCTCTAAATAATCACGCATTTTATTTATCTCGGATATAAAATCACGGAACATTTAGTAACTGAGCAAGTTTTTCGGTATCACAGGCGGGATTGCGAGTAAATTCCATTTAGAGATTTTTTAAAAAGTTAATGTGAAGCATTTTTTTTAAATAAATGATTGTCCTTTTTCAACCTGTATATTAACCTTTGAATATACACTATTTAACAGGAGTAAGTGTCAAATTCTTCACCGTTACATGTAAACAGTTCTGGAATAATTATATCACTGACTAGGTACCGTAACTAGAAGACCAATAAATCACGTAAGTTATCATGTGAACTGTTATCTGCTGCAGAAATTGATGCTACCTGTGTGTTTTCTGGAAGCAAAGCGCCAGCGTTGTGATATTGTTTTCTATTCTCGTGTTTGATTCCACACTTAATTTCCTCGGCTCTTTGACGTAACACCTTTATTTTCTCTCTGTCCTTCTCACTTTACCTTTCTATACGCGTCAGCTGCCGTCCACTCTTTCAAACTCATCAAGCAGGCATCGTGATTTCGGATGCCACGCCCTCAATGCTGCCTTTGTGACGGGCGTACGAACGGAAACTTTGACAGATAACGGACGAGTCTGATGTCATTCCCTAGAGGAGGGGGGCATGGGAGGGGGTTATTAAGTGTGCGNGAGTCAGCTGCCGTCCACTCTTTCAAACTCATCAAGCAGGCAACGTGATTTAGGATGCCACGCCCTCAATGCTGCCTTTGTGACGGGCGTACGAACGGAAACTTTGACAGATAACGGACGAGTCTGATGTCATTCCCTAGGGGAGAGGGGCATGGGAGGGGGTTATTAAGTGTGCGTTTCGCGCCTTTAAAGATACTCGCTTAAAAGCCCTCGCCGGAAGGCACGGGTTAATGGGCCTTCAGGTTTTTCTGGCGCAATTTTCTTTTATCATATTTCTCCCTTTAACCGCCGACATTGCTCACGGCAGAGCTCAGCATGGGTACGATAAATTGTATGAACTGTAATGTAAAGTTTGTAGAAGAACACGATGTTTAGGTTCGTTGTTAGCACGTTTTATAAAGGCACTGGCGCAGTTGTAAATGAGACCTTTCCTTCGACAAAAGATGTTTCCAGTCTGTTGCTGATACGGTGACTAGAAAGCGTTGCAGGTTATTCGGGGCCATGTTCGGTAGTTGCTGGCAGTGCAGGAACAATGAACTGTGTGCTCATTGTGATTGCCGGTAGTGATTGGAGTTCTCATGACAAGTTTTGGTGTGCCTGTGGTCTGCTTGGTGTTACCATTGTATAACNTAACCGCCGACATTGCTCACGGCAGAGCTCAGCATGGGTACGATAAATTGTATGAACTGTAATGTAAAGTTTGTAGAAGAACACGATGTTTAGGTTCGTTTTTAGCACGTTTTATAAAGACACTGGCGCAGTTGTAAATGAGACCTTTCCTTCCACAAAAGATGTTTCCAGTCTGTTGCTGATACGGTGACTAGAAAGTGTTGCAGGTTATTCGGGGCCATGTTCGGTAGTTGCTGGCAGTGCAGTAACAATGAACTGTGTGCTCATTGTGATTGCGGGTAGTGATTGGAGTTCTCACGACAAGTTTTGGTGTGCCTGTTGTCTACTTAACGCTTTGTGTTACCTTTGTATAACAAGCTTCCTTTCAGGTGGTGGCCTGGGTAGACCGCCGAACGGTGTGCACAGCCCCAGCAGAAAACGTTTGATTAAAACAATAACGCCCAAACTGACTGAGAGAGGTCTGCTTACGAATAGCATTTAAGAAACGTTACGCGTCTGTATAAGTTTTTCAATTCCTCCACTTCTCTCTGAAGCATGTTTTTGTGATAGTGAAAATGGCCCAAAACGTTGTTTTCACAGTAATTTTCAGGTATGAACCTTCTAGTAGAAAACATTTAAAATGGAAACACACACGAATCAAAGATTAATTTTTATTAATACGTCATAAAATGATAGGTCCTCCACTGAAATTCACATAGAGATGTGTTATCGACGGCAAAACTGCACGCCAGTTCAGTGCTTTGCACGTAGAGGCGATGAGATAGTTGATGAAAATGTCTCTATCACCCCTAGCGCTCCCTCGCTTTTAGGCTTCAGACGTGCCAAATTCCTTCAACTAGGCGGCCACCTTAATGTAAAACCCTGTATCGTCATGAATCTGTCCACGCCTGGAGAGTCGAAATAATATTAGCCNTAGGCGGCCACCTTAATGTAAAACCCTGTATCGTCATGAATCTGTCCACGCCTGGAGAGTCGAAATAATATTAGCCTCTCAATAATAATTTTGTTAATAATTAAACGTCGGCCTTTTATTAACGAAACCAGGAAATGAGAATCTTCCCAAAATTGCAATCTCCGACTTGAAAGCTGAACATTGNTCTTCCCAAAATTGCAATCTCCGACTTGAAAGCTGAACATTATTTTACGGAACACGACAAACTCAGGCAAATGTGGCGACGTGGTAAGGCAAAATGTGGCCGCTTTGAATGCGCCAATGCCAATGCGCAGATTATAACGAATGTAGATTTGCAGTCGCAGTAAAATATTTTACTCTGAACCACTCGAATGATATTACTGGCAACTAAATATTTAGTGGAAACTAATCATGGTTTTTTTTCTTTAATAAGCATATATGTAAGTGATTAATAATAATTGGTTTTAGTGCTTGTGAATCTACGTGTTACCTCAATATGTTTTTACCACCAACAAAATTTCGCCTTAGGAAGCAATTTTAATTTGGGCTAACTTTTGCACTGTAAATAAAGCTATAGCACGTAAAATATGTAGTGTTTTATTGATAATAAAGGTAATGTAATGAGGTACAAAAATATGTATTATTTAATTAAATTTATTTATGGCCTGTCTACCTAGAGCTATGTTTACGTATGAGGATGTGGAGCATGGGAGGGATAAGGGCGACACTGTCACGCGAATCAAGTGCGCCATCGCCGCTACGCGTAAGGCTTAGGGGTGGCGTACCGTGTTCTTGTAGTGCGTTTACCTATGGACGCCATGCGGTCACCCGATTATTTAAGCGGCAGAAAGCTTCTGACAAACGTCAATGCAGGACCCTATACTAGATCCGCAGAAATTCACCCACAATTGTTTTACCTATAATATTATGAAAATGCCATTCTTGGCATTTAGAATAGTTTTAAAATATTGTTTACCATAAGCGCGATATATTGAATGCTGTACTCCACCCTAGTTTAAATAGTTATTTCTTCTTTTTGTGGAAACAGATTCTACACACATGATATTATTTGTTTTAAAGGCTGCAACCCATTTCACGGGCCAGGTAGACGGGTGCCTTAAGGTTACGATAATTTTCCACGTAATCTTAAAGTCACTTCATCCCAATCCGATGTCGCGATGCTTCATGATTCAAAATACTATGTGAAAAATGTTCGAAACTAAATCCATAAATTTTTAATTTAAATTAATTATTTTAGAGCTTGAAAAGTTCTTAAAATATTTAAAGTGGATCTTCAAAATTTTATAAACTCGATAGTATTTTGCAGTGATTATTGCTTCAGGACAATAAATACTTAGACGCTCGACACTACCCCATGGTTATCTGAAGTGAAATCCTTCAGGGGGTGAAAAGTTTTTAACACTTATTCACCGATTTTCCGTCACCTCTTAAACCAGATGTTATGCCAAGATGATATTTGCTTCGCAGTACTGAAAATTAGAATGGTACAAAAAGTTTTAGTAAAGTAAAATAAAATCAACCCATACGGAGATTAATAGGCAAAGCAAAATTTAAATTGATTTTTCANAAAGTTTTAGTAAAGTAAAATAAAATCAACCCATACGGAGATTAATAGGCAAAGCAAAATTTAAATTGATTTTTCAACATCTCTTAAAACATTAGTATTGTAAAATAAAATTTTAGTGCATTTTTTAGTACGTATTTAAACCGACGAGAGAATAAGGGACATTTCGCTTCAGGATACTACCCATATAAATGACTAAAATATGTTCTGTCTCATAAAAAATTTATAGTTGCGGGCTTGAGCAATTTTTCATTTCTGTCTGGGACATGCTATTTCGGACATAAATCCAATTTTCGTTCAGCCGCAGCAGTGGGGAAAATATTAAATGCTTCCAATCTGCCACACAAAAAATTCCTAGCAGAAATATCAACGGTGTAATGAAAGCAGAATTTTTAACTTTCTATTTTCCAAGCATACAAATGTATATTCCAGGCAGGCGCAGAGGTTTAAGTTGGCCGCAATATGTTGACGTTAGATTATGTTTTTATTATACAAGTATAAAGTATAATTTCACAGTGTTATCGATTCATATACTCACAGTAGTAATAAGTATAAACAAATCAAGTCTTACATAGGTGTTAGTTTAATATCCTAATTTAGATAAATAAATTGTGCAGTTAGTTTGTTTGAAGGTTGCTGTAGAGAAAACCTTTGTTTAGATTTAGTTTGGACCGAACATTGCTTCACTTGTAGACATTATTATGATAGCGCTTCTTTCACAAAAACTACAACTCCTTTCCACGTTTTCTGCATCAGAATCACCGTTTTATTGGAGTTAAAATAAATTTTAAATAAATAATGATACTTAAAACAGTGGAATTTGAAAGCCAGTGAAATAGTTATTTTAAATTTATGGCTATGAATGTTTTTTTTATAATAAATCACGATGAAGCACAAAAATCTGCAAAAAGTTTTTAAATAAAGTGCACGTAATTTGTCTCATTTCTGTAAGGGTATTTAATTTGCATTTTCCAGAAAAATCTATCCCACTCAGGCGAACCAGGTACGATTCCTGCCGGGTCACTCCCAGATTTTCGCCCGTNATTTTCCAGAAAAATCTATCCCACTCAGGCGAACCAGGTACGATTCCTGCCGGGTCACTCCCAGATTTTCGCCCGTGATAATCGTGCCGTATGATGCCGCCTGTCGGTGGGTTTTCTCGGTGATCTCCCGTTTCCCCTGTCCTTGCATCCCGGTGTTGCTCAATACTCACCCTCATCGGCTCTGAAGACCTCGATGTTAAGAGCCGCCCGATTCCCTTCATCCACTCACGAACGCCAAGTGTGTGAGCGGCGGGGAACGAACAGCGCAGGGTTGAGAGATCGTGAGTGCTCTATCATGGTACGAGGCATTCAAAATAATGGAACACTGGTACACAATTAAGGCATATTTCTAACAAATGCGTAAAATTACAATTTTATGTTTCCTTTACTTTCATTGCACAGCAGTTGTCTGAACGTTGCACTGCCGATATTAAATATATATATATATATATATATATATCAAATACAACCTCTAATTCGCAGATAAATCATAGGGCTTCGGCTTACGCATTTAACCAAGCGCCACTGGTTAATAATCTATTATTATACTTGAGAGTTATTAGCTGCATACTTTTTACTGTAGTCAGATCATGGTACATTTGCGTACCACGACGACCTCTTCATAGTACACGGTACACAAGGTCTGATAATGATACACGTGCTACGAAAACGGCACGTCTAACATAGCCGCTAGGTAGCACGAGCGGCAAGCAAACAGCAGCGCTGCCACACGTCCGTCCGGCGAAGCATTCCCAGATGACTAGCCGAGCGGGGCTTGGTAATCCCAGCCCCTCCGGCCGCAAGTGGCTGTTATAGTAATGGATAGCGGTCACGGTGCAGCGCGCTCCCGGGCCTTAAGCCCACCCGCTCGAGTGAATAATTCTCCCGGGAGCTACAAATCTCTTAAAACTTCTTAATTTGACAGCTGGATCCAAGAGCTAAACATCGTATTAAGGGGGAATGGAGTAAGGGCGGAAATAAAAAGGAAACAAATGTANACAGCTGGATCCAAGAGCTAAACATCGTATTAAGGGGGAATGGAGTAAGGGCGGAAATAAAAAGGAAACAAATGTACCATACGAATGCGTTGTTTTGACAGGGCTGTAAGGCCTCGTATTAATACCAGGATATCGTTACTGTCGAGTACACTATGCGTTTTTTATGGCCTAATTTGTCTCATGATCACTTCCATTTGAAGTTATTTGTCCACATATACTTTGCGAAAGGTGAACANACAGCTGGATCCAAGAGCTAAACATCGTATTAAGGGGGAATGGAGTAAGGGCGGAAATAAAAAGGAAACAAATGTAACATACGAATGCGTTGTTTTGACAGGGCTGTAAGGCCTCGTATTAATACCAGGATATCGTTACTGTCGAGTACACTATGGGTTGTTTATGGCCTAATTTGTCTCATGATCACTTCCATTTGAAGTTATTTGTCCACATATACTTTGCGAAAGGTGAACAACATTATCTTTTAATAAAAGAATATAAATCAACTTTACGAGGACTTATTAAAACGGATTCTACGAGAGAGTAAGTGAGCGGGTGAAGAGATTTGGACTACTCTTAACATCGAGGTCTTGAGAGCCAAAGAGGGTGAAGCGAGGTGAGTATGGAGAAGCGCCATAACGCAAGGGCGGGGGAAATGGGAGATCCCGAGAAAACCAGTTGACCAGCGGCATCGTACGGCACGATTCTTACATGTCGAAATCCGGGAGTGATCCCTTCGGGAATCGAACCCCGTTTGCATTTGTGGGAGGGCAGTAGTCTGACCACTACATTGGCACGGTCCCTCTACGAGAGAATTCATGTCTTAACTAAGAGCATATTTAAAATGTAAATAATTTTCGTATATTTTAATTTACTAAATTGTGACCTACCTTTATAAATATGGTTTAAAAGGGAAAATAATTTAATACATTACATTGCACGGCATTCAAAATGCTCCTTATAACAATTCTAACATCATGCTTTTGAAAGTGCCAGAAAATCACAATACAGAAAACCTACTTTTACAACATATAAGAAACAATTTACCTCATGCTCTTCTGACATATTAAATTAATTTTTTTTTTAGTGAGATCGAAAATATTGCCTAGGTACAAATTGGCACCTGCAGAAATACGGGGTAAGGGCGTTTTAAGGGNGCAGAAATACGGGGTAAGGACGTTTTAAGGTATTTTTGTTTACCAGAATTTACATAATTTCTTTCAGTTTGCACCAACAGACACGAACACTCTTGTTACACAAAAAATGCACAATGGCCTCTTAACTAAATACTTATTCCGTTTTGAATTAGTGGGTGTGATTGTCCTATCTAATAAAAGGCAAGCTATTTATATCATTCGTACGTGAAAAAAAATATTTTCCTCTGATTGGATGGCAAACTTCATTTTCATTGGCTTAAAAGCTTCCTTTTTTTCCGGTAAATAGTTTAGGATTTCAGATATCGGGTAAGCATACATGGTTGTGGTAGTTTATATTTGTTAACTCTTACGATGACTTCTGATTAGCACCCCTTCGTTATAACGGTAAAATTCATAACACACGTGAACGTAAATGCCATGTATGTACTTCATTCTTAAAGTGAGACAACCATGAAGTCAGTATAAGATTTTCATTTCGCCGCAACGAGAGTATTCATAGTATAATAAAATGTACGCGTCTGTGATACGCATTGTCGTAGATACATTTTTTTTTCGTTAATGGTGGTACAGTTTCTTTTATTTCTATTGAATTGAACAGAATGATACATTTTCATCGATATTGCTCGTTAGTAAAAGTTCTGGACATCACACATCAGCAGCAAATGTAATACGTTATTCATAGGGTAAATATTAAACAAATATGAAATATCAATTTACTTATTAAGTGCTTTTATAAGATCACCTTAAATATCAAGGTTAACTTACGTGTTGTGCCACGTCAGTCATTCCATGGAGAGCCCAACAAGTGAATTGCCCCCTAAAGCATTTGCATCATAATTTTATTTCTCTTCTCTTGTTTCTTTATAGCAATGGAGGCTAGAAGTGACAGTAAAAAATTTTGTCGTAATTCTTGCAGGGTTTATTGACAAAATTTTCTTCAGGCTTTTTATGGATTTCCGTGAATAATAGGTCAACGGCTAAATACAAAGAAGACAGTGTGAGTTAGAATTCCAGCTAATGTGAGCTTAAAAGCTATAATAATTTTAAATAATTTTAAATCTTTAGAGTACTGTTTATTGAAATCACTGAATGCTTATACAGATCTCGTTCACTGAAGGAAAAAAAAAATTTCACCCATGCTACTCTATGTAGATTAAACCTATTATTTTAGCTACACTCGTTCGTTAAAAGTTTTAATTTGATAATTTGCAAAAAGAAACCCATTTTGAAACTACCATAATATCTTCATATATATCAGAATCTGAGAATATAAATGTGTGTGGTTCGATGAAATACAAAAAATATCTCGGGTCCCTGAGTGAATATTAGATGTTAACCAGTCCGTAAGCAGTGACAAGAGAAGTTCGAAAATGTTTCTTATTTTGAATTGTCTCCTTAGTGATAGTAACGCAACTTTCAGTTTCAAGTATGGCGACTGCATACGGCTGTACTGGTGAATATTTGTTTACAGATAGTAACGTGTTCAATGAATAAGAATAGTTACGTATGATGCATAGGCATACACATAAAAATACATTTTCAGCTAATACAGAAAGAAACGTACCACATAAACGTTCAATTTTGAATACATAAATTTAACTTACACGTATCTGGAAACTGAGCCGCTGGAAATAATTTATCAAATGATTTATGGGTTTTGGACATCAAGGTGAGCCTTCTGTCTGTGTGGGCTGTGTGCATGCAACGAGAGTAAGTCAGAAAGTAAATTTTCCTATTTTTTGTACGTGAACGCGTAAATATAGGCCAGGATACAAAACACAATTTTTATTTCGTCTACATTCCCTTTTTTTTGACAAAATCTTCAGATTTTTTAAGGATTTGGCATAGCCTAAATTGGGGTTTCCCATTCCCTGATTATAGAAGGTGGCATCCTGCTCGTTGNATCAGCAGCAAATGTAATACGTTATTCATAGGGTAAATATTAAACAAATATGAAATATCAATTTACTTATTAAGTGTTTTTATAAGATCACCTTAAATATCAAGGTTAATTTACGTGTTGTGCCACGTCAGTCATTCCATGGAGAGCCCAACAAGTGAATTGCCCCCTAAAGCATTTGCATCATAATTTTATTTCTCTTCTCTTGTTTCTTTATAGCAATGGAGGCTAGAAGTGACAGTAAAAAATTTTGTCGTAATTCTTGCAGGGTTTATTGACAAAATTTTCTTCAGGCTTTTTATGGATTTCCGTGAATAATAGGTCAACGGCTAAATACAAAGAAGACAGTGTGAGTAAGAATTCCAGCTAATGTGAGCTTAAAAGCTATAGTAATTTTAAATAATTTTAAATCTTTAGAGTACTGTTTATTGAAATCACTGAATGTTTATACAGATCTCGTTCACTGAAGGAAAGAAAAAAAATTTCACCCATGCTACTCTATGTAGATTAAACCTATTGTTTTAGCTACACTCGTTCGTTAAAAGTTTTAATTTGATAATTTGCAAAAAGAAACCCGTTTTGAAACTACCATAATATCTTCATATATATCAGAATCTGAGAATATAAATGTGTGTGGTTCGATGAAATACAAAAAACATCTTGGGTCCCTGAGTGAATATTAGATGTTAACCAGTCCGTAAGCAGTGACAAGAGAAGTTCGAAAATGTTTGCTTATTTTTAATTGTCTCCTTAGTGATAGTAACGCAACTTTCAGTTTCAAATATGGTGACTGCATACGGCTGTACTGGTGAATATTTGTTTACAGATAGTAACGTGTTCAATGAATAAGAATAGTTACGTATGATGCATAGGCATACACATAAAAATACATTTTCAGCTAATACAGAAAGAAACGTACCACATAAACGTTTAATTTTGAATACATAAATGTAACTTACACGTATCTGGAAACTAAGCCGCTGGAAATAATTTATCAAATGATTTATGGGTTTTGGACATCAAGGTGAGCCTTCTGCCTGTGTGGGCTGTGTGCATGCAACGAGAGTAAGTCAGAAAGTAAATTTCCCTATTTTTTGTACGTGAACGCGTAAATATAGGCCAGGATACAAAACACAATTTTTATTTCGTCTACATTCCCTTATTTTTTGACAAAATCTTCAGATTTTTTTTAAGGATTTGGCATAGCCTAAATTGGGGTTTCCCATTCCCTGATTATAGAAGGTGGCATCCTGCTCGTTGAGCCATTTCACCACTTCGTCTTTCTCTTCGTCCTCACTGTTTGCTGCTCAGGTTGTTCGATGTCAAAGTTCTGGTCCTCATTACGGCGAGTCGAGTTGTTGCGCAATGCCAGGCTTCAAGTTTCCTGCACCACAAACAGCCTTATTGTACATCCGGCATTTGCAATGTTTTTTCTTTCACACCCACCGTACAGTCCGGACTTGGCTACTTCAGATTCTCATCTGTTTGGCGAGATGAAGAATCATCCGTGGGCCAGGAGATTTTCCATCGACGACGTAGCAGGTAACAGGTTCAAAGCGTTTCTCCCAGAATTCTGGGAATGCGCGGTGCCTTTGACGGGAAATGTCTTCACGCGTGATCGGATACGCATATTCTATAACATTGTGCTGGCAGTGGGTTCAGACTACCTGACAATAAATAACACGTATTCGTGGAACTCGAGAGATGACGTCGGTAACTGCGACGTACGAGGCTCGCTTATTATCGTGGTTATAACGAGCGCTAGAAGGACCTTCTTATCGCCCAAGGTGACGCATCCCATCACTCATTGCAGCAGTATGCAGGAGAAAGGAGAGTTCCTTGGAACTGTTGTGGTATTCGTTCATTAAGCTGGAATAAGATACTGTTTACTCAGTGGTTGAAAGCTTTCCACTCAAAAATTCGCCAATGTCANTTCGTTCATTAAGCTGGAATAAGATACTGTTTACTCAGTGGTTGAAAGCTTTCCACTCAAAAATTCGCCAATGTCAATCAGGAAAATCATATCGTGACAACCTCAGTGCCGTTATATTCATATAAAAAATGTAACCTTCGTTGAAGCAACTAACACAATCTGTATCGCGTATGACCAAATGTTGTGTTACGCCTGTATTTAGTTGTGCCATGCCAGGCTGTCAAAATTGCCGTGGCAGGGTTTCATTCATCTTGGCCGGAACCAAAGCAGAGAAGAAATACACAATATACACAACTTGAATTTTTTTTCCCCCAGAACAGGTGTCTCCATGTTATGACCTGTTTAGTACATACCGTGCGATTTAATGTGAAAGGCGTATGTAGAGCGTGGTATTACTCTCACAAAGAATATTTTAATCACTTGGATCCAACTAATTGTCACCATTATCAGTGAATTCTGACCTGGATTTGAACTTGCTCGGCTCCACATGACAGCTATGACTTCTTAGCAACCTAACACACAATTTAGGTATGTCTTAGCGAGTATGGAACACTCAGGATCGCATGTAGCAGCCATTCTCAGTAGGCTATAATCAACATGCGTCAACCACTGGGAAGAAACACAATTGAAAAATACCACTACTTACTGAAAATAAATACACACATATACTTGAGGAAAATTACGTGAGATTTAATTTGAAAGAAACAGTTTTGATTGTGACACCATGAAATGAAATATGATCTGTAAAATTATTACGTAGAAATAAAATTACAAGTTTCAAATTAAGTCTTGGCCGTAACTCCGACTGTAGCCGCTTTCGTACGTATCTCTTACAAAAATTCAAAAATTATTTATGTCCTAGAGATTTCTTAATTTTTTGCAAAAAGTATATCAAATTAAATGAACTGTTTTTTTCAAACCAACTCAGCAGGGCTCCAAAGGCAAATTAGGCAGAATAACTTCAACATACTATGATCCAAGATAGCGTAACGCAAGCCAAAAATATTTCCAAAAATTATTAATTAGAATTCTGGCGACGTCTCTGCGTTGAAATTTTGAAAATAATGGAAAAGCTTAATCGCAACGACATCTTGTAGGATCTTATGCGGCTGTTTCCGGAAGTCGCTGAACTTTATTTGTTCCTTCGCAATGCTCTCGGGCCTGTGATACTCTGTTACAGTCCATATTTATCCGTTCGCAACATTGCGATAGATCTAACGTACATTTCATTACTTAAACCACATAAGTAGCGCGTGCAGGCTGCCTTCCTGTAATTCTATGCAGCGCGTCTTCGTCCTGTTGCGCAGTCTCCACAAATGGTACGCACTCGGCCAAATTAATAAGAAAACTAAAATTTCTACTAAGCCGATGACCCACTAGGTCTCGACCTGCCTTGCGGAAACAAGATGGCTAGACGCGTTCCAAACTACGTACTTATTAACGCCTTCAAAAGTCACGCCAATCACGAGACTGCTACATCCTACAGTAAATCACGTATTACGTCACACTTTACTATGGTAACCAAATAATAAATCCTCTATGAAAGTGCCGCACATACAAATAACTTCGCGGTAGAAATTCAGAAAGACGTAGAATAATAATTAACCTTGAATACTCTTTCTGAGGTTATAACATATTGCAACTAGCAATATATATATATATATATATATATATATAAAATCCGAAGTAAATAAAATATATCTGCCACTAATAAAAAACAAATAAATAATGCAAGGTTACGTTACGATACACAGTGCAAAAAAATTGAAATAAACGTGAAAAATAAATATTGTTGTTTTTGAGGCGTTACAGCGATAAGTCCGTTAAATATTGTAATAAGAATGCTTGAGGGGCGAAATTCAGTTCGTGAAGAATGGAAGTCTCAATAAAAATAAAATAACTAAATTTGATTTCTAATTTATTCACACAGCCATTACTTACAGTTTTAAATTATTTACCTCCACACTACATATTTTTATTTTTCAATGAGAGCAACATTTAATGTACATTTCAACTCTCTTTAACGTCCTTAAGAATGACGCTGTTTCTTTATAGTAAATTAACACCTTCCCATCATTAACACACGCTCCATCTGTCTGTTGCATCACTCAAACATTTAAATCAACAGTCCAGCCTCTCAGCTGCACTCTTCACTTCTTGATACTTGCAGTCGCAGATTTTCCTTCCGCTCGTCACTTCTCTCGCCGCTCGTCATCTATCGCTGAAATTCAGCTACTCATCCATTCAACAACTGCCGGCCCGTAGACCCGTTGCACTATTTATACTCTGCTGGCGACCTGGAAATTTCGACCACCCCGAGTCACAATTAGAGAAACTGGGGCAGCAAACCACAAGAAAAGTCTTCAGATAAATACAGAAACGCTGAAAAATGGGTATCCTGTTGGCTAGCATTTTGTAGCAGATACGCGGTTCGGGTATAGCTCGTTTGTTATTACAAACATTCCATTGACTTGCTGCCACCGCTATAAAAGTGCTCTGTCCTTTACTTCCACTAGCCTGCGCGGAACAAAGCAGCGAGCGTGTAACAATCGCAATATACCTTTACCAAAGTTGGTGATGCAAGTGTCCAATTGAATATGTTAGCATATAATTGGACCCCCGACACCTAACCACCGAATTACAAATGTATTAATAAATAATAATTTTTCTATCATCACTTAATAAAAAGGGAATAGGTAACAACATCTTGTAAGTATAGATGGAAATTGTATTATTTGCTTTGTAGAAAGATTTGTATCTGAAAATAAAAGAAAACATTGATACAAGTAAAAATAAAATAGGACGAGAGCAGTTTCTGTCGTAAAGTCATGCCTTCTTCTGGAGGGACCGCTTCACTGAAGCTTAAATGTATTTTCGTCCAAATTAAATTTTCCCGTGAAATTTAAGGATAAATGGATACACAGTGTTACATTTCACTTATTCCTCACTGTGATTGTCGTGCGTCAGAACTAGATATCACCGTAAGCAATTACTTCTTTTAAACTCTAAAGGCATTTTTGTGAAATTCGTATAATAATTCATTAATAGTATAAAATATTTAATACATTGGTTTTAATGCACAACGTGTAAATTTTTTTTGTGATAAACATGTTACTTTCCGATATGAAGCTAAGTTTCGTTGTTAATGTTCGTTTGCTTAAAACAGTTCATTTCAGAAATATTGTTATTTTCGTATATATTTCCTAACAAAATATTAAAATAATTTAATGTAAATTGTTGAATATATGACGAAATTAATGTGAGTGTAGTAATAAAGCTATATTTCAAGATTATTTTGTCTTAGGTTTACCTATGTTGCCAATTTCACAGTGTTTTGAAATTAAGTATCATTATTATAGTTTTAATTTATTTGCGGGACGAACAATGTCCTATATCCTTTTTATTGCCTACAGAGGGTCAGATTTTAGTGACAAATATTCAAAATTACATCTGGCGTCCTTTATCGTGTGCTTTTGTTTCACTTTGACAAACTTTGCTACCTTGAGTTTTATTCTAGAGGCATACTTTAATCACATTTTAAATAACAGCAGTGGTAACAGATAATTCAGTTAGTACTATTCTTCGAGGTCTGTAATATTAAAAAAATTACGGGTAGCATATTTTTTTTTGAGGAGATTGTTAAACACATTACGAAATTTGTTTGCGGAAAAAATCGAGGGTTCGAATCTGATATATTTCCTCGGAGCAGAAATGTACACCTTTTCGTAATTAATTGGTAACTTTATTGAAGAGATTTCCGTTTTAATGTGCATCAGTAGAAGTGTCTTTTATAAAATACTGAAGAATTTATTCTGCAATAATGCTTACAGATATAATTGACATCTAATTTCACTGGTGCTGGAACAAGTCTACAATGATTTATATTTCAATAATAATATAATTATTTATCCATACGAAATTTTTTGCATCTGTCAAAATTACAATATGTTATATACGTTCGCCTTTAAATGCAGCGAGTTTCCATTTAAAATGTATTTCCTACTGTCATATAGTAGAGAGAAAAAAATCGAGAACTAACGGGAAAACCAAAAATATGTCAGGCTAACTCCTTAGTTGTGAGATTTTTTCTTTCTACATTTAGCGAATTTTTGTAAGCAACAATTTTAATTTTGATATAATCTAGTTAGCCAAATTTGTATAGGTACTTTAAGAAAAAATGTCCACTCCGGATTTGAGATCAGGCCCTGGTTGATTCTAAAAGGCCCTGGCCGATTTGTTTCCCGTTCCTCAATAAAGGTCTTACCGAATTAAAAATTTACTTGCTGAGAGAATTACATTAGTTAAATTTGTTACTCTAAAGATGCCGGGATAATATTTTCTATCGTTATAAATTTTGTAAAAATTATATATCCAGCAGTGATAGTTCGACGATTATTTGCAAAAAGATCACTTAACCCAGAGTACATTTTTAAATATACGCTAGCAAACCTGGAACTGTATCATGATCGATACAAACACTTATGCCACCGGTACATATAAATATGGCATAAAAAACTCGATGACTACATTAACGCATACTTCAGGTCTCAAAACCTTACTTCAAAATGCTATTTGTTATCTTATATTACATCAGATACTATGTTATTTTATTAGTCAAGAGGTTCCTTACAGGGTCTTGATATATTTTAACTATAATGTATAAGTTAAAAACACACAAGTGAAAAACATTATTTTTNAAAAAACTCGATGACTACATTAACGCATACTTCAGGTCTCAAAACCTTACTTCAAAATGCTATTTGTTATCTTATATTACATCAGATACTACGTTATTTTATTAGTCAAGAGGTTCCTTACAGGGTCTTGATATATTTTAACTATAATGTATAAGTTAAAAACACACAAGTGAAAAACATTATTTTCAGTAAAAAAAAGAGGAAAAAAATAATAGTATTGTTGTGTGTTTTCCGGTTTCGCCCAAACCACGTGACCAGCGTTTCCATATGTTCGCCATTTCACCTAGAGAAGAAATTCTTTTTCCAGTGGTGCAAGATAGAGGATGATTAATAATTAATGTCGTCTACTACTACTATTGTGTATTATTCAAGTGAAATCCAAGAGGAGTTACTGATAATCATTTTGAAAGAGGATGGCAAATGTTAATTTACAGAAAATTTAATAAAATATTACATTCGCTTGCGACACTCAGTTGCGACTTAGAATGCTGCATGTTACACGCACCGCATGGAAGGGAGATTAAGTGTTCATAAATTCTATTCCAAACCAAGGTAATGTAAATTACCTTATTTAATATCGATATATAGTACGTTTTAGTTTGATTGATATGTGTGGAGCGGAGAGTGGGGGGCGCGACATACAAATACGAGGCTAGCCTTGAAATTTTGTGCAGTGCAATACCAGAATTCCCTACTAAATGTTTCCACCTCGTGGTCAATCTAGTGGGGTGAATAGCAATCTGCTTCAATAAATTAATTCGCACCTCCGGCAGATAGGTAAGGCTTTATATTTCCTCGACCACCGAACAATTATAAGCACCGATTTCTGTCGGAGTCAATTATTGTTCATACGGGTAGTTCTTTATAAGATCTTAATACATTAATTTTTCAAACATCCTTTTTTTTTATTTTAAAACAATTTCTGCAACTAAAGTTGTTGGACACCATTTCCTAACTCAGGAAATATTCAATCAATCTGAACAGAAACTAGCACGAATAGAACGTAATCTGAACCTTTGATTTAGCAAAAAAAATTACCTTAACAGCCGATAATTTTAGAAGACACCGTTTACGAAAATAAACGCCACTTCAAAGTATCCCCACAATATTTTACGCATTAGTAGGGTTGAACTAAACCACTATAAAATATATTATTGCATTAATTCAATGAATTGTTTTAAAAATTATGACCATAAAAACATTTTAAGTTAGAGTTAGTATCCAACGAAAACTTTAAACTTAATTCAACCAAACCTGCAACGGTAGCAGTATCTTTTATATGTAATAAATAATATACCTATCCATAGACTTTTTGTTCGCCATTTATAAAATAGCACCATTTNCAGTATCTTTTATATGTAATAAATAATATACCTATCCATAGACTTTTTGTTCGCCATTTATAAAATAGCACCATTTCAAAATAATATGTCTCGAAAAATACAAAACCGATAACCGCCAAATCGAGCACGTGAATAAAATGTTAGGGGATGAAACATTTTTTCGAATGGGGAAATATAAATTCTTTTTAAATTACAGTTTTTATACTGAAAATTAAAATAATTTACACCCAAATTTTGATCCTTGCAGTGTCTATGTGAAGAAAAAATAAATTAATTTCCAGCTTTATACCCGACTTTTTGTGAGGTTACATCACATATGCAGTTATATAGAGAGTTCCACTATAACATTGTAGAAACTACTAAAACGAGTACCGTCGCACTGATATACATATATTTAAAACTCTTGCACATAGCACTAATGAAGTGTTTTAAATTATGAGTTACTTATTTTTCGTATAGCAAACTTTCTAAAATTCTCTTTGCATTTTATGGCCCTGAAACTTTTAAACTGATTTCGATTCAACATGANCGTATAGCAAACTTTCTAAAATTCTCTTTGCATTTTATGGCCCTGAAACTTTTAAACTGATTTCGATTCAACATGACTTAATGACATTTATTGAAGCATGTGGAAAATATATTGTAATAAATGATGACGCGTTGAAATATATCACCAGCGAATTAAATTAATATCTTATCTGTAATACATGTCAAACAAATTTTGACTTCATTTTGTTTTGAAAACCTTTTGTGGAAAGCCAATAAGAATTTTTTTGTATTCCAGCTTGGTATTTATGTGCTGTGATTTTATTAATGTAGCGTTACATAGCTCAACTTTTCTAAAATTAGATCGATTTAACGGAATCATTCTGCGCTCTAAATTTCTTTTGTTTATAACTTCAAACGTCAGCCATTTTATAAGACAGTGCATCCCAAATGTATTGCTATAAGTGTACACAAAAAACAAGTAATTATTCTATTATGTACCATCAAATCTTGCAAAATAAAAAATTCAGCTCAGAAATTTCAAAGAAATAATATCCTACAGTAAGATTTTCAATACATTATCAAAATTGTTCATATAAATTTGCAGAGCACTTTAAGCCAATTATTTAAATCCCTAGATTATAGCTATAATTGTCTTCACCATATTGACATAGTGGTAAAATGCTAATAATATGTGTGTTTGTATATAGTATATATTATTTATATAGTATCGTAAACAATTCGGAAGTTAATGTTATTTGTTTATTTAATTAAGGGTAAATCTTCATCGTTCACGATACGGGGTACGTTAAGTAGATGCGAAAGTATAATTGTAATTACTAATACTTTTTGTCTTGATCGCTGAGCTAGACCACTAATTTATTTTGTGAAAGTCGGCGTTTTGCTTAGTATAAGTTTTGCATGATATTGATAAGATAATATCACATATATGTTGATGATTTATTTGTAGGATTAACTGATTTTTTGCATTTTTCCCACATTGCTTACTCATAAGTAAAGAAATATTAATATAAAATGGTAAACTTTTTTGATAATTCTTACAATCGCATCGGCCGCGATGGTTGAGCGGTTAGATTGCTCGCCTCCCACCAGTGTGAACCGGGCTCAATCCCCGGCCGGGTCACTACTACATTTTCGCATGTGGTAGTCGTGCCGGACGATGCCGCTGGTCTGCAGATTTTCTCGGTGATCTCCCGTGATAATTACATAGTAAATGTCTCAGTCAATTGCAAGTAAGGAAAAGGCCACAGCCTGTGATCAGAAACCAACCCATTATTCGCCAAGAGAAATTTCGGAAAACCAATAGCATGATGGCTGGGAATCTGAACCGAAGCTAGGTTGTCCTGAATGCGAGTTCAAACGTTTTATCACTGCGACAGATCACTCGGTGACAACCGGACTGAATAATTTCAGATAACAACGATTATAGTTGTTTCGCCACGATGCACTACAATGGTAAGATGTGGGAATTTTTTCTGCTATTGATACTCATTTTCCCATCATACTGAATCATAACTACCCAACAACAGTTATAATAGTGGCATACAATAACCATTTTACGAGACTGATGCAAGTTTTGACCTTGTAAACGACTGTTTCATTTCTGCATTTACGATATGTGAAAACACTATTGAGCCTTATTTTCGTAACACGTTTGAATTAATGTTCAGCCACGGTACCGCAAGTTAACTCGTTAGTTCCTAGCTATACATTTATACAACAAACTTTTCTGTCCCACAGCAAGATGTTCTTTATAAAAAATTTGAAAATTATAATGTCCAAGATAAGCTTCAAGAACTTTTTGAAGAATATTTTTGTAACCACGTTTTTGCCTAGTCTATTCACTGTGTAATTATATTAACATTTCTGTTGAACTCCATTGAATATTTTTGGAAGGCACAGATTTTTCTATGCCCCAGCAGAATTTATGCAATGGCAGATGACCAATAAAAATATTTTATAGTTTCCTCCCTCACAGCCCTTTTCAAATATACATATTTTCCCCCCTTCATTAAGATTCTGTATCTGCTTGCTCCGTCTTTTTCAATTGCCATTTATTTATCGCTTCGGAGACGAGNCCCCCCTTCATTAAGATTCTGTATCTGCTTGCTCCGTCTTTTTCAATTGCCATTTATTTATCGCTTCGGAGACGAGCGCGACAGGAATGGATTCAGGACGCATGCGTGCTCGAAGCTCACATTCGAATAAACGTCAACTCAACGCAGCATGCGCCTCAGACGTTTAACCCCCTATCGACCACCGGAATGAGTTTCACTATACACTTAATGAGGCTGGTTTATTGGTCCATTGTGCGGGGGAAGGTATCGCGTGCTAGTAACCCCACCTGCCTCTATTTTTTTTTCCAGGAGTCGAACTATAAGGAGGAGGGTGACATCGTCGCTGCGTCCCGTCGTCCTACGGGGGGCGAAGAGGGTGGAATTGGCGTGGTTGGCGTCGTCGGGCTCAGGGAGGGGTAGGGGGTTATTTACGCCNTGGCGTCGTCGGGCTCAGGGAGGGGTAGGGTGTTATTTACGCCGAGCCGAGAGCTCGGCACGCTACCGCAGGGGGTAGCGGATGTTCGCAGCCGAGGTGGACGCAGGCTTCAACATGCTGCCTGCGCCGCCGGACACCCTCCACAAAAAAGAGGGCGCAAGGCGGAATAAGTAATGGCAGTCAGTTGGATCCATCAATCTTGTAGAATCCATCAACCTTCACAGGCGAGCTCGCGCGCGGGCAAGCAGCGCATAAAAATAACTCCCCGCCAGTCAATAAATAGTACCTGCTCCTGCCGCCACTGCTGCGATTCTGAATGCGCGTTTGTGTTCGCGGTGAAATTATTTCACTGAAAAATATGGAATGTTAAGTTCATCAGTTGACTTACAGCGGGCATCTTTCAGGCTCTGGCAAATCTGTGAAAGGTGAATATGAGTAATTTGAACCGACTTTCTAGTGTTCTTCAAACTAATTATTAATCATATAAAAACAGTAAGTGGAGAATTTATTCAGTATTATAATTTTGCGGTATCTATAAATATTAACGATTTTGATTTTGAAAAAATGGTACAGTAATTATATTAAGAGACATCGAATATTATAGGTTATTACAATTTAGTAGACAGCCAATATTTAATATTTGTGGAGTAGTTGCAAAATATTACCTGTGCGTTCCAGTANGTTATTACAATTTAGTAGACAGCCAATATTTAATATTTGTGGAGTAGTTGCAAAATATTACCTGTGCGTTCCAGTATTTTCTAGGCGTGGAATAATGACATTTACAAAATACCTTACTTTTAGTTTGCGTCACGCAATTTCAACATTATTTCCAGTGTAGCTATACATGACTGCTACAAAGTATTCATCGGAATTCAAGGCACTCTATTTTAAAGAGTAATGCATCGAAAATTANAGCTATACATGACTGCTACAAAGTATTCATCGGAATTCAAGGCACTCTATTTTAAAGAGTAATGCATCGAAAATTAAAATTTATGCATGAAAAGAAGTGGAAACTCTTTCAAGTTTTTCTCACGCCCCTTCGTCGCACGACAAGCGTCCAAGCGATAGTCAAGTTGTGCCCATATATTCTGTAGCATTCCCCACTATCAATGGATATCAGAGCAGAACTGAAGTGTTCCCTTAGCTCTGCCATTATTACAGGCTGTGGTGGGACANTCAGAGCAGAACTGAAGTGTTCCCTTAGCTCTGCCATTATTACAGGCTGTGGTGGGACATAAGCATGGTCCTTAACTGCTCCCCAAATTAAAAATCCGTTTGGCATCAGATCAGGTGACCTGGATGGGGGGGGGATGTAAACATAGCTATGAAGTCCTGACCAACATAGCCAATCGAGTAGTGCTAAAGTTAATTACACTCATGTTGCGACAATTAATATTTTACGGATAAATGTAACATTGATTCATCACTGAATAAAAAAATTGTTGCGAGACCATCATCCTTCAATGCTTCCGGTATTGACGGAAAACATCAAAGCTTGACTCTCTGTTGGCTCACATTTTTTAAGGCTCAGAAACTGGAAGTGAGGAGAGCAAACGCAGTTGCAGACACCCAGATTGTCAAGATAGATGAATAAGGTCAATGCTGTATGGCAAGTGTATTTAGTGGCGACAGACACACTGATATTCTGGTATTTTGTTGAACCAAGAAAAAAGGGGCTGCAAAATTCAAGGTTTCAGACCTGGTACTAAGAGTAAACTGTAAAGAATTAAAGATTTTCAGGTGCAGTTGAACCTGTAAAATACTGTCTGTTATTTGTTCACGCTATAACAGGCTGCAACACTACATTGTCTGACTTCTGTTAGAGCAAATTAAAGATAATTTGAGGTAAGTATCAAATTGGCGAATAGTGATCTCTGTAACTGATAATCAAACCTCTGCCAAAGCAGTTCGAAACGTCACCCCCCCCCCTTCTAATTTTGATAAATCAGGATTTCCTCCGTAATGTTTACATTACACGTTGTAACACTAAAAAGTAAACTATCTGTTTAGACAAATTATAAATCAGCACGTTTAAATGAGCAGAAATGTTTCTCTTGTCGGAGCATAGGGTAAACCGTGAAATCGACGTAGAAATTTTAGTTGAGTGTCCGGATGGGTAGGCAACAAACGTTATAGAGAACTAGAGACTGAACGAAACACAAATGTAAAACGAACAGCGCTTGTATTTCAAATGTGCAAAGAGTCGTGTGCTGGGCGAGAGGCCGGTTGCGCTGTATTAACGGGTGGTGGTACGTTGTCGTATTGTGCAACACCAAGGGCGATTACTAGTAAATAAGGGGTGACGTACTGTGACTCGATTTTTCGGGGCGCGTTACTTCCGTAATAATCACTTAAGGGAAAAGTGGCATATATACCAGCGCTTAGATACCATATTTTTGTGCGGAATAATTTGTTTGAAGTAAAGCGACGTTTTTCAAATACAACCATTATATTAAGGCTCCCGCCTACCAGGAGCTTTTTTTCGCTCTTGAGCACGAAAGGCGCATGAGCTATAAGGGCGACAATGCCTTGGGCATAAAGTACGCCATCGCCACTAAGCGCAAGGCTCTGAACTAACGTGCAATGCTCTCATTGCACAGCATGTACCTATGGGTCTTTCAGCAGTGACCCTATTATTTATTTGTGGAAAGTCAGTAGAAATGTTAAATTGAGGGCCCTTGAGTATTTTTGTATGCATCTGACGCGTGCGTTTTGAGATATGTAACACTTTGAAAAAGATGTTCTAGCCATTTTGGAGTATTCATAAATGGTGTTTCTAATATGAGTGACGCCTGGAAAGCACCCAATAGCCCTCGTCTGAAGTGTGAGTTTTTTTTTTTTTAGTAGAGGAGCACATTGGACGCACCTTTTATAGTTTCGCAGAAAAATTGGAATTACTAACAGTCTGTAACGCAGTTCAAGCGTCAGGTATGCGGGAACCTTAATCAAGACAGCCACTGCCCATATTTCAAGCTAGCAGCGAGCACAAAGTACTTAAGGGTTCATATGCAAAATAGGCGCTTATTCCGCGAACTACAATCGCACGCACCACCAAACAGCGGCACTTGCCTATAACACGTCGGAATGCCGTTCGCGAATCATCGCCTGGTAACCTTTCGCAGCACTCATGAGCCAATTAAACACGATCCTCGTGCAGCCAATCAGAGATTGGATACGCCCACTTCAAAGGAACCGTCTCGTCATTTCCCATCTATGCACTTTTCTACTCTGTGCCGCGAGCCTCGTGAGCAATTTCCTCAGACGCAGCGCCCAGCGCCCGAGGAAATGTTTTGGGAAAGATTGCCTCCACCGGTAAATACGGAGGGAGCGTCCATTACCCGTCGGAAACAGGTTCTCGCGATGGGTATCTATTCCAGTCGGCGCGGTGTCGGGTATGACGTGCCGTGACGACAGGCAGTCGATCACGCTCCCACGAAATCTGCATTTCTCGTATTTCCAATCTCGGCGCGGCCCGCGTCTTCGCTGCGCCAGTATTTCAACAAACTGGTAACCTCCTTATTACCTCGGCCGCCACTGCTACCACAGGGAGGAAAGCGTTCCGTGTCACGATATTGTTGTGGGGCCATTACTGCTGCTCGCTGCTTTGCAAAATGTCCACTTTTTTTTTTTTTTTAGGAATGAAACCTTAGCACATTAATAAAATAAGTGAGGGTAGAAAAAGTACAATTTCTTTGAAATAAACTATTTTTGTGATTATTTTATTCAGTCTTTCCACTTTAAAAATTCGAAACACACCTTATTTAAGTTAAAGCTTCATCATAATTGTTAAAATAACCCAAGAAAATAAAAATCGTCCATATCGACTTTCCTTTACATTCATTCACATATATTTATCGCAGAGAGCCATTTCAATTAGAGCTATGGGATATCCGGAAATTCGATTTATGATTGAAACACTAACCATATCGTTATCAGTTTGATATGTGTCTTTCATAAAGTACTGAAAATCAACGGCGATGTATCGTAAATATCGGCATCTAGAATAGTGTCATCGCAAATGTTGGTCATATTGATAGCGTGCTAATATCACAAATATTGGTTATATTTACATCGCGAATATTCTTTGTACAGTCATTTCAAATATCTAAATCCGAAAGTACAAATTGAAAAGGATGTTCAAAAATCCACGTTCAGGTGGGATCAAAAGAGGTAAAATATATTTACTCTTTTACCAACATCTCTTACATAGTAGATACCTCGGTGTGCTTTCTTTTCTTCTAAAAAAACGCTTTCAGTATTTTTCTAAACTCGGTAATTAATGTGATAAAAAGCAGTACATTTTTTCGTTTCCAACCTTAATATAAGAGCAGTAATTTTACCACTTAAATTATAGTTTACTTTTAAAAAAATGGTTCACTGCCGTAAAGTTGGTGGATGATACTAATTGACAATACCGACGAGAGAGTGACTCCATTGCATAAATATCATGGATTGTAACAACGTCAATATTTGAATTGTGTATATAGATGACTACTATAAATGATTCAACGGATTTCAAAGAACTGTGCTTTTAAGAGTATTACCCTGATATTAAAGATTGGTGCAAGAAAATAAGCGGAAATTCTCCAAGTTTTTCTCAAGCCCCAAAAATGTTCTATGTGTGCCTCATTTGGTCGCATGACACATGCCGAAGCCATAGTCAAGTTATGCCCATACCTTCTGTAGTATTTCACCACCAATGGATATAACAGCAGCACTGAAGCGTTCTCTCAGCTCTGCTAGTGATTAAGGCTGCAGTTGGACGCAAACACGACCCTTAACGTATCCCCTGTGGAAGGAATCTCATGACGTCAAATCTGATGATTTGCTCGACCGGGGGGGGGGGGCATGCGAACAGAGCTACGTCATCCTGACCAAAACTCTCATTACAGCGAAGTGGAAGTTCATAATTTAGGTAGTGGCGAACGTTGGTTTTCCCATTTGATTTTGTAAGTGGTTGATGAGGGGAGGGGGTTGTTCCATCTTGTTTTAAGAGGAAATTTCTGGAGTCTGTGTTCAGGCATGGAAACAACCACGACTGCAACATATCCAGGAGATTATTGCCAGCGATTAGNTCAGGCATGGAAACAACCACGACTGCAACATATCCAGGAGATTATTGCCAGCGATTAGAATTTGGCATCAGAATGCAGGAAGCATTGAAGGATGATGGTTTGACAACAAATTTTATATTCAGTGATGAAGCAATGTTACATGTATCCAAAAAATTTTAATTGTCACAACATGAGTGTGATTAACTTTTACACTACTGGATTGGATGTGTTGGTCAGGACTGCATAGCTACGTTCACATTCCCCCTCCCCTCACCCGAAGGTCTCATGATCTTACATCATATGAATTCTTTCTTTGCGGAGATGTTAAGGACCATGCTTACGTCCCACCACAGTCGGTAATACTGGCAGAGCGAAGGGAACACTTCAGTGCTGCTCTGATATCCATTGATGGTGGGGACACGCTACATAAGGTGAAGGCAGAACTTGACTATCGCTTGGACGTGTGTCGTGTGACGAAGGGCCATCATGGAATATTTGTAAGGCGTGAGAAAAACTTGGAGAGTTTCCACTTCTTTTCATTCGTCAGTTATAATTTTAAATGCAATACTCTCTAAAATAGAGTGCCTTGAATCCCGATGAATACTTCGTGGTATCCATGTATAGCAGCACGGGAAATAATGCTGAAATTAATTGACGCAAACTAAATGTAAGGTATTTTGTAAATATAATTATTCCACACATAGAAACTACTGGAACACACAGGTAAAGTGTTGCTACTACCCCACAAAAATTTAATATTGGCTCTCTACTAAATTATAATAAGCATTTATTAATAAATGTCCCTTTCTATATTTACTGTAGGATTTTTTTAAAATATTTATCATTAATTTTTATAAATACCACGAAAAGTGTAATATTGAATGAATTCTCCACCTACTGTTTTTATTTTATTAATAATTAATTTTAAAGAACACTCAAATGTAGTTTCAAATTATTCATATTCACCTTTCAGAGATTTATCAGAGCGTGAAAGAAGCCCGCTGTATGTCATTGGAGAAGAGTAGGAGATGAAAATGTTCTTCTGCCTCTTATTTTGTCACTTTTACTGGCACCACCTTCTGTTCATCGTTTAAAGCATAAGTATTAATAGAGACCCCAAGATTGGTTCTCACAAAATTACTTATTTGGTTCAGTAATGTAGGAAACTCAGTCCCTGTGAAATAAAATTCGTTTTCTATCTTGCTGTACTGTTTGCTCACACGCTCTGCATGTACTCATTGTTTGTAACGTACCAGAACAACCCTCATAAAACCACGAATATCATCATTCTGAGGGTTGATTATGGCTTCCATGGCCTTTATGGGGAAAGGCAAATCGATATAGCTAGATGCACGAAGGGGATCCAGTTTATTAATTCGCAGCTCAATACTACGTACAGCTATCACTGTCCAACCAGAACCGTGGTCCAAGTTGTCCTCTTTCTTCTGACATATATTTTTCAAGCTAACTCTCACAGTATCCTCGATCTCATAACCATTAAAAACAGGTACATTTTTTGTTTTTAATGCACTCTTACCCTTCTCCTCTTCATGTTGATCTGGCTTTCCATAATCGTATTTAAAAAAGATATAAAATTTTAATGCCCATGTTTTTGAACTTATCATGCTAGTTTACCAATAAGGGTTTGCTTGATCTGAGTTAAGTATGTGCATATTTCTTTCTCCTAATATGTAGTTTTCTCTGCAACATAAATCCACACAGTGCCCCTAAAAGCTGTCTCTACTTGGATAAACCCATAACCTTCGATATCCTCCTCTACAGTTCGAGCATCACTTCGAGGCCTGACTGAAACTGTCGCTGTTGGCTGTATTGTGACATGTGGTGCATCCACACGTGCTTTATTCGTCGGTGGTGGGGCAGAGCCTTTTCACTAGGCGCCGTGTGCCTTCAGTATGCCTGCTCTCCAAAATTTCGAGTTGCATAACCCACATGAAAAGTTTGGCTTTTCAGGATTTAATCGACAACTTGTCTCATGTCGCCGTGTAGTGCCTAACTGTGTGGAAGTCTTGTTGCAATATTTGCAATGGGTGATCGATACCTGCCTAACGATACCTGTGAAGCTACGTAAGTGTGTGTACATGTTGTTCTTGCGGCCAATTGACGCACCGCACCTATCGCACAACTGGTGTGGGTCCTTATAGTGGTTGTGGGGACACTGGCTCTCGTATCGCTTACCGTTCGAATAGTCGGTAAACGACATGCTGTGAAAGCCACACGGAGGAAACCTCGGAGGTGGCGTCGGTCTTACAGCATTAGGCGAACGAAGGGAGCAGACGAAAGAAACGGCTCGAACTCCACCGGCCATACTGCTGCGACAAAATCAGCAAGCTGCAACACGCGGTCAACGGTACTGACACACGTCTTAATGGCGGAAGGGTGGGAAAATATGGAAATTGCTGACTAGGAAGTGGTAGGTGACAAAAATCACTTTTAAATCGTCATGTACGTACGGTATGAAGAAGGAATAAATGCGATATTTTCTGCTTAAAACAAATTAGTTTGTTGATAGCTTCCTTCAGACAACTCCACGGATTTGATTTGGAGTGAGGGGCGATGAACGTGCGAACTCTGAAGGTTATATCCTGGACAAACGTAACCACAAATAATTAATTTCCAAATATTATAAACGTTAAGGGTGATTATCGCTGATCTCATTCTCCCAACTGAATACTCACTGCTTACTGTGACGCGAGGATACTGGTCTTTGCTGCCACTGAGAAATAGCAGAAAGACGACAGACAAGCTGCTCCAGGATGTGATGGTCAACTGCTGTATGCGTTAACCTTGACGCACACGAGAAATATTTTTGTTAAAAAAAAAATACATGCATAAATAAATTCATGATCACTTTAAAATTCGGGTTCTAGTGTGAAACTTACCTCAAAGAAAGATGAAACGTACTGCAAAGGATTATAACCCTGGCGTGGTTAGAGCCGGTCGTCATGACACACACGACTTGATTGCGGGGCTGACGTGTCGACCTTGATGAACCCTAGGATAGAATACGAACTGTTTGTTATAAGTTTAGAAAAAATATATATTATTTTAATATATACTTATTATTACGATATGCACGTGTGTAGCCAAGACGAACTGTTGATAGTAGCATATTCACAAAAATGGTTAAAAATACTACTGTAAGAGTCCTTATTACGTTATTTATGTGTAGCCCAGCAGGCAAAGGCGAGTAACAGCAGCATACGTTTTTAGGATAGCGCTTTCCACATAATAAGTAACAACCAACATGTATTTNGGCAAAGGCGAGTAACAGCAGCATACGTTTTTAGGATAGCGCTTTCCACATAATAAGTAACAACCAACATGTATTTAAAAAAAAACGACTGCCGCATTTTATTAAATATTACCAAAGTACGGGCGTGTCTAGTTTTAATTGGCATGTTATATCACAGAAGTTTTTACCGTCTAGAACTATCAGAGACAGAATACAATTTTACTACGCCTGGGCATACATGAAATGTTTTTAAAGTATTCGTAAAATATATAAATACGTTTTATAATAACAACTTTGTAAAAATGTACATCACTCCACATACAAGAGCCAGCATATGAAAACGACTTTTTAACCAAATTTACATAATATAAAATTATTAAAATTTCTGGTGCATTTAAGTATTATTATTGACATGTTTTCTTTTGACATGTATGCCGCGTTCTGAGCCGTCAGAAATCACACATGACAGNGGCAAAGGCGAGTAACAGCAGCATACGTTTTTAGGATAGCGCTTTCCACATAATAAGTAACAACCAACATGTATTTTAAAAAAAAACGACTGCCGCATTTTATTAAATATTACCAAAGTACGGGCGTGTCTAGTTTTAATTGGCATGTTATATCACAGAAGTTTTTACCGTCTAGAACTATCAGAGACAGAATACAATTTTACTACGCCTGGGCATACATGACATGTTTTTAAAGTATTCGTAAAATATATAAATACGTTTTATAATAACAACTTTGTAAAAATGTACATCACTCCACATACAAGATCCAGCATATGAAAACGACCTTTTAACCAAATTTACATAATATAAAATTATTAAAATTTCTGGTGCAATTAAGTATTATTATTGACATGTTTTCTTTTGACATGTATGCCGCGTTCTGAGCCGTCAGAAATCACACATGACAGNTTTAAGTATTATTATTGACATGTTTTCTTTTGACATGTATGCCGCGTTCTGAGCCGTCAGAAATCACACATGACAGTGACGCAGAATACATAACATTGCAGAGGTCAAATAACCGTTTGTACCACGAAGTATATATGCACATATCACCAGAGTGGCGTGTCAATGACCAGAGAAATACTGTAATGTCGATTTACCAATCAGCACAACAAGAAGCGAACAAGGAGCGAACAAGGAGCCTTTCATGGCATGAAGTAAGCAACGAGGTGAAAGGCGCATTCCCAGAATCCCACACAGAACAAGTATACTCTAATCAAAGGAAGCGCAACGTCATTTCATCTCTGTATGTGTATCTAGTCTGTGACAGCAAGCAGCAGCGGACGCACTCGACTGTTCGGCCGTGTTACAACGGTACATTGCGCATGAGGGAGACAGGAATGTGTATTTCCAGCCAGCTAGCCACGCCAGGTCACAACACGGCGATGTGTACAGCATAATATTCTTATTCAGCTCTGAAAGTGAACTACACACATATTTAAGAGACCATAATTTAAAAAAGTACTCTTGAATGTAACACACTTAAAATAAATTAATGTATAGTTTGGTGCATGTCTCACAATTCTAAAGTTCATATATATTTTAACGTAAACACTGAAATTATTAACGCAATACAAACGCAAATATTTTTAAAACCAGTCGCGTTACTTTATAACTTAAAAAAAAATTGTCAGCATACGTGAGCATACTACTATTAGCGGTAAATTTCAATCAGTTACCACCCAAAGTTGCGTGAACTTATATTAAGCATCCGTTGAACATTATACTGAACATGATAATTATTTTTCGTTTAATAACCATGCTGTTTTTTTCAACACGCAAGCTGATATGTTACCTTCTGACAGAAAAAAACATGTATGCACATGGTAAAACATCATTTTTTCATTTAAGTACGCTTCGGTAATGTACTGAAGCTATAAAAGAAAATACCGGCAGGTAGAAATTATTGCAGTAGCTACAGGCTCGGTCATAATAAAAGCGCATCAATCCAGATAACTTGTTAAGTGCGGTAGCCCGTAGCAAGATTAATCATATACGTAACACTACACAACTACTAAAAACAACGATAATAAATTTAACGCAGTTCAAACTATGTGAAAATAATTTTTTTTCTATTATCGGTAGGCGGGCCTTTTAAAACGTTTAAACATTAGTAAACAACGGAATATATATGANAATAATTTTTTTTCTATTATCGGTAGGCGGGCCTTTTAAAACGTTTAAACATTAGTAAACAACGGAATATATATGAAATTATTCTTGTCCTTTTTACTATACGTTGCTAATAAAGATGACATGTTTATAAACTGGAAAAACGCATTTTCAAATGTTCACGACTGTAAGAAACATGAACATATTACATTTTCACAGTAACTTTCCTGGTCGAGATTTAACTCGGAGCGAAAACTATGGCCGGCAAAGAATCTCAATGCGGTACGTTGAGTTAACAGCGAAATAGTTATGGATAAGGTGTACTCTGACGAAAAGACGAGATAATAAAGGCAGAATTAGCGTTCCGAGCCTTGATTCGGTTATTTATAGACGAGGGCCTCGGATTTACACATCCAGAATCAATTTCCTTTCAGGGTGTAGCTGGGCGACGCGAAAGTATTCTTAGTCTAGAAATTCACCGCGCTTTCTCAGCAGATATGGTCGTGCAGGCAGTACAGAGCTGCTATTGGCCAGCCATGCTTGCCTTCAGCTCTGAGGCCTGCGGATGTTGTCCAACTCGCAAGTCAGTAGCATTGTGACCTGAATCAATGGCGACAGGATGCCTCAGACAGAGAAAAAATATATATTTCTATACGCTGCTTTGCAACTGAAAAGTCGGGGGCCTGTACTATGCTAAGCAAGCCATGAAACAGAAAAATGACATGAAACTTGCTTGAAACAACTACATAGAAATCAGTTTTTTGCTAAACAAATAATTTTTTTTTTAAATTTTTGCATGCTATAAAATTGTTTAATAATTGAATATGATTTATTTTGTTTTAATTATTTGATACCCTACGAGACTATATTTATTTAATTTTCGGATACTGTTTTAAAAACACTTTACAAAATAAGTTTTTGAATGGTTAAACGTACTTATATGTTTTGTATTTTTCTGAACATTCACGTACAAACCATTTTGCTGTAATATACCAAGCACAAAATGAAACTGAAATAAAACTATTTATATGTTTAAAATGTTTTGTATTTAAAAATAATATTCTGATCAAATATATTGTGAACAAATATGTTCTATTTGCTTTCGAAGTGTTATAAAGACAAGCTTATGTGCAAGTTTAATTATTTTTTTTATCAAATATAATCTATTTTCTTTTGAAGTGTCACAAACACATGCTTATATGCTGGTTTTATAATTTTATATATCATTCAAGTAAAGTTATTTTTTTTTGGCTTCCATTTCAAGACACACATAATAGTTAAATATGATCATAACAATTTTTTTTTCTTCTGAATATCCTTGTACCCTACATTTTTTGTAAGTACGTGCTTTTGTGTGATACTTTTGCAACTAACTTGTTTCAGAATAGAAAAATAATAGCATTGTATACGTTTTCTCTGAATATTAATGTTTACAACTATATCTTAATATATATTTTGTGTTTATCTGAACAGTTAAGCAAATTTNGTTTTCTCTGAATATTAATGTTTACAACTATATCTTAATATATATTTTGTGTTTATCTGAACAGTTAAGCAAATTTTTTTTAGACACGAGGAATTTTTTTGGAAATGAATCATTTATGATTTATTTAAAATATCTTTTTACTCAGGTTTATATTACGTTAACATATAAAAATACCCCCTCCCCCCACTTTTTCACTATAGCTTCCTTACATGCACACAATTCCAATTTTTATGTATGATTTATAAAGCAAGACATACATGAATATATAATTTCAATAGAGAAACATCTGCATAAAATTTTCTTCACAGACAGGATAATTTTGACATTTTCTTTTGCTATTCTTCATAAAATATTGTGTCAACTTTCTATGAAAACACGGAGTACAAANGGATAATTTTGACATTTTCTTTTGCTATTCTTCATAAAATATTGTGTCAACTTTCTATGAAAACACGGAGTACAAAGGGTATTTTTTGTTAGTTAACAAACTTACACATTTAATTTTAAAATATTTGCTTTTACAATGCATTACTAACTTTTTTCCCTTTTTAAAGTGTGTCTAATACATCTTTAAAAATTTGTCTCAAAACATATTTTACACAAGTTATCAGTACTGGTGAGTTTGTTG
The DNA here is from genome assembly GCA_002778355.1 of Clitarchus hookeri. NCBI lineage: Eukaryota > Metazoa > Arthropoda > Insecta > Phasmatodea > Phasmatidae > Clitarchus > Clitarchus hookeri. The sequence continues at coordinate 112,284 of NQII01000878.1, read as the reverse complement.
TAATCAGGATAGGTCCNCTTTAAAAATTTGTCTCAAAACATATTTTACACAAGTTATCAGTACTGGTGAGTTTGTTGTAATCAGGATAGGTCCTCTTCTAGTCACAAAGTCCACTGACGGGAAACACAGAAGTGTTAACTCTTCACCTAGATCTGGCATTGCTGGAAGTGCTGGCTTCTTCTTGCAAAAGGTCACTGGTTCAGTCTTGTTGACAGTCTTGCGTTTACTGTGGNCATTGCTGGAAGTGCTGGCTTCTTCTTGCAAAAGGTCACTGGTTCAGTCTTGTTGACAGTCTTGCGTTTACTGTGGTTCAATAGTTTTTGAACTGGCGCACTCACTGCAATTGGTAATTGGTCTCCATATAACATGTCGGTCGTAACTGACGNCTCAATAGTTTTTGAACTGGCGCACTCACTGCAATTGGTAATTGGTCTCCATATAACATGTCGGTCGTAACTGACGACTGGCTGGTAGATGGAATGGACCGGGTCACCACACAGTCCGGAGCATGAAGAGGTTTGAGTCTTGATTTTTAGTAAATGCGATAAGCTCTTCTGGAGAACTCGGCAGCTTGGTTTCTCGGCGCATGTAGAACACATAACATTGTCCATAGCACGCACTGTTCCCAATCTGACAGGAGGGCTTGAAAAAATGTCGGCTCGTGGGCATAAAACGTATGATACAGCCCGTAACATACCTCTGCAAAGGCTCTCAGTTGGCCTCCTTTCCAGTAAGAATATCTCACTCTGCTTAAACCAGGATCAGTGCTGACATAATGATTAGCAGGGTGGAACGTAGACATCTTGTTTGCCCGCGGTTGACGACGAACTGGATGCAGGAAAAATTTGTTTCGTGTTGTGACAAGTATGATGTCCTACCCGTTATTTATAAAACTCGTCAAGTAGTAGCAGAGTTATAGAAATGAGATCACAGAAAGTCTCCATGCACTTACATATGCTTCTGCATATAATTTCACTCTCCACCGTTACACTGTGAGAATCACTACTGCTGGGTTCCATAGTCCGAGGTTCCGAGTTCATAGCTGTGTGCGGTCATCAGACTTAAATTGACGTTGCCAGGTAGACTGCACATGTTAGCGGCGAGCACGTGGTCTCCTAAGTTGTTTTTCCATTGTTTAAAATTGATGTATGCTGCTCACCCGTACAAAAAAACAGTCCGTCCTGTAATGAAGTCACTGCCGGGCCGACGAAATTCATATGTGATTTTCCGCGAACCCCAACGCTGTCTAAGTTGCTCTTCACTTGCTAACGAAGACTGACAGTTTCTAGTAGTAGATAGTTGACAGTCAGGCCGCAGATATTATACTGGACAATCAATAAAACTGCATGGTACTGAAACTACAGCCATACAATCATCTTCAACATTACAGCTTACCCAGTGTTCGAGTCCATTGCATGCTATGAATTGTTCTGGTAAGCCTGCCGGCTTAAAATTAATTCTACGATTGCCGATGGTCACATCCCCATACTTGCCAACATCCAGCTGATTGAAATTTATGTACATAATTGAGACTGCTGTGTAGGAAGGTAGAAGTTCAACTGAAGTATTTTCTTCCTGTCTGATACGATGCACTGTCACATACGGAAATTAAAGCATAATATCCGACACAATGCAGCTCAGTTAAAGTTTGCATTTTTATCTTCTTCCCTCCTGCTGTCGGANTTCATTTTTATCTTCTTCCCTCCTGCTGTCGGAGATGTACATACTCTTCATGAAAAGTCCAACATATGCGTTTTTTTTCCACCGCCGTTAGGCATCATACTAGTGTAAGTTTTGTGTACCAGGGTCTTGTTAAGATCTTCCATGTCCCTCTGCTGAATACGTTGAACATACCGTTTTGGTAAATGTACTCTGAAGTCATTGTTTAATACACATGTAATGCTTTTCCCGAAGATCGTATTAATATCCTGGGTATCTGATGCGATGTACTTTGGCCCGATTTCTCTCAGATAGTTTCTTTTACTGAACAGCGCGATTCCATTTAACTATAATTCCGTTCAAGATGATCGACTGTGACACGACAATAACACAGGAGAGCTGTACTTCAACTGATATATTTACCTCAATTCTCTCTTCATTTTATATTTACGATAGCACCAGACCTCATTTACATGTTTGTCTTCCCNATGTGATTTTCCGCGAACCCCAACGCTGTCTAAGTTGCTCTTCACTTGCTAACGAAGACTGACAGTTTCTAGTAGTGGATAGTTGACAGTCAGGCCGCAGATATTATACTGGACAATCAATGAAACTGCATGGTACTGAAACTACAGCCATACAATCATCTTCAACATTACAGCTTACCCAGTGTTCGAGTCCATTGNGAAACTGCATGGTACTGAAACTACAGCCATACAATCATCTTCAACATTACAGCTTACCCAGTGTTCGAGTCCATTGCATGCTATGAATTGTTCTGGTAAGCCTGCCGGCTTAAAATTAATTCTACGATTGCCGATGGTCACATCCCCATACTTGCCAACATCCAGCTGATTGAAATTTATGTACATAATTGAGACTGCTGTGTAGGAAGGTAGAAGTTCAACTGAAGTATTTTCTTCCTGTCTGATACGATGCACTGTCACATACGGAAATTAAAGCATAATATCCGACACAATGCAGCTCAGTTAAAGTTTNCCTGTCTGATACGATGCACTGTCACATACGGAAATTAAAGCATAATATCCGACACAATGCAGCTCAGTTAAAGTTTGCATTTTTATCTTCTTCCCTCCTGCTGTCGGAGATGTACATACTCTTCATGAAAAGTCCAACATATGCGTTTTTTTTCCACCGCCGTTAGGCATCATACTAGTGTAAGTTTTGTGTACCAGGATCTTGTTAAGATCTTCCATGTCCCTCTGCTGAATACGTTGAACATACCGTTTTGGTAAATGTACTCTGAAGTCATTGTTTAATACACATGTAATGCTTTTCCCGAAGATCGTATTAATATCCTGGGAATCTGATGCGATGTACTTTGGCCCGATTTCTCTCAGATAGTTTCTTTTACTGAACAGCGCGATTCCATTTAACTATAATTCCGTTCAAGATGATCGACTGTGACACGACAATAACACAGGAGAGCTGTACTTCAACGNGACACGACAATAACACAGGAGAGCTGTACTTCAACTGATATATTTACCTCAATTCTCTCTTCATTTTATATTTACGATAGCACCAGACCTCATTTACATGTTTGTCTTCCCGCGTGTACTGTTATTTTTACCCATTAGCAGCTGACTTCATTTTCGTATTCCAGCATGTCGCCATCAACTTCGTAGTCCACAGCCCACATCCGCAAGACGAGCGCGTTGAAACATGGACAAGCAAAATAATGCTCACATGCATTGCAAGTGTGCTTACTGTTTGTGTACCGCATTTTAAATTTTTTCAGTGATTGACAATTACAATTAGTTTGCAGGTGGTAAATTTTTATGCTAGCACTGCAGTAAATACTGAGAAATATTTTTCGTTCTGGACCTGCTACGAACACTACCCCGTCCATCTCAACGGACATATCAGTGAGTGTGCGGCTTATTTTTTTCATATCCTGTGTCGCCATCTTGCCAGGTAAGTCCACGAAAGTGATTTTCCAACCACCGAATTCTTTGTCATCTTATGACCTCCGCCAACTATCGGATATGGTCTCCAGTACAGACCTTTGCCTTTTGTTTTACCGATTGCGAGCGACTCCAGCTTTCGGTTTTGTTGAATTGCTTCTGCCAACTGCTAACCTTGATCTGTAGCACTATTTACTGCCCTTGCTATACCACAATCACCTCAGATAAGTCCTCCAAGAGCACCTAGTGCTGGTAGAACGAAAGGAAGGAAACCTAAAAATCTGCAAACCTATCTTGGATGCGAGTTCTATAATCCAGGATTTCTGCATCGAATGAAGAAACCCAAGATCCATGATTATTCTACACATATTCTACACATAGTGGTATGAAGTGTGCTGTTGTCGAAAGGTATAATCGTACTATGAAAACAGCTATTTGGAAACAATTCTCAGCACAAGGAAACTACAAATGGTTGGGAATATTACCAGAACTGGTTTCCGAGTACAACCACACTATCCACCGTACAATAGGTATACGTCCTATCAATTTTAAAGACAATTTGTTGCTACAAACAGTTTACAAAAATGAAAATGTTTTTGATAGACAGAAACCAAAAACCTACATTGGAGACTGTGTACGCATTTGAAGAGTGAAAGGTATATTTGACTTAGCTAATGCACAGAACTGGCTGAACAAATATTACAGAGTTGTCAAAATTCGTCATTATGAACCCCGTACCTACTATCTCAAAGACCTGGATGGCCAAGTTATTCGTGGTGGCTTTTACACTGAGGAAATACAACTCTCGAAATTTACCGACATCTTGAAGAAAAAGTTTCGAAATGTAAAGGCAATAAACTTTACGTGCGCTAGATAAGGTTTCCAGATACAAAATGTAGGTGTATTTTGAAGGATGCAATCACAGATAAATAATGTTGTTTTTTTACAGCAACTGTCTGCTAGCCATAAGAAGATGGTAAGAACAGAAGATTGGACTTCAGATAGTAATTGGTGGGGAGCAGAAAGATTATATTGTGCGAACTAACTACAATAAATAATTATTCTATACAAACAACAATTTAAGTTATTAATTTCTTTTTTGGATATAAATGTTTTATTTATAATATTATTACCTACTCATGGCTGCCCACCGACATCATGGTCTGTAGTAAATGTGTCATTGGAATCCATTGTTTGCGACAGAAATGGAAGTGGGCTAATGCTATTGAGCAGTGTGTAGGTGAGCACTTGCTCAGACTTACTGGTCTGTGGTAAATGTGTCATGCTGCCATCATCGGAATGTGTGTTGTCGAGACTGAAATAGAGAAACCTGACGGTACTGCCCACCACAGCATGTTAGCACACACACTTTTAATGTAGGTGTGGAAAGGATTTATTATTTGCTATGCTTCAGATAGAAAAAAAACCTATTTACTTATTATTTATGTTTACAAGTATAAAGAAAATAATTATCAGCTAAATTGTGGAGTACTNGAAAAAAAACCTATTTACTTATTATTTATGTTTACAAGTATAAAGAAAATAATTATCAGCTAAATTGTGGAGTACTCTCCGTCCTTAGAAACATCTCATTACTGATATTACACACTGGTGCAGGGATACTGATTTTCAAGGACCTAACAGTAATAGTTTGCAAATGTAAGCTAACTTTGCCTATAAAAGAAATAAGGGGCTTAACTTATGTACATATCAGGTCCATTATGGTGCCAACATATATAATTTCGAGGACCTAGCTGGATGGGTAATGATTTATGCACAACCATGCTTATAAACTGATGACAACTCGCACTTTATATTTTTCATTACCTCTCGAATAGACATATTCCAATAATTATTTTTATATATACATCATTTAGAACTGGACTGGTACCAATGTCCTGGTGGTACAGTCGACTGGGGTGTCTGTCCACCAATCCAAGGTCAGTTAGTTTGCTGCTCCTCGGCTCCACAGCTCTTTATACTGTATTAAACCATATCATGTCGATAGAGGGGAGTGTCTGCATACAGCGAATGAAACATCGCCCTTAGCCTCCAGCCGATACCAGCACTCCTAGCAGCCGATGATGATATCAAGTGACACAACACTACCTAGCAGACAGTGGTTGAACCAAGATGGCACTCCTGGTGCACAACAAGATGGTGGGTAGCACCACCTAGGAGATGATATGAGAACCAAGATGGCAGCAGAGGAAACAAGATGGTGGCCTACAGATATCCAAGATAGCAGCACAAAGCAGATGATATAAAATTTGAGTGAGAGGAGACGAGAAGGAATGACANGCCTACAGATATCCAAGATAGCAGCACAAAGCAGATGATATAAAATTTGAGTGAGAGGAGACGAGAAGGAATGACAGAGCAGGAGGTACCAAGGCTGAATGACAGAACAGGAAAATAGAAAAATCTTGAAACAATATAGCTATGTGTAATGATAGAGCATGAGGTGACATCCAAGATGGTTGTGTACTGGCTCTCAAGATGGAGGCCATGACCTAAGGTGGAATTAAAGGGCAGTAAAATGGAGAAATTCCAGATGACAGCATCGAATGATGTGGGGTTGGAGTGAGCGATGTAATATGTATATTGATTTTTATTAAATTATTCAATTTTTTTTCTATTTTCTCGATTTTTTATGATTGGTTGGTGAGGGGTAGGTCATGCTGTTTGGAGTGATGTGGTGAGTGAAAGGATGGAGTGGAGAGATTTCGGTGGCTCTTAACAACGTGGCCTTGAGAGCCGAGTGAGCTGAAGGGAAGAGTGGGGTAACATATTTTCCTAGATTGATAGAACCATTTTCTGCGATATTTCTCGTTTTTTATACTTGTGGGGGAGGGGGGGTGTTGAGTGGTGAGGGGTTTTGGTTAAGGTGTTGGGAGGAGCGAAATGAGAGGTTTAAATAATATTAAATATGCTGTAATTTTTAAAATTATTTTTTATAGATTTTTTACAATTTTTTTATATTTTTTATGACTCAGTGGGTGGCGGTGAGAGTTGACAGGTATTTGTTAGGGTGGTGGGATTAGAGAGGCATCTATCATTACAGGTAACTCTATTTTTAGAATATTTCGTGGTAGTGGGGAGGGTCTTCAGGGTGGGAGGTGGGTTTGCCGTAGGGAAGGTAGGGGAGTGGAAGGGGGAAAGCAGTGTTGTTGGAGTAGGTGTTGGTGGTTGGAGAAGGGTTGGGGGTGTGAGTGGAGTGTGGGTCGGTGGTGACGAAAGAGGGAGGAGGGTTGGGTTTTGGCTTGGTGAGAGAATGATGGGATATTTGACGAATGGTAGACGGGGGAGGGACCATATCCGCTAATGCACCCCACAACCAAGATGGTGGACGACTGCGAGCTCCGAATCATGAGTCATGCACCTGAACCGACATAAGCACACTACTCATGTTAACTTTAATAATCTATTAAATGTCAAAAGAAATGAAGGAGTCAAAGCAGTTTTTCTCTTCTNAGAAATGAAGGAGTCAAAGCAGTTTTTCTCTTCTTCCCTTTATTCATGACACAGACCCGGGAAAGTAATGTGGATTCAATTTTCCATAGCACATGTTCTGCTGCAATTAGCGCGTTTAAGTTGATGATATTACCATCATATATATTTACATATATATATATATATAGATATATTTATAGCAACAACTAGCCATAAAAAAAGTTTCTAAATTGGTATCTTAATTTTTTCAGTTACGCACTTTTGGAAAATTTCATCAAGAGTTGTTATAGTTAGCAAAAAATATGCCTATTATTTTACAAAGAATTTGTTCTTATTTTATAATAATTTAAATAAATATTTTTCATTTACTCTTTCTAAGTTTTGCCACATGAGTTTTTAAGATTGCGTGCGTTTATGTGTACCACATTTTTAAAAGATATTACTGTGAATGTAATACAAAGATTATATGAAGGAACTAAAAGTATGCGCACATAAGTTGTGATTGATACAGCATTTCTTTATATATCTATATATAAAAGTATATAAATATACCTAAGTATATAAAAAATGTTCATAGTAGTCATCATCACAGAGATACCGGTGTTAATTTTAATATAAATGTTGGCATGATAATTATAAATTAATAAATTATATTTACTATAGAATATATATCAGTAACACAAGACGCACTCACTGCTAGCAAGAATATAAGTGATTACGTTAATTTACGTATTTTACATGAACCGCGAATATCACAACCCACTGACGACCAATACTTATAATATTCATTTTAGGCGAATATATATAGGTTTTCAAGCAATTCTGAATTCTTGTATATTGCTGTTTAAAAAATTGTGTTTTTGAGCAGTATCTAGTTTTACTGTTGACTAGTTATCACCATAACATTGAACTCGAAATGTACGTTACATCGCTGCAATGCCTAGATATTCTGAAGTGTCGTAAACACAGACGTAAGAAAACAACTTCAATAAACATAGCACAGTGCGGCATTACAAACTGGTGCAAGCTACGTTTCTAACAATACCCTGTTGTCATTCTTCTCTTTGAGAAATTCGATCCCCTGCGAAGTGGTTTATGAAATCATGAGAAGCAACATGTGCTGTAAAGTGAAGGGCGAGGGTTATGGAGGGTGGTCGTATATATATATATATATGTATATATTTTTTTTCTTTCTGCCTTCCGCCCTACGTCTGAGTCAGTTCCTTTGTACTTTATTTATTCTGTGGTGCCTGGTACAGACCGGCACGTTGACGCACCAGGCAGTCCCCGCCCATAAATATCTCCTCCGGCCAGCTCCTCCCCCGCCCCCCAGCGGCGTTGCCGTGAAATTGCAGAAAGAATACGCGAGCACACACACGCGCGCTGATCAACCCGCGAGGCAATATTACGTCGTCCGTTTGGAGTTTATACACGAACTTTTAGTACGCCTGGCAACCAAAAAAAATAGTCGATCATCTTGGCGCTATAGTAATTACTCTTATCGCTATTGGAATGCAGAATAAAATAAGTAGTTATATAATATTATAAAGTCGTATGTTGTTCATTTTTTGACTTTGTTTGTCATGGAATTTTCTTCCTGTAGAATAGCCGTAGCTNCCCCAGCGGCGTTGCCGTGAAATTGCAGAAAGAATACGCGAGCACACACACGCGCGCTGATCAACCCGCGAGGCAATATTACGTCGTCCGTTTGGAGTTTATACACAAACTTTTAGTACGCCTGGCAACGAAAAAAAATAGTCGATCATCTTGGCGCTATAGTAATTACTCTTATCGCTATTGGAATGCAGAATAAAATAAGTAGTTATATAATATTATAAAGTCGTATGTTGTTCATTTTTTGACTTTGTTTGTCATGGAATTTTCTTCCTGTAGAATATCCGTAGCTTTTTTTTTTTTTGTTGCTTAACCAAGTGGTCAAATTCACGATATTAATTATAATAAATCTGGTAAGTAAAAGGGCGTACACCTTCCACAAACTAAATAATTTCTGTGTATTAACTCTATTTTAGTAATGATACGGAACAATTATTTCGCAAAAAACTAATCTGGGATAAACACAGATATAAAATTCGTAAATTTCCCACTGTTTGCGAAATGAAAATCTCTTTACATTATGACTGTAATCACAAACGTATTTAGAATAAATTCACTACAATTTACATGCGATTACCTTATTTTATTTCAATAAAAGTATATTTTTATAATTTCGTTTGTAAAAAACGGCTAGATGAAGACTTATCGAACAATATCAAAGTTANAAAAAAAATAGTCGATCATCTTGGCGCTATAGTAATTACTCTTATCGCTATTGGAATGCAGAATAAAATAAGTAGTTATATAATATTATAAAGTCGTATGTTGTTCATTTTTTGACTTTGTTTGTCATGGAATTTTCTTCCTGTAGAATATCCGTAGCTTTTTTTTTTTTTGTTGCTTAACCAAGTGGTCAAATTCACGATATTAATTATAATAAATCTGGTAAGTAAAAGGGCGTACACCTTCCACAAACTAAATAATTTCTGTGTATTAACTCTATTTTAGTAATGATACGGAACAATTATTTCGCAAAAAACTAATCTGGGATAAACACAGATATAAAATTCGTAAATTTCCCACTGTTTGCGAAATGAAAATCTCTTTACATTATGACTGCAATCACAAACGTATTTAGAATAAATTCACTACAATTTACATGCGATTACCTTATTTTATTTCAATAAAAGTGTATTTTTATAATTTCGTTTGTAAAAAACTGTTAGATGAAGACTTATCGAACAATATCAAAGTTACATTTTTTCTTGTTTAATTTCAAATATAAATATAAAAAGTATTACATTTTACAATTTTATTTTAGCCACGTGTAATGATTTGTTTTGGGTATACAGCATACTCAAAACACATACCGTAAGAAATCATTGTGTGATTATACATGAGCATAGTCGAAATGATTTATACTTCGAATAGCAGTATGTACGANTAGATGAAGACTTATCGAACAATATCAAAGTTACATTTTTTCTTGTTTAATTTCAAATATAAATATAAAAAGTATAACATTTTAAAATTTTATTTTAGCCACGTGTAATGATTTGTTTTGGGTATACAGCATACTCAAAACACATACCGTAAGAAATCATTGTGTGATTATACATGAGCATAGTCGAAATGATTTATACTTCGAATAGCAGTATGTAAGAGCAAAAGTTGAATAAAAACAATTATCTGTCATAGGTCGGATTCATAATGTATACAAATGAATTAATAGGTCAATGCTACATTATTTAAATGAAAAGAAGCATACATACATTTAATGAGGGTTGTATAAGATAAATACGAAAATAAAATACATTTTCAAACAACAAGTTACTGTTAATAGCTTACTTTCCTCAACATGGGTGCAATTAATCTTTAAATAATTTCTTAAAACCTGAGTTGGTAGGTAGGACTTGTATCGTTGAGAGCAATATCATTAGAGATGTGATCAGAAACATATGCAACAGTAGTGCGACAGCTACAAATTCAATGTTATTTTTTGGTATACAGCATATCGCTTTGAAAATAAGTCACTGAGCCACTTAAAACTTGTCCATTTTTATGGCCTACCGCAGCACTACTATTGTGAAGAATTTGGTGGAAATCAGTTGTTTTGTCCTTCATATATAGCATAAAACCTCCATATTTGTCACGTGACGATCATCATAAATGGAAGGCAAAAATTGAAGTATTTGCACATTCGGTGATTCAGAATGACAGCTATAAAATCATTTCACTTAGCGTGCTATATTTACAAAACTATGTAATCGATGATTGTATATTGTCAGTATACAAATGTTAGCTAAACTCGATTACATAGTTCCGTAGGTATAACACAATACGCTAAAATTTCTTTATAGCTGCCATTCTGAAAATGAGTGTGACTCCAAAAAATACACCTCAGGCAATAAGACATCTTCGCCAAATTTGGAAAGAATATTTTAATTGCTTCCCGATATATGACATAAAAACGTATTATTTATTGTGGGGCCAACGTACAATATGGCAGAAAAATGAAGCTCTGTATACACAAAGTTAATAGTTGTAACTGACAGTGCCAGCATACAATGCTAGATTTCGTTCCGTTAATAAGATATACTGAGATANTTTGAAAATAAGTCACTGAGCCACTTAAAACTTGTCCATTTTTATGGCCTACCGCAGCACTACTATTGTGAAGAATTAGGTGGAAATCAGTTGTTTGGTCCTTCATATATAGCATAAAACCTCCATATTTGTCACGTGACGATCATCATAAATGGAAGGCAAAAATTGAAGTATTTGCACATTCGGTGATTCAGAATGACAGCTATAAAATCATTTCACTTAGAGTGCTATATTTACAAAACTATGTAATCGATGATCGTATATTGTCAGTATACAAATGTTAGCTAAACTCGATTACATAGTTCCGTAGGTATAACACACTACGCTAAAATTTCTTTATAGCTGCCATTCTGAAAATGAGTGTGACTCCAAAAAACACACCTCAGGCAGTAAGACATCTTCGCCAAATTTGGAAAGAATATTTTAATTGCTACCCGAGATATGACATAAAAACTTATGTGGGGCCAACGTACAATATGGCAGAGAAATGAAGCTCTGTATACACAAAGTTAATAGTTGTAACTGACAGTGCCAGCATACAATGCTAGATTTGGTTCCGTTAATAAGATATACTGAGCTTAAATATTTATATAGCCAAAATTGTTAAAATATGTGCCTGAACTACGTGAAACATAACAGTTTAAACAAACCACCTTCTGCAGTGCAAATTGTTTGTCAATTTCGATATGAATATGTCAATTGTTTCCCGAGATTTAAAATACATTTTTTTTGTTACATATCTTAAAGAATGCCGGACACAAGTTTTTCCGTATAGACGCATTAAACAGTTGTATTATATACTGCCAACATACAAAATTAAGTTCGAATTAATTATATGGTTTCGACGATAAATATACTAAGGTAAGATGCTTATTAAGTCGCCATTTTGAAAATAAGTGCCTTACATACTTTAAACATACCAATTTACAACATCTGCTGCAGTATTGCTTGTTTGCCAAATTTGCTTAGGAATTGGTCAAGTCTTTCCCAAGATATGACATTAAAGCTTTATTTATTCGTGTGGCGCTATCTTATAAAATGACTGACAAAAGAGGCTATGTGTTGGCATATATGGCATACTTGTAATAGATTCTTTCAGCATTAAAATATTTGGTTGAAATTTGTTAAATTGTTAAGTAGATATACCATATGAACCTAAAATATTTGTATAGTAGTCATTTTTAAAATAAGTAACCAATAAAGTTCATTCACTTACGTTTTCCAGACCTGTCATAGTATTAGATGCCATATTACGTGAGAATTGCTTTGGTAGTTTTGGAAATATAATGTGAAATTATTATGTATTCATTTGGTAATATGTCCCAAAATTGCGGACTAAAAACTACTTTCTTTTCAGAAATAATTCGGCATATAAAAAATCTGGAGCACTCGTAACAAAGATAGGCGTAACTGTTTGTTTGCCTTCTGTCTTATAGATAATAGATGTAGTAATACCGACGTATTGGATATTTTATTCGACATAAACTATTTGGTAATTTAAAAACATTATTTCATTTCGAATAAGTTAGTGCGACTGGAAAATTTGCATATAAATAATACCATTTATATTCATAAATGTGAATAATTTAGAATCTTGAATGTTAGCTTGTAGGTTATCCTTTAGATAATATTGGTAGTTATTGGTTTATCAGTTTGTCACATTACAAGCGAGATTAGTGAGCCTTGACTGGCTCCTGAGGCAGACGATCGTTCCCTCCAATGATTCGCCAATACAATGGCAAATTATTATCCGGTACTCTTTGGTTTATATCTCGGTATATGTTTTCCATCTATTTACAGGAACCAAACTAAAAATAACCTGGTAGTTTTTGTACCTTCTATAAAAGATTAAACGTCAACGGAACAAATATCTTATATATATTGTACTTTTTCTGCTGATGTATGAAAAATAAACCGAAGGATTGTTCCAATGATTGAAGTAATTACACACTTACAAAGGAATAATCACACATCAGCAACGGCAGTACACTAATCCACAACGAAACAAGTAATGTATTTCGATCAGTTAGAAACCATTACCAAAATTACTAAATATAGTATATTAACATTACCAGAAACAATATAAATTGTATAACCATGTCTAAATATCAACTTAGAAAATGTGTACACGGTACGTAAAACTTGGCCGCCACTTTCATACACTATCAAATCAGGAAAAGGTTGGCAGTGACCAGCTGCATTGAAAATTGGTGGGATTCCTACTCACAATGGAGGGGAGAGGTTTAGGTGGCTCTTAACAGTGACATCTTGAGAGCCGATACGGGTGAAATGAGGTGATTATAGAGCAGCGTCTGAATGATAGGGCGGGGGAAACTGTAGATCCCTGAGAAAATCCTGCCAAACAAGTAATAGGCAATCCTCTCCAGCTTATTAGAAACAGTCTCTTCAAGATCCTGGCTTTCACTATGGTGCGTAAAAAACCCCCGTCAAGCATCTACTTTAATGTACGGCAAAACCTCTGTTCCTGCAGTCACCGCGACAACACGGGACCAGAACAAAGGCAAAGAAAATCTTCCTGACAATGACAGTGTAAGAACACAATCATATTTTTGATTTTTTAAACCAACATTTAGGAATTATGATTTTTCTTTAACTAACTCATAAAACAAACGCAAAACGTAAATCCTTTTGCAATTTATTTGTGAAACTTACTTACCTCACAAAACACAGATTGCAACTTCCCAAATAAAATGAATTGGACGATTCGTGATTTGTGTAGAAAACTANTAAAACAAACGCAAAACGTAAATCCTTTTGCAATTTATTTGTGAAACTTACTTACCTCACAAAACACAGATTGCAACATTCCCAAATAAAATGAATTGGACGATTCGTGATTTGTGTAGAAAACTTAAATTTAATAACTTTAAAATTGCATTTGTACAGTTTTTACTTTCATAAGAAAAAAATTTATTTGATTTTGAATTAAAACGCGAGGGGTGAAGAATTTAAAAACATTAGCTTAGCACACATAAGTAACCGTGTCCTTTTTTCATTTTAACTCAAACTCGTTTATAATAGCGACCCACTGATCGCCTGAATTGTGTATCATATTATGAACACAAAATTTTATATCAATTTATATAGGTAAATTTTTTATATCATAAATTTAACCATTATATTACGAAGTGGACACGAATGACATTTGTAAATAAATAGCCATCTGTTCTGATATCCTGGGCTTAATTTTAGTAATTTTGTTTGTCTGGTGAAAACTAGTGAGGTGTTGAAGTTCTTCGGAGCACTACTATTATCTCCATCGAGATCAGTTATGCCGGAACCAAGCTAATGGTCACAAAATTGTGCGAATAGCTGGCATTCAGCAGGTGATATTCCCACAGCGATTATTAATTTAATTTCGATGAAAATGCTGCTGCATACCCATAAAATGAAATGTTTTAATGTCTTGTCCATTAGCATTAGATAATATCCATGGTATGAACAAGAAAGCTAAGATGATAGTTATAATAATTGTCTTTACGGTGGCGCACAGCAATCTCAAAAATATTTATAATTGAGATAGAATTTTTTACTCGTAATGACGCGCTATACAAGTCAAGTAAAGTTCCTTACGTGTTTCAGATATTTTTTTTTTTTACGAATTTATTTGTTAACTACTGACGTGGTCAAGTCATTGTTATTTGTGTTTGTTCGATCTCTCAGTAACATCTTAATTGTGCTCGACGAAAGAAAAGCCTTGTAAACAAATTTATTAAACGAAATGTTCCATTATTTTGTTCGTATCTGTGCTTCCAGGGAAAATAAAATGTTATCAGCTGTATATTAATACACTAGGCCTAAGACGTACCCGTACAGGAAGAGAACATTTCCACGTGTATTGTTTTAATGAGGTTATTGATAAATAAATCTGCGTAGGTTAAAAACTTTAATAATTTATATATTTTTTTTATTATTATAAACGTAATCGCTTTTGTGTTTGAAGCAACTCTACATAAATAAATTTTTCTGGGAAAAATTAAGTAACTTCCTTCTGAAGTAGGTCCCTACACCTGTTTGCAGTTAACACACTAACATATTTATATTATCATGTATTTGAAGTTTAATCTTCGGTCATTTCTGTGAATGTGGAAAACTAGTGAAGTCAATTATCCGGGATAAATAATTAAAAAGTGAACCATTTTTCAAATTTTCGATTAATTAAGTCACATTAATTTAGCTAAGGCTATTGTTTGGGGATACAGTGATGTTATTAGCGAAGGGGCAATTATCGGATAGCCGTAAGCAATGAGGGAAAATTAATTTTGTGCTCATATACGGGATTTAGTTTGGGAGTTACTGGTGTAATTACAGAGTCGTATTTGCATTAATGTTTAACGAACCACGTACGTTAGTTTTATCTATAAAATCCTTCTATAGGTCAAATACGTTTTCCGTATGTTACTTTATTACGAAATTGGCATTATTGTGATAGTATAATATCTCCATTTACAAATAATCCTCTGAAAAAAAAAAACTGCTTGGTTTTCTCGAGCCCTTTAAAGAATTCGTCTACAAAGAATTTTAAAGTGAAGCATATATGTCAACATCGTTTTCGAAACATTAAATCAGATATTAAACCAAATGTAGCCAAAATATTATCAAAATTATTATCTAGTTTGCTAATGTAACCATAGTTTTATCAAACAGTTGCAGTTTTAATACAATAAAAGACGATTTGGAACAATTTATATTAAAAAACGTGTTTTGCACTTGTATAGAATATAAATTTTATTTTTAGCATTATGTACTTTATAAATAATTGTAAAAGTTCTTATACAAATGTTTTGCAATTTCGAACTTTAGTATGTGTAATTTGTAGAAAACAACTGCAGTACGTGTAATTTCACACAAACGTTCTTAAGAATCGAGAGAGTACAACCATTTTAGTGACAATACATGCATTTATGGCTTTCTAAACATACTGTTGGTGTTAATTTACGCATTTGAAGTATGTGTAAAAACACACCTACTCCCTTTATTAAAACCTTAAATTGTGTATTTTTACAGCTGCATGGTCATTGTATAAGCACTCAATGCCAGTGTAGTTGTACATTTTCCTTTGTGAAGTGTTACAATGACCATGCGTGTACAAACTTGCATTGCATTTTGGAGTATCTGTGACCGTATATTTACACACAAATTTTCGATAATTTTGCATTTTTATGCGAAATTTGCTAAAACGTGCACAGTGTTTGTATTTGTGTAATACATGTGATCCAGCGGTAGGGAGTAGAAATACTTCGAACTTCATATGTGTGTTCAAAAGGAAATCTTAACGCCCACCAATGGAATACGCTGACTTTTGCATATAATTACGCATACTATATTTGAAGTCAGTTGTTATCTACATTTAGATGATAATTTTTTATAACTTTGTTTAACTACCAGGTTACAAAACGGAGTACAATAATGTGAAAATTGTAAAACTACATATACATAGTATGTGAATTAACGGTTGTAAATTACGGTAAAATTGTTTACTAAAATTGAAGAATATGTAGAGAAATGTTTTATTTACAATTAGAGTAAATCTGTGTTTTACGATTTTGTAAACTAAAAAAGACACATACACTTAGGCGAAATTACAATTGCGATGTCTGTGTAAATTTACTTGCGGAGGAAAAAAACACCAATATTGCAGTTTGTTTTCTGCTACATAGTAATTGTAATTATACGCAATTCAATGAAAAATTGACTATACAACGCACATGTTATTTTACCAATTTTTACGATATATTTACATAGACGTAGAGTAAAAAAAAACAACATTGACATATGTAGGTGTAAAATTACACTGATTTCAGTGGAAACACTGCTGCCACATATGTTATGTGTAAAATTACACAAATATGTTGACAGTGTGGTTCTAAATGAAATAACATAATGACCGAAGAAAACATTATGTATATACATATATTTTACATATACCTATATATACATAGAAAGATTGAAAAGTACAAATATTCCTGTTTAAAATTGTGTTCATGTTCTTGCGTATTCCGAAAAGTGGAGTCGTGAGCAAAAAATCTACCGTCTTATTTGAGCCATGTAAGTAGGTTTCAAATGGAGCCTAGGTTATAATATGCCAAAATTATATCAATGAGTCAGTGACACTTAATCAGTTGTCTCTTTATGTTTCATATATATTATACCAGTCTTAAAATTTATATGCTTAACTGCATTGTGTTTCAAACCAAACCATTTATTAAAATTGGTGACCTTCTCCAGCTGGATCACACCTCAATACACACTATGGAAATCAACAAATGAAAAAAATTCTACGGGCCTCACTGAATATATTTGAGTTAAAACACTAAGTAGTTTACATATAATATTGTTGGCAGCACACGAAGAAAATTAATTCTTTGGATGTATAAGAAGGTACCTGTTTAAATAGAAAATCTATTGGAGTCAAAGTCACACTTTAAAAAATGAACAATTCGTGTGTAATTTTTTTTTCATTATATCGATGAATTTTTGTCACACCAGCGGGATAAGTCTGAAGCAATAATAAACCAGTCGAAAAATGCGGGCCAAATCACGCATTCCCACTGAGGCAGCAAAGAGCCAATAAGGAGTTGGTGTATGCTTTGAGTGTTAAAATGAATCCTAAGGTTAGCCCAAATGGTTATTAAACCTGCCAAAGTTATTGGTATTTACTTCCCAAGGATAAGTGTTATACCAGCCGTTAATAACTGAAACAGGTAGCTCCTAATATTATACACGTTCCATGGAGAACATGCCTAATAGTTAAATTAGAGTGTAGTAGATTAGAGAGATTTAGGCGGCTCTTCATATCGAGGTCTTGAGAGCCGGTGAGGATTAACCGAGATGAGAATGGACCAGCGCTGGAATGCAAGATCAGGGGGGAAGGGAGATTCCCGATAAAACCCACCGATCAGAGTCATCGTCCGGCATGATTCCTACGAGCGAAAATCCGGAGAGCGACCGCACCGGGAATCGAACCCAGTTCGTCTAGGTGGGAGGCGAGGAGTATAACCTCTACTCCACCGCGGCCCCTTTCCTTAAGAGGAAAGAGAAAAGAACAGGTATACATATGTTGTTAAATAAGTTAAATCCGTGGGCTTTCATCATGCTGTAATGAAGCTCCATTGTTACATAACTAAGTTGGACAGTACAGAACAACGACGGAAACGCTGGAAGGTAGTTCAACGTCGTTAGCGTAGGGGTGAAGGATAGCTAGGCACACGTGTTAGTGTANCTGGAAGGTAGTTCAACGTCGTTAGCGTAGGGGTGAAGGATACCTAGGCACACGTGTTAGTGTCGCCCTTATCTCTCCCTCACTTCAACCATCTCCCATCACAACAGTGTAGCTGCCGTCACAAGCAAACTGCAGATAGATCTCGCGTAGTTGCTGGAGAAGAAGGGGTTGTAAAGCACAATTTAAAGGCCCGGTCCAGCGAATCTGTTCCTCCGGTAGCTTAGACTGCCCCGGAAAACCGGACTCCTCCGGTTCTGAAGCAATGGTCGGGAAACATATGGCCGGAACATAATTCCCACCACTACACTACCGCGGCCCCTGAAATTACAGTTTCGTAGTGGTCACTTGATTCCGTAGGGATATCTATATTTAGGTTAAGGCTATAAAACAGTTTTAGTTTCACATATAGAAGCGGAAAGAGCTTTTTAAATAAATTAGCAATGCATGCCAAAGCGTTTACATAACCATAAACTAACCCAATGTGAAATTAAAGTTAAAAAAAAACCACCTATAAACCTGGGACCATAAATTAAAATGAAATAGACGTATTTAGGACTTCTGCGCGTAATATTGGATATTGGCTCAAGAATCGCGTCAAAATGCCACTTACCTGAATTATTTTAACACTGATGCGATGGTTTAAACCTCAAAACTGGCGCTTTTTTCGAAATGGATCGTAATTTTGGGTAGCTTGATTATAGGCACGTTATTTGTGCTACAGCCTAATGAACACTAGTTTAATTATATATCTAAGCAATTTTTACGTAAAAAATGCACTAACCTTAGTGGAAGCCACGATGTTTTGACACTTGCGTAGTAATAAAAGCAGTTCATTGTTGGTACACGGAGATGTAAACATTGATATAGGCTCTTCACCGTCGTTTGAGCACTTATGAAATGAAACTTTGAAAACTATCACCGCCATTTCACCCATACCTTATAATGGGTACACTGATGTGGTCCCAGATAAGTTGGTAACCACGAAGAGTAAGCAGTTCCATGTCTTAAAGATCGCTTATAAGTTTTAGGGATACGTTTGTGAATAACTGAAGTTATTTATTTAACTTTTTTTTATGTATGTAACTTTAATAACTAGCAAACTAATGTAACATTTACCTGTCTAATAATTTCACAACTTTACTTGAATGACGCGTGAATAAAATGGTCACGTTCATTGCAAGGTTTAATTTACATATGGCGGAAGAACAAACTGTGTTCATATAAGTAGACATCCAGCTAGGATTTTACAAACGTTTACTTTACCGTGAATAGCCAATAATAAGTATTAATCATCGTTAAAAATGTATGATTATCGTTTTATAATTTCATTATTATCAATGTTTTGAATATTTGTAGCGCCATCTGACGGTGCCGCAGATCATATCACCAGCAGCAAAAACAAGGAGCCACAACATCGCAGATGACACTCCAACAGTGGAACCAATGGAAAAGTTTGCAAACACACACAACAATGCAAAAAAAAAAAGGCACCTGTCGATTGCACTTCTAAAAGAACTAACAACTCGTTGTATTAAATCTTAAAGGGGGGATAAAACGCAGTGAAAAACTCGACTCCGTTCAACCGTTGAATTTAAATAAAATGAATTGTAGTAATTTTGAAAATTTTATCTCATTTTAAGTGCATTTAAGTAATGTTAAAATACTTTACTTAAAAAATTCTAAAATTTTGACACTTCATTTTTTTAATTTAATTTTTTATTCTTTGAAATATGATAAGAGATAATTTGAACAAAATTAAATATGAAGCAAATAATACCTTAGCAACTGCAGTAGTAGTTCCCGTGACCCTACAAAGGTATTTTATTTACCTTTAATAAAACCTTGTTGTTACCCAGCGAGCTTACAGCCCCCACCAAACCTGGTTAACCTTCCGAAAAACCACTTTGGGAAAATATTGAAGTTACATTAATTATCGTTTTAATTCTGCCTTTAATTATAATAATATATCAAAACCTAAATCCACACTGAACATATTTTAACTGGCTGTTATATTAAGCAGTCATGTAAATATCATGCACAATAAACCGTAACGTCGCAAAATTATTTTTTTTGGTTGTTTTTAATTGGCGAATTTCTTGGACAGAGTTCCCCCTAAAGTCCAGAAGGGTAATATTGATGATAATAGTAGACCTACTCATCGTCGACTATTACAACCATAGCTGACGGTTCCAGGGGATACAGACGTCACTTCACGATCCAGACATTTTCAGCTCTATTTATACTGCACCTAGGCTAACTGTATTTTTCTGAACAATAATCAACCATTCATGTTACTTTTATTAAATTTTTCTTCTACCTGCCAATTATATTTTCAAGCAGACATTTGTTTTGGGAGCGTTCATTTGTTAAGTTCCAAAGCAGAGATACTACAATGCTGCTTATCGTCGCAGAAGAGTGGGTATTTATGGCAATCTAGTTGGGGGAAAATCCTTATTATTGGAATTGTAGAAAAGCATGGTTTATTTTTATGTCGTACATAACTAAAAACCAAACAAATTTACTTTTAAATATATTTTAATGTATCTGGGTTAAATTTAACATTTTAAATCATTTATATTAAAGAAATTTTAGATTTTAGGAATTTCACTTCAAAAATATATTTTTACGTACTGTAAATTTTCTCTTTAAATAAGTTAAGTAATTAAATTATGTAGATTTCAAGAAAAAATAAATTTTTTGAAGTTGCGATATAATATATGTTAATATTTCTTTATTGAACTAAAAAATAATTTTCACAATCGTTCGAGACATTGCTTTTAATTGGTTGACGTTATCGACTACTGGTATCAAATTATCTTATTCTAAGACAAATTGCATTTCTTGATTTTTTTTCTCTCTATGTTTTTTGGAGAATAACGTAAACTTGCTTAATATGGGTCTGATTTAATAAGCAATCTGTTAAACAAGACCGTGTCTGTTCCTACTCTGGAAGCCTTCCTTGTAAAAAGTTCTCTAAACTGGTTATTATGCATATTTATTGCTTCTAGCGCTTCTTTAGATCACTGCCCGATAGGCAAGATACATGTATCAATCGTCTCTCTCTAGTGAAAAAAAAAATTGTGGAAGTTTGCAGACATTGGATGCAAATTTTAATGATGGAGGTGGAGCATTTGGTTTCTTTAGATCGTCTTTCAAACGTATATTACTTAATTAATTTACCACAATGTATACATTCGAGTATAAACCGCAATCACTTGCTTAACTACAGGTTTACTTCAGTTATCTCTGCAGCCTTCTAGGAATTTCTGAAAACTTTTGGGAAAAATAAGAGTAACAGTGCGGCGAAGGAGTAACTGAAGGTTTCTTTCTCATAATATTTCCATGATGGTTAAACTTCGTGTATAGCATAGCTTCTTTGACTATGTCATAAGGAGGATTTAATTAGTAATTTAAGTTTGGAACTTGTTCACGTACCCGCAGATACTGACGAGTATGGAAACTAGTACCGACCATCAACGCGAACATTTGCTCTGCAGATAAAGATTTTAACGTTTGAAGTAGACATCTCTGAGACCTCATTCGTTAAATGAATATGTGCAGCCGTAATCAGCTCTTCGCTGATTAAACTGGAGGTGTTGCACTTATAACGTTGTACTCTTACGACTCACGTGCACTGAAAGACAATGTTGGCCGTCCCAGATCCAGTCAGATAAATACATGCCAAACTGGCGTCATTCTTGAAAACCCCTGAATCATGGACAAATGATGACTCCTTGGAGCTAAGGAGAAATAAAATGAGGAAAGTGTTATCGATATTTTTAGACAGTTTTATCATGTAATGCTTAGTTTACGGCTAAAATTTATTAACTTTTTTTCTCAAGCAATTTTAAATGACATAAGGGATTTTTTTTTATCTTATTTTATATTTCTTGCAGAACCAGAGCAATTAACGCATGGAATTTGGATCTCTTCGGAGTTTCTAGCTATACTAAAATTTGCACCCTGTAACTGGACAGTGTTATTCTGTAAAGAATTAATGCATAAAGATTTATACTCTATAATGCCGTGGCTTTAAAACATATGCAAACACAACTCCAAACACAGTGAAACTCTGAACAAAAGTTTTAGATGAATTTACAAATAATGTTTACGTTATTATAGAATTACTCACTTTTCCTGGTGGAAATGTTTTTATTTTTAAAGAAAAAGAGGTAATGGTCTAATGCCACGTTCAGTTAAAAAAAAATATTGCATCGACGAAATTTATTTTCTTTCATTGCAGAGTATTGGTTTTATCTTGTAGTATAATCCAGATACAGTCTGATAGCTAGAGTTAGTTAATTTTAAATAAATACTTTTTTGAAAGCCCTGCCTGAATTAATGTATTTTTATTGCATACTGTACAAATTTTCCTTAGGTTCTTTCAGCGAGTCCATATTGTGAGAGCACATTGTTATAAGCAGAAACATGTTGATGTCACACCAGTTATTTCAATAATTGGTTTAAATTAAAAATATATCTATATCAATGACCAAATATATAANATGTTGATGTCGCACCAGTTATTTCAATAATTGGTTTAAATTAAAAATATATCTATATCAATGACCAAATATATAAGAGTTGCTATTACACCATATAAAATGGCTTCCTTATAGAACACTCAGCGTGATTCAAACTTGAATCAAGCTTGTCTNGAGTTGCTATTACACCATATAAAATGGCTTCCTTATAGAACACTCAGCGTGATTCAAACTTGAATCAAGCTTGTCTTGATAAGAGTCTGTAAAATCGTAGCAAGCTTACTGTTCAAGATAGCAGACTCTAATAAATCCTGAATAAAGCTGACTAGACTACACGTGTCAGGCTCGTAAAGGCTGTTCACTTTAAACTGAGCACTTTTGAAAGCCCTGTTGAAGATCTACTTGTAAGCACATCAAGTATTCTTCAAACATATGAAAATCTAACATTACAATGGGCCTGCCTGGTCACTTCATACATGCGCTGGTCAAGTGAAATTGTTAAATTAATGGGGAAACGAAAGTTTTACGCATTTTCTTATTTTTACACTTATACGCATTAGAAAATCAGAAAGCAAGTTAAATCATCTTAGTGTCCACGAATTTTGCGTAACTTTTTTAATTCAAACGTTAAAGTATGGGACTTATTTCTCTCCGTCGATACAAACAAATTTGGCGCATGGCAATCAGTGTGCCCGTGAAAATGCTTTGAGTGGCATTTTTCAGAGGTTCGTTTCCAAAGTGCTCACTTAACCGTGAACAGCCTATAGCAAGCTTGATTAGTTACACTTCCTGCAAGCTTGCTATGGCATGGTGCAAGGAAAATTCACGACAACTGGCAACCTTTCCATTAGCAAGTGCGTGACACTCTTTATGAATTGAGCTCGAGTGATGCTTGAAACACACATGATATGACAAGCTTGCTCGGCAAGGCATACTCAAGTAAAATGGCAAGCTTGACTCAAAGTATAGATTCCAGCTTATATATTTTTGTAAGGTTATTCTTAAGAGAAGATTTTTCATGTTGCAAGATGATTATAGTTTCTTATAAAAACATACCCAATGGAGACTATGAAAATATTTCCGTGTTGATCCACGACAAAAGTAGCAACCCATTATGAAATGCCGACATATCAGGAGCATATAATAAAACTATTCAGGGAAAGGTGCTGTCTGTATTTGTGATATATTTTCATCTTGCACAGTCCCGACAGCTATTTTATCTGTTGTTCAGCATGGACTTCATGAAATAGTATACGCGGAATAATTAATGAAATAAAAATGAAAACATCCCTCAACACATAGAGGGAAATGATGTTAATAAATAAACAGAATGTGCTTAGTATATTACGTACAAGCTAACATTGTCACATCATCCCCGTGAAGACTAAACTATTTCTAGGAATAACAAGTTTAGGGGTTGAAAAGTCGCCAAGAGGAAAGAAAACATTTCGTGCCACTTTGCGAACCGTACTGTAAGCTCCTCAGTCTGTTTTCGGATTTTATTACATACACACAGTAACGAAGAATTTAAGAATTTTCCAGATNTACTGTAAGCTCCTCAGTCTGTTTTCGGATTTTATTACATACACACAGTAACGAAGAATTTAAGAATTTTCCAGATTGTTTTTTGCCGGCATGTTTGTCAGCAGAATAGGTCAAGCCACAAGACGAAAAACTTGAAAAGTAACTTTCAAATTGTGAAGCCATGAGTTATTTTCCCGTGCGGGAGACCATTGCTATCTGAGCTCCGGCAAACAAGATACCGTCGCCCTGAGGTATGTCCCCGGCAGCGGAAGGTTTGATGATGTAAAAAGGAATAAATTTGATAGTGACACGTAATGGTTCTGTGTACGCTTCCATTGTGTTTTTTACAAAAGAGTCCCGTTATAAATTTTTTTTCGAAACAGCAGGAGTTAATTAATTTTGCAGTTAAGGAGAGAAATATGAATAATGTGTACTTGGTTTGANATTTTTTTCGAAACAGCAGGAGTTAATTAATTTTGCAGTTAAGGAGAGAAATATGAATAATGTGTACTTGGTTTGAGATATGAAATATTATGAAATGTTCGTTTCAAAAAGAGTTCGCTAAATTGAAAAATGCTAAAAAAAAAAAAAAAAAAAAAAAAATCGTCGTTGTGGGCGAAACCCCTGGCGAGGATGTAACACATATTGCGATGGACCTCCAGAGGTAACACTTTTAATTGCGTTTCCATGGAGTGTGCCTAACAATGAGGCAAAGGAATGCAAAGTCTGAGAGGGAAATAGGAGCACCCCGAGAAAATACACCTGCCGACGTCACATTTCCCACATGCGGAAATTCGCGTGCGATACCGCCGGAATCGAACCCTCTGTGNAAAATACACCTGCCGACGTCACATTTCCCACATGCGGAAATTCGCGTGCGATACCGCCGGAATCGAACCCTCTGTGACGCGGGTGAATGTTGTGCTAGCCACTCTACCACCGTGGCCCCAGACAGCCGACGAATGAGCACAGGCACGTCGCCCCAGGCCAGGCGAAACGTCGCGGTTAAAGGGGGAGGAAGGAAGGTTTCGAATGGCGAAAGCGGCGAGTTATTAATGCGCGCGGNTGAAGCCTCGTTTCCTGTGAGCCCTACCCCATGAGTTATGTCCGGAACAGCGGCGTTGCTGGACAGAACTGGAGGGGTCGGTTTATCTGTGCAGTGCCCCAAACCCCTACCCCATACTCTGTACACCCTAGGACTGTGACGCGCATTTGTATAAATTGCGGGACGCGGGGTTTTGCAGTTTGAACATGTAATTTCCGGTAACCTTCTGATACACGCCTGTCAATATTGATTGGTTGGTAATGCTGGATGGATTGAGTTTGATGGTTGGGGGGAGTTGGAGGCATTTACAGATGGGGCAAAGTTGACCGCGGTCCGGTATATCATCTCTGGCGCTGGAAACAACTGCTGCGACAAAAGTGGCAGGGAGGGGGTCATATTCTGAAAGTGCCTGTTCAATCGGTGATGATCTTAACGACTTCATGTTACTGTGTTTGGCCCAGATACTGATCAGGCTGTTATAATGTGTTATGCGCGGATTTGATTCGTTTTGAGGTTTCTTATTGGCTAAATACAAATACGAATTTAACTCTACTTTCATTANGTTATGCGCGGATTTGATTCGTTTTGAGGTTTCTTATTGGCTAAATACAAATACGAATTTAACTCTACTTTCATTACACTATTGAAATCAGCATACTTTCTGTTTCGAAAAAGCCAAAATTTTCCAGTTAAATAATAATCAAATTTTTGACGATGTTTTTGCACAAAACTCGGAATCAAGAAATTAGTTCAGTTTTATTTTGAAGGGTAGAAATATATATNTGGAAATATATTTATATATGTTATTATTTTTTATGCTCGTGTCGCCCATTACTTGCCTAAAGACAAATTTTCTTCGACATAGAAAATAATTATTTCTTGATGTACATTTCTTCAGAAAAATATTTGTAACTTACGTAGAACTTTACCATTGGATTCCTAATTTACTATCTTATAATGTTCATCTTTGACTGTACTAACGGGATTCTATCTGCAGGGCGGCTGCTTGTGTACTCGAGCTGTCGTTTTTGCGATTCGCTTCTACGAGGGCTTTTTTATCGACTTTCTTAATACATCAATGAGTGAGGAAAGAGCTGTATAGGAAGGTAAGCTAGATAGTTCGAGTAGTTGGTCATTGCCGGGCAACACTTTTATCGCAGTAAAGGAGGCTGGGAAGTTTCTCTTTAGGCGATCCGTGTTGAATTTGGGACATCAATTCAGTAGAACACCTTCAAGCTTGTTCCTATGTTTCACCTGAATTTCTAAACAAATAATTTTGAAAAGACAGCACTACCAGATAATCAGTTATACTTTATGTCCTTCATCCTTTATACTTCTATAGCTTTACTTTAGTTGTTAGTCTGCTATCATAATTACTGCTGCCAAAAAGAAATAAGGTATTTAAAACATATGCAAACTGGATACAAAAGGCCAACAGTAATTAATGAATCATGAGAACAAGGTTATTAGTAGTCATAATATGATCCAGATGGTAGTAAAATTAATAATTGCACGAATTAAACATAGATTAACCTTGATGTATTTAAAAAAACAGTAAACCTATATTTTGCTGGTATAAGAAAGTGAGGATGAATAGCATGATGAATACTTGTATTATAGCAGAAATATAAAATAGGGGACCCTAACAAATAATATTTTTTATATATGCGTATTTTAATGCCAGGAAATTACTAAGATGAGAAAATTTTTCCTTTTAAGTTTGATAGTTAATTTATTTTTAATTATTCAGTTTCACCTGACCGACACATTGATAAACTTTTCATGTCCATGGTAGTGTTAGTTTTACACTATTCAATGATACACAATGAACATACTAGTAAATCTTAAGCAAAGCTTTCAAAATGTCTCAGCTTACTGTGAACAGCTTATGACAGTGCGATATGTTGCATTCTACTACTAATAGCTTGCAAGAGACGAGAAAAGTGTCCACAGTAACATGACGATTCAGTGAAATATATTGAACATACTCCATTGATACACTATGTCGTCAAAGAANACCATACTCCATTGATACACTATGTCGTCAAAGAAAGTCAAGTCTGAGACAAGAAACAAACACGAAAAACGAGCCAAGAGTGTCTGTTTTCAAAAAATATAAATAAAACTTATAAAAAATCCCACAAAGAATTTCGTCAAATAAATTTAAAAAAAATTAAGAAAAATAAAAATTACAGAACGAATAATTAAACTAAAAAACACTGTAAAACCCAAGTACAACACAATGCTGACGNAAGAAAAATAAAAATTACAGAACGAATAATTAAACTAAAAAACACTGTAAAACCCAAGTACAACACAATGCTGACGGCACAGAAGAAAAGTTGGTTTCAATCAAACTGAGAAAGTGAAAAAAACCAGGTGAAACCCAACTAAGACAGCACAGACGAACACTGAGACGAAGACATAGTGTAGCAATAGAGACGTTCGAAATATTTCACCTAATCCTTTACTGTTATTGCAAGAATCTTCCAAACAACTCAGTAACGTGATCTTGAACACAGAATAGTACATAAATTGGCTGAACCCCGAGTCACTCGCTCAAAACGTATAAATATCATAAAATAAAATTTCCGTCGTAAAAACCACATGGGATTCCACTGCATCATTTATTCATGTGATTTCAGTTAAAGCATGTGTTCTGTTGGTCGCCAATCGGTTACTGCATGGAAGTCTCCGCCACTAAACCTTTACGGTATTAATTTAAGAAGCAAACGATAATGCAATCTCAGCGGCAACTCAGAATGGAATACAAGGATAAATATATGTATATATATATATATATATATATTTATTTATTTATTTACGTCTAATTTTTACATGGCGAAATGAAGGCAAACTACTTTTATTACATTTAACTATGGGTACTAAATTATATTAAAAGGATAGAAGAAAATGAATAATGTTCATAGGCTTACTAATAAAGACATTACAAAACCACAAAATTATTGATTTTTGTACTACAAAGTTANATGAATAATGTTCATAGGCTTACTAATAAAGACATTACAAAACCACAAAATTATTGATTTTTGTACTACAAAGTTACTACAAAAGTATTGATTTACAAATAGTTAAGTTAGAACTAAATTACTGATATATGTTATTAAATAATTACAAAATTATTAATTTGATACTATAAAATTACTACAATTTAAAAAATATTATGAATTAATTTATCATATATATATATATAATATCTGTGTTTACCGATATAACAGCGGATTTGGTTGATTCCTAGTAAATTACACTGGCCNATGAATAATGTTCATAGGCTTACTAATAAAGACATTACAAAACCACAAAATTATTGATTTTTGTACTACAAAGTTAATACAAAAGTATTGATTTACAAATAGTTAAGTTAGAACTAAATTACTGATATATGTTATTAAATAATTACAAAATTATTAATTTGATACTATAAAATTACTACAATTTAAAAAATATTATGAATTAATTTATCATATATATATATATATATAATATCTGTGTTTACCGATATAACAGCGGATTTGGTTGATTCCTAGTAAATTACACTGGCCTGGCTGTCAAACTACGTGCTTTACACTGATAGCTCAGCAGGTAACAGCTCGTGTCAGTACGAACAATTCCACTGATCGAGATCACTTACACAGATTTAGAGTGTCAGCTGCTCTCTGTACGTTTCCCGGCATAAAAAGTGGCGTAAGTGTTTTCAGTCCTGTCCTACACAACTGCCCAGTTATCGCACAGGGATATTAAGTTTGGTCGGAAATGAAAACCCGTGGGGCTTATTAGCCAGTCATCTTCCTCATGGGTGACTCATTCACAAACCATACATCTGTTCTGGTTTATGTCTAATTCACATAATTAGCATAAAATACTTAGCCTACTGCTGTTCGTTTGTGGTAATGAAAGAATAACTGCTTCAGTTAAAAAAAAAGTAGTCATCTGTAACCTTTTTTTTAGAACTCTTGAACGCCCAAAAGTATTTTTAAAAAACGTGACATTAAAAAACCATGGGTTATTCCAGGTGTTATTCATTACTCCGTTTTTGCTTGAACACTTTTGATAAATATCAGAATATTTTCACTGTAAAGTTTTTTGCAAGTTTATCACATCATTGTACACACATATTGAGAAAGTTGAAAAGGTGCAAATGCTGTTCACGGCAAGCTGATTATTTCTTAAAGCCCTGCTTTTAGTTATATTTGTACACAAGTTGTGTGTTCTTCCGCCGTATGCAAAATGTAACACATATTCGGGCGTCGGTCATGTAGAAATGTGAAATTATTACAAAATTTCATATTTCACAAATTTGCGTGAAAATAAAAAACAGGAAACACAGAAATCATTTCAGTATTCACAAATGATTTTCTAACACTTTTAACTCATTGTTAAAAAATGAAACTTCTTTCTCTCCGTCGGCACCAAACTTACTAGGCGCATGGCACTTAGTACCCCAGTTAAAATATAAGAAGGTAGGGAGAGTGACATATTTCAAAGGTTAGTTTCAAAAGTGCTCAGTTAATCGTGAAGTGCCTGTAGTACTTTTCAAAACATCCAAGAGAGCTTTCATAAATTTGTTCAGGAAAGAGTAAAATGTGCAGTTAACTTCCCACTTTTTTATAGTAGTGACGCTCTAAGTTCTCATATTTGCATACTAACATATGACTATTTTTTCAATATATGTGTAGGTTAAAAACATTCATTAGAGTTAATAAAGCGTACTGGAAGTTATTTCGATGTATTTNTGTCATATTTGCATACTAACATATGACTATTTTTTTCAATATATGTGTAGGTTAAAAACATTCATTAGAGTTAATAAAGCGTACTGGAAGTTATTTCGATGTATTTTGCAACTGGATAGAACGTATGGTAGGAGTTTTACTTGAAATTGTAGATTCTGTCTTTCATTTTCACAGGCAGTGAAAATTTTCAGTCTTGTTTGTTTGGCATAAGTTTGGTAACTGGTAACGAATCTGGCAGCTTACACTTGACATCACACATTGGTAAAATGCTCTGATAAAGCGACAGAGTTTTAATGTATTCGGTAACAACTACCCTGTGATGTACAGTGAAAAACTACAATTTTATCAAGTAGTAATTGGTTTTCAAAAGTGTTGGAAAGTTTACACAACCATCTTTTTATCTCTTTCACAGTCGCAATGGTCAACGTGTAGCATGTTGAAATAGAACTAGATTTAATTACCTACACTGTATATAGCACATATCAATGTCCGATATGGGAAGTCCCTCATATGATGGGAAACATCATTCGTTGTTGAGACTGTATTCTGCAGTCTCACCATCAGCTTCTACCAATACTATCAAAAACAAAAACGTTTTCATGGGTATCTGGAAGAAGAGATTTTTCAAGGAATTTATTGACTATATTTGAAACTACGTGAAATTAATTATGAAATAAGTGGATGACGTTTGTTAGGTAAATCATCTTAAAATTCATAAAACCAGGTGTGTAAAATTATCCCACCTTATAAATTGGTTTGGGATTGCTAGATTATAATCGCAAAACAATTATTCTAGCGTCTAGATTTTCTCTTGTTTTGTTGGTCGAAATAAACAGGGACACGTGAATAAACATGGTAATTTTGGTGTAATACACTGAAGCCAAACATATTCTAGAAATGGGTACACTAATTTTCAATACACTGCAGTGTCACGCCTGCATGGATAGCNCACTGAAGCCAAACATATTCTAGAAATGGGTACACTAATTTTCAATACACTGCAGTGTCACGCCTGCATGGATAGCTTAACACCTGTGCCGCTCGCGAATGCTTGCATGGCAATTAATTAAGAAGGTTGGGGACTGGAACGTCAAGTGATATGACAACGTTTTTATTTCGTATAATTATTTTTGATGATACTAGATAAGTTTGTATATTCTACAGTGATACACTTAAAAATTAATTAGTGTATTACCAACAAACTTTATTCAGTCCAATTAAAATGTGTCTTACCGAAAAAAATATGTGTAATAGGTAATGAAAAATATTGTTTGTAGTAAACATTTCTGTTTGTAACAAACTCAGAGAATTGTGTAACTTTATTAACATCGCCACAATGAAAAGCCGAACACTCAATCATTCGCGAGGTGCAAATAAATTGCCTTCACAAGTAGGAATGCCGCTGCTCGCTTCATATAATTAGTGCACATTTATCTTGAGTACGGTTAGCCTCAGCGTGTTTTACTAAATCGGGAGTTTTTGTTGAATTGTACATGTTGATACAAGCTTGGGAACCTGAACAAAGCAAGAGGTTAAAACGTTTTCTTTGCGATCATAATCCGGCAACCTCAATAAGGGGGAGGATTCTACGAACCTAAAATTTCCTTTGTTTAAATACTTTTCATCAACTAAACGCCATCCAATGATCTGATATATAATATTAAGTAGATTGCAACAAAATTTAGTAAATTAATTACGAATCCTCTTGAATTAAGCTTACAACCCCTCCTAAGATATCACTTTAAGCCTCGAGTTGTATTACTTTTTCTGCCTAATTTTTCGTTGAGGAATCACCAGACAAGGTTCGTAACACACATTCAGGAACACGTTGTATGTTTATCTGTGACTTCAGGAGATACGAAAAAGTTTTTACTTGCTTTTCGCAACGTCTCCGCCGTGATCTCGGCTTTAACGGCTGGCAGGCCTGACGGGGCGGTTGAACCCGCCACCTCTCGGTTGGTGTCAGCTTCCTTCAACGCTTGGAAAGGGGGGCGTCGAAGACAAGGTGCAAGGGGGTGAGATTGCCGGTCGAAGTTCGGCTCGAGGGTGGGATAGGAGAGTGAACCAGGGCGGTTTCCCCGGGTTCGCCGTGAAGGGGTGAGTTGTGGTATAAGGGTTGAGGCGGGTCGCGCGGGCGGGCATGTTGACACGCCGGTGACACATTGTGCGGAAGCTAGATCTCGAAGAGAGAGGGGGAGGAGTCGGGTAGCACGTCTCCGGAAGGTCAGCTGAAGACCCGGACTCGTCACTTAGTTCCGGGGGGCGCAGCAAGAAGGGGAGCCCAGACGATCTCCTCGCCTCTGGCGGTGATATTCCGGGGCGTGAGATGTTCCTAACTCCGCTTCAATATTCTCCTCTATTAACAACTAGCTTTCGGTCCACGGATTCGCCCGTGTGTACTACACTTGCGAAATATACCTTAGATAAAGCCACCTGCGTGTATTTTAACAGGCGCACTGAGGGACGTGCACCCAGTAAAGTTGGTAACGGTGGAGGGAAAGACGTTGAATTATCTTAACTTCGAATAAAAGAGCTAGGTTACCATTTGTGATAACTTAAAGTATTTCTTTCTATTTCTGTTTTGTTAATGCATCAAAGTNAATAAAAGAGCTAGGTTACCATTTGTGATAACTTAAAGTATTTCTTTCTATTTCTGTTTTGTTAATGCATCAAAGTTTAAAAATGAGAATATTTGAAAAATATTTACTTTTCTAATAATTTCACTGTTTATCCTGACCGACGCCTGAATAAAGTGATGAAACCCATGACAGAGTTAATTGTACACAAAGTGGGAAAATACACAACTTGCTTACATGAATATCTTTAGCAGGGCTTTAGAAAGTGCCTATTTTACAAACATGAACAGCCTATACCGAAGGATTTATTTGTACACCACATTATTTATTCTGCCCTAAGGTGCTAGGATAACTAGTTTATAAAGGCAGTTTGCGGTAAACTGAGCACTTTTGAAAGCCCTGCTTGAGATCTACTTGTATGCATGTAGTGTATTCTTACACCATATGTGAAATTAACATTGCGATGGGCCTGGTAATTTTATTCATTCGTTTGTCAAGTGCATTTGAGAAATTATTAGAAAAGTAAATAGTTAACGTATTTTCTAATTCTTAAATTTTTATGTATTAATAAACTGGAAGTTAAATAAATCGTTTAGGTTTTGAAAAATTTTCTCCTAACACTGCGGATTAAACGTTAAGACATGGAGCTACTTTCCCTCCACCACTACGAACTTTACTGAGCGAATGCCACTCAATGTGCCCGTTAAATTGTATGCAGATAAGGCCAGTGGCATTTTTCAATGGTAGATTTCAAAAGGGCTCAGTGCACCTTGAACGGCCTATATGTGAGCCTACTCTGGAGCAGGCAACGTTGAGCTGCCAATGTGAGAAGCAGTCCTCTCTTTAAACTCTCAGTGCCTCCTTTAGCGACTGCCCCCCGACCTCCCTTGTAGTCACTGAGAAACAGAACTTGAGGGGGAGTTACCGTCTATAAACCTCGAAAGAGTTTTCGGATGTAATGAAGGGTATGTGCGTTGATAAGTGTGTTAGTCAGGTGGAAATTATATTTTATATAAAGAGATTCCAGGCCCTAACATTACTGCTTTATATACCCTCTTCGCTGTTTATTCACTCTTTTTGAATCAAAACTTTGAATAATCACCCCATGTGTGATGTTTCCTGTGTAAGTCGTTTATAAAAACGTTTTAGACTTCTGTTAACCTAAAAGCATCTTATTTTTGGTTAAATTAAACTTTTATCTATCAATTATAATTTATTTAATTTTTATTAAAATGAGTAAAAACAGGATGGAAATTGGTGTGTTGGTAATGTATATAGTAAGAAATAGTTCTTATGCATAATTGTATTACATCGAGTGCGCACGAATGCGGCGCGCTGTCCCTTTGGTGTTAATTTTTAGACGTGGTTAAGCTTTGTTTAAATGAGGCGGAGGAATATCCTTGAAGTAGAACTTTAGCAAGGCTTCAGAAAAGTGTGAAGTAACCATGAATGGCCTATAGCTCGGATGCGTACTAAACTTAAAATCTTTTTGGTACTATAGTGGAGTTTGTTCATTGCCTCATGGCATGGTCAAATCTCACTATGGAGTTCGATGTTATCCACTCGGAACTAACAAGCTTGAAAACTGTTTTGTTACAATCGATCCAAAATCATGAAAATCTTCTCCATATAATAAAATATTTATGGCAACGTATTTATGGCTACGGGCTGAATTTTTATGGCGAACAGATTCCACGAATAGTGCTCCAAAACACGTTTGTTCAGATCCATTTTGGTGGTAGTACGATTTCAAATGGCACGCGTCAAGTCCCTGCCTGCAAATCACGTACGTTTAATGCTGGATTAAATTAATTCTGTTTTGCCCAGATGAATATCAAAATGCTTTCTCACACCCGGCCAGTAGCCAAAATAACTACAAACTGAATGTAAATCNAAGTAGTTATACCAATGACACATGTGAATTTTACATATTGCTGAATTATAAAGCCAACTAAATTTTTCTTCGGGTTTCTATTAGAATAATAGTACAAGTTTTGCGAATTAAATGACTTTTAGGATAGTAATCACAGGTCTGATCATGCTTGAGCATAAGCTTAATATTAAGCAAGGGCATCTGTGGTCAAGGGAAGCTTGGCTCCAGTTACAAAATACATAAAACGTTATTATACAAAAGCGAAATCCACCCACGCCAAACATCAGCATGACGGAACGTATGACATACTACACTGAAGAGCCAAAAAAACTGGTACACCTGCCTAATATCGTGTAGGGCCCCGGCGAGCAAGCAAAAGTGCCGCAAGGCGACGTGGCATGGACTCGACTAATGTCTGAAGGCATGCAGGAGGCATTTAAATCTGCGCCAATTTGAGAAAGAGTAGCACGTCTGTCACGTTTAATGATTCTCGTCAGTCGTCGTTTGTCCCGTTCGTTCACGATCTTTTTCCGGCCACAGCGATGTCGAAGATTTGATGTTTTTCTTGATTCCCAATATTCACGGTACACTCGTGAAATGTTCGTAAGCGAAAATCCAAATTTTATCGCTACCTCGAATATTCTATGTACCATCTCTCGTGTGCCGACTATAACACAATGTTCAAACTCACCTAAATCTTGATTACCTGCCACTGTAGTAGCAGTAACCAATCTAGCAACTTTGACAGACGCTTGTTGTCTTATATAGGCGCTGCCGACTTCATCACGTTACTCTGATTGGTTCCATACCTCTGTTATTTGCACACGCAAGCTTATACCCGTTTTTTTGGCTCTTCGGTGTATATGACCTGACATTTGAACCAAAGTTATTCCATATTATTTACAAAACTCAAGCGCTACAAGATTTTTCCCGTGAGTTATGGGACTATTAAGCAACAAAAACACTATTTTGTTGTCTTTTGATTTTATACACTTGTGGAACTGTTTCAAACACAATAAAAAAATTCCGATTTGGTGTAACCTGTATCGGATGTCTCAATGAGTCTCACTGGCGGTGCTCCAATGTCTAGTTCCTGTGGTTTTCTTTTCTCATGAATATCAATTTTGGTAAAATATAAAACTCAGATGCATTGACACATTAAACACTTTTTGAAAATATTCCTCGCTCTCCAGATGCTATTGCACCCACGTGTTGCTTTCCTTTGCAAGTTACCACCTTCTGAGGTTTATTTTACACATTGGTGAACGCTGATGCACTGAGATTGTAGACGGTGCTAGCTGCTATTTACTTCTCATTCACAGTTTTCTGTAAGAGATAAAAAAAGGTCATGAAAGTTATTTTATTGAAACCTCTGTCTTTCGCATTGGAGGCGGGTTCTGGTTGAAATGATGATAGGCGGGGATTACGATGAATGAGAACATAAAACCATTTCTCCCTTGACACACACGTTTCTGAATTGAAAGCATGTGGAATTAAATTATTCTCTACTATATAATAGGATAATGTTCTCACATCCTTTTGGCAAACCCGAGCATTATTTATTCTAATTTTAGATTTTTTAATACAAGCCCATCTGCTATTTCCTTTGATAATGTTGCCCTCTCTCCCAAATGACATTACCGCATTCGTGTTAACATTTTTGCTGCCAGCATAAAGTTTCACAGTTTTTTCAGGTACTCCATACGCAAAAGCACATTGATTCAGAACGCAGACTCCACTCTTGTAAGCGGCAATAGCTAACTGCATTTATTCTTCTGTCTAATTGCAGTATCGCCCTCGCTCAGCCATCACAGTTCCCTGAAATGACAGGAACAACCAAACTGTGGGATAACTGAAGTGCAAGAACAAAATGTTATTTTGCAAGTGGTAGGGCACTAAATATTCCCTTTCTACTATTTCAGTGTTTGTTTATGTGTGTAAATCCTGAACTAACAAACTGGCATTTAGTAACTCTTTGATAAGAAAGAACTTCGGCGACTTGTGCATTAATGAAGNTGTGGGATAACTGAAGTGCAAGAACAAAATGTTATTTTGCAAGTGGTAGGGCACTAAATATTCCCTTTCTACTATTTCAGTGTTTGTTTATGGGTGTAAATCCTGAACTAACAAACTGGCATTTAGTAACTCTTTGATAAGAAAGAACTTCGGCGACTTGTGCATTAATGAAGTATAATTTCTCGGTGTATGCCCTACTATCCTTGAGCACTTTCACTCTTGCTTGTTCTTCATTTTTCTTTCCTGTAGGCTTATTTCATTTTTCGTTCTGTTTGCAGGGCCTAACATTACGAGTGAAAGCGAAGCATGCATGTGAAATATAAGATCTTAATTCTAATTTTCGTTTAACTGTATTTTGATTTTCAAAGAATATTACATTCAAATAGATATTTCGATCTCAAATTTGACATTAACTTTTGCACTGGAGAAAGGAATAGTAGTTTCACTGTGTAAGAAGACGTTGTAAGGGGTTATGTTCATAATAAACATTATCCTGTTCTTCATATCGTCATGCTTCATCCCTCTACGCATTTATTTCCAATCACGGCTAACATTTATATGGATATAATTATTAAAACGCAATTTTGTGTGAGTTTCCTAATTCGGACGATTCCAATTTCAGAAACTACACATTGTCTAACTTCGGCAAAAATACGGATTTTATTTTCGTCCATGTGATATTAAATTTGTGGTAAATATACTGATTAATTTCAATATTGTATTTGTAGCAAACATAATACATATATTCCAATAAAATAACGCTTCATTTTTTTACATACCTAGTAGTATTGTAAATGCCTTCCCACGAGCGCACTAACCTTATACAAACTTCCATGAAAATCTGCTACATTTCCCTAAATATAAGAATTTACAAAAAATTTCACATATGACAGAATGTTAGTTAAGATATCTTTATTTTTATTCCACTAAANGGATAATTTCTCGGTGTAGGCCCTACTATCCTTCAGCACTTTCACTCTTGCTTGTGCTTCATTTTTCTTTCCTGTAGG
This sequence comes from Clitarchus hookeri, assembly GCA_002778355.1. Lineage (NCBI taxonomy): Eukaryota > Metazoa > Arthropoda > Insecta > Phasmatodea > Phasmatidae > Clitarchus > Clitarchus hookeri. The sequence goes on along the minus strand of NQII01000878.1, from coordinate 74,558 downwards.
CTTATTTCATTTTTCGTTCTGGTTGTAGGGCCTAACATTACGAGTGAAAGCGAAGCATGCATGTGAAATATAAGATCTTAAATCTAATTTTCGTTTAACTGTATTTTGATTTTCAAAGAATATTACATTCAAATGGATATTTCGATCTCAAATTTGACATTAACCTTTGCACTGGAGAAAGGAATAGTAGTTTCACTGTGTAAGAAGACGTTGTAAGGGGTTATGTTCATAATAAACATTATCCTGTTCTTCATATCGTCATGCTTCATCCCTCTACGCATTTATTTCCAATCACGGCTAACATTTATATGGATATAATTATTAAAACGCAAGTTTGTGTGAGTTTCCTAATTCGGACGATTCCAATTTCAGAAACTACACATTGTCTAACTTTGGCAAAAATACGGATTTTATTTTCGTCCATGTGATATTAAATTTGTAGTAAATATACTGATTAAATTCAATATTGTATTTGTAGCAAACATAATACATATATTCCAATTAAATAACGATTAATTTTTTTCAAACCTAGTAGTATTTTAAATGCCTACACACGAGCGCACTAACTTCCATGAAAATCGGCTACATTTCCCTGAATATCAGGATTTACAAAAAAATTTCACATTTAACAGAATGTTAGTTAAGATATCTTTATTTTTATTCCACTAAATTTAGGAACCCCCCCCCCCCCC
>NQII01000878.1:26828-67385 GCA_002778355.1 Clitarchus hookeri | reverse complement strand
GAGTCGTAACAGTGTACGAACACGTGCTAGGGAATGGGAGGCAGTATCCAGGGTTTGGGGCTAAATGTGATTGACATGTTGAAACGTTGACCGAGATTTTGGTGGGAGGGTCAATAATTTAAATCTACACTTCATCCACGTGCGCGGGAATATAAATGGGTTGAGCAAGCGAAATAACTTTTCAAACTAGGTTGCTCAAACAAGGTAGCTATGAACAGGGTTTCCTTATGAGTAGGAGCCACGGTGGTGAAGTGGTTAGACTACTCGCCTCCAACCAAGGCAATCCGGGTTCAATCCGCGGCCGAGTCACCGGATTTTCGCATGTAGGAATCGTGCCAGACCCGCTGGTTGGTGGGTTTTCTCGGGGATCTCCCATTTCCTTGCCCCCTCATTCCGGCACCACTCCATATCAATCACCCTCATCGGCTCTCAAGACCTCGCTGTTAAGAGCCGTCCAAATCTCTTCACTCACATTCGTTTGACGGCTAAGCTTGAGCTTGGAGAAGCTCTATACAATCCAGGCGTTGTCACATTATCATTCGCAGCTGTCCTCGTGATCAGCACTTTGTGTTTAATCGGAAAAAATTATTTATGAATACCGAGGTGAAATGTACCACTTATACCGAGAATTCCAACTGCACCCGCCAGCAAAATGACGATACAATCCAGCAACATGTTACGCCGTTCGCAAATCAGCGCCTGGTAACCTCACAAGTTGCAATTCCTGCCAATAGGGAATCTTCCGCAGAACGAGGGAGTCAATCAGACATATGGCCCGTTTCCAGAGACTCGTGCAGACAATCGGTAAAAGTTACACGGGTCTCATTTAAANGAGTCAATCAGACATATGGCCCGTTTCCAGAGACTCGTGCAGACAATCGGTAAAAGTTACACGGGTCTCATTTAAAGAGTTGTGTATATTCTAAGTTAAAAAAAAATTTTAGAAAAAATTGATATATAATTCAGAAATTAAAGTGGATATTTTGTTTCCAAATGATAAATTTCGTTTTTGAAACATAGAAATAGTCCTTGATAAAGTGTCGGAATCAGCAAAAATCGCTGCACGTAGNGAGTCAATCAGACATATGGCCCGTTTCCAGAGACTCGTGCAGACAATCGGTAAAAGTTACACGGGTCTCATTTAAACAGTTGTGTATATTCTAAGTTAAAAAAAAAATCTAGAAAAAATTGATATATAATTCAGAAATGAAAGTGGATATTTTGTTTCCAACTGATAAATTTCGTTTTTGAAACATAGAAATAGTCCTTGATAAAGTGTCGGAATCAGCAAAAATCGCTGCACGTAGCNTGATAAATTTCGTTTTTGAAACATAGAAATAGTCCTTGATAAAGTGTCGGAATCAGCAAAAATCGCTGCACGTAGCCCTCGATATTTATTCTTCCCGAAGAAGAAAAGTGTTTTAAACCATAGCGACAATACAGTGTTTTTCAGGACAGTTGGCTGTATTAACACTCGTTATTCACCTCTTAAAATCCGAGGAAAAAGATCACACGCGGAGCTTGCTTATGCTATTTTTCATGTCCGTCGCAATGCTTCCTTATGGCTGTATGTGAACTTGAGGACGGTCACCTACTCTGTGGTTATACTGTGTTCTGTGTTGTAGGTGTTTCATTCTGCNAAAAAGATCACACGCGGAGCTTGCTTATGCTATTTTTCATGTCCGTCGCAATGCTTCCTTATGGCTGTATGTGAACTTGAGGACGGTCACCTACTCTGTGGTTATACTGTGTTCTGTGTTGTAGGTGTTTCATTCTGCCTATTTCTGCATGTGCATTTTCAGTTCACAATCTTAAACGACGTTTCAGGGGACGAGTGTTCCAATCACAGATGTAACAACGAAGTACGCGAGTTTTCAAGTCTATCCTAGCAACGCTTGCAAATCCCAAACGCTGTACTTATGACGTAGAGAGAAATTTCGGCGGCTCTTAACACCGGAGTCTTGAGAGCCGATGAGGGTGAAACGAGGTGGACGCCGGATGCATGGGGGGGAGGAAGTCCCCGAGAAAACCCGCCAACCTGCACCTACTATTAAGAAAGCAGCGGCGAGGAGTGGCCATGCTGCTATTGATCCTAACTATACGCTTTAAATACGTGACATCCGTTTGTACGTCCATGTAAGGTGTAACCAATGAACGTTCGTCATGATGTCCGAGGTCATATGCCAGAGAAATTTTTCCTTCGTCTCTTGCAGATACTTGTGTCAAAGTGCCGCAAAAATAGGACCTCCTTTTTCCGTGGAAAGATTCCACGGCTTGTACGCCAAAACACTTTTGTTCATTTCCACTTTGGTAACTGGATGGTTTTAAATGTCACGCACGTTAGGCTTCTGCCCGATAATCACGGACGTTCAATGTCGGTGTTACTTCATTCTTCCTCCAGGTACACCAGCTAACAGCCAATGGAAATTGGCAAGGGTTTTCATAGGGTATTAAACTCTAGTCTGCACGTTAATATTTTCGCAGAAAAACATGTGGTTCTGCACACAACGTCTTCCTCTCGTAGTCGAATGACAAATATAAAAACTAGCTTCAGTCCATTCGCGGATACTTTTAACTTTTCTTAAAGCCCTGCTTAAGTTCTTGTTCTAGGGTATTACTCCGCCTTGTGCAAACAAAGCTTATCCAAGTTTAGAAAACTACACCAAAGCGACATCGCGCCACATTAGTGCGCTCTCAGTGTAATTATTTTTTGCGCAAGAACTATTTCTTAATAGGCATTACCAAAGCACCTGTTTACTCACTGTATTAAATTATATTAACTACAAACAAAATACTGTAATTTATTGGTAAAAATAAATAATATTTTAATTTTACCAAAAATATATTACTTTAATGTTGGCACAAGTTTCAAACACTTATGATACATAACATAATTATGAAACAACCAAACGCTTCATGCATGGTGTCATTTTTCAAATGTTATTCAAAAAATGTAAGGAAATCGCGGATAGACTATTTATTTACAATTTTTTCGCCATGCATTGCTTCGTTTGCGACATATTCTCACTTTAAACTCAAGGGCAGAATACTTACACGTAAACCCCAGAGTAGACAAGTACATAGATACAAAATGGCGTAGTGGTTCCTCTGAAGCAGGCGTACGCATTCACTATTGGCTGCACAAGATTCTCGGAAAGTGACATTGTGTCTGATTGCCTATGGCGACTGCATACTGAGGAAGGTTTCCTATTGGCTGGAATGCAGGCCTGCGGGTAGAAGTTCCAACAGTTTGCTGGTCAGCGACGCAATATTGCTGGCAAGTGCGATTGAAGATCTCGGTACAAGAGGCTCTTCACCTCTGTATTTTTGCGAACTCTCTAACTTAACTAAGATCTGTTGTTAACCAACGGAAATAAATCACGAATTCGCTCGAGGACATGTCTGTCAGAATTTAAAATTTGTACATTAGAAACCCCGCTGCAATTGGACAGAATTTTTACATACATACCTTAATGTGCCTTTACAACACAGGGTTATTTAGTTAAGATAACAAGCCAAATATCTTCCGAATCACTGAAGGTATCGAACATTTTATTTCCAATTCGTAAATGGTAATACGGTACTCGTAAGGGAGCGTATATGTGTGTTCCGAGATTAATTAGTTTCTGATATAAAAATATGGAATTTTGGTTTTTAAAATGGGAAGATACTCATTTATCCAAATAGCATGGCGTGATTATTTTGAACATCCGACTAGCACTTTCTGAGATATTTTAATAGGTGTGTGCATTTGAATGTGGCTGTGGTGATATAGATTGCGTCATCCGTTGGAAGATGTGTTGCATTGGTGTGGGCTGTGAAACAGACACGACTGCTGCGTGAATTAATTGTAATCAAGCTATGAACATCAAATTAAACTCTCGTTTTATTTGTATGAAACATCAACAGCAACATCAACTAACAACCTTTCGCATGCGTTCGATAACTGTGTTACTGTATCACTACCCAAGGCAGTATAAATATTGAATTTAATCGTTCGCCATGGTTGGTCAAACGTGCGGCAGTCAGCGTGCGAGAAGAAGGTGATCAAATTCAAGTTTCTCGTTTCCGCGGCTTCTACTGCAAGTAAAAATTGGGAGACACATGGATGTTTTGTTAGTATCGCTTGGATATAATGCTCTTTTTGTTCACAATGGTGGGATTTACAACAAACTTTGTTCAAGAAATACACATCTGATTATTTATAATCTAAGTATTTACAATTCTAGGCTTAAATTATGAGTCCTTGTCTGAATTTCAATTCTACGAAATCAGCACATCAATACCGCCTTTTATTTCNGATATAATGCTCTTTTTGTTCACAATGGTGGGATTTACAACAAACTTTGTTCAAGAAATACACATCTGATTATTTATTTATAATCTAAGTATTTACAATTCTAGGCTTAAATTATGAGTCCTTGTCTGAATTTCAATTCTACGAAATCAGCACATCAATACCGCCTTTTATTTAAAAAATATTTGCGTTGCAAATTTTTGGGGATTTTGCCTGTACATATGCCTTAGTGAACTTTAAGATTATAACTAACAGCGTAGTTAACCATGAACTACTTTCATGTTTCTAAACAAGGAAAAAAATAAATTACTGGTTACTAATGAGACTACTTTCCTCTTCATAGGTGCAAATAAATGTTAGTGAAGTTCTTGAAAGCTTAGATGGTAGAAAGTCGTTAACGTCTCATTGTCAGCAATATTATCAGAGGTGAAACCTGAAATATGTGAAACAGTGTAAAGACAATTAAAATACACGAGTGACTTAAACCGGGATTCAAAATCATAAAAACTCAAAAAATTAAGCCAGCTTGCAATTTACTGCACGCCATTCAGGACATAATTGACTTGCATACTTAAAACACACAAATTAATAGAGTCTAACACACTACAACTTTTTCACCAAATAAGAAAGAATTGGAATAATGGTTTCCCGCGATACGACATAAAAACTACATTTTTTCATGTGGGTTATCTTACAAAATGGTCAAGAAATGAGGCTTTGCATAGACAATTTTGACAGGCATAACCGATACTGTCAGCATACAAAGTTAAATTGAAATTTTATTGCAGTTTCGTAGATAAATACTTTGGAGCTAAAATGTTTACATGGGCGACATTTTGTAAATTAGTATATATAACCCTCTCAAAACTTATTAGTTTACATATCCTGCCATAGTGCTAATTGTTAGCCAAATTTAGTAGATATAGGTTGTTTTTTCGGAGATTACATAATTTTATTTTGTCAAATGATACTATTTTACAAAATGGCGGACAAAGGAGATTTTGTGTACAAATTTGATGGTTATAATAAATACAGTCATCAAACAAAGATTCATGGGAAATAATTACATGGTTTCGACTATATACCATACAAACTAAAATAACTAAACAGCCGCCGTTTTGCAAATATGTGTCTGACATACCTAAAACATATAAGTTAACATTTCCTCCAGAAGTACCACTTGTTTGCCATTACTGGTATGAGTAGGCCACTTATTTCCCGAGATGTAGAATGAAAACTTCATTTAGTTGCATGGCACTATCTTAGAAAATGGAGGACAAAAGGTGCTCCGTGTGGATACATTATATGTTTATTTTATACACTTCCTGTATACAAAGTTAAAATAAAAATATATAATGTTTTTTAATTTATAGCATACTCTGCTAAAATAGCTATATGGCCGCCATTTTGAAAATATGTCTTTGACATATTAAAAAAATATTTGTACGTATAAACTGCGGCAATACCACTTAATTGCTAAATTGTATAGGAATCTGTGAATTTTTTTCCCGAGAAATTACACAAAATCTCTATTAATGTATATAGCGCTATCGTACAAATGGCGAAGAAATGCCGTTTTCTGCCGATTTCATGTTTGTAATAGATAATGTCCACGTACAAACTTGTGTTGAAATTGGTCAAATGGTATGGTAGTTATAACTATTTTGTTAAGAAGTGCTTAATAAAGTTTAAATACTGATTTTCACCTGGCCTATTTTAGTATGTCTTTTGTGCTAAATTTTGCGAAAAATGGTTAAGTTGTTTTCTAGTTACAATGTAAAATATTTGTTTTACATGCGGCGCTATCATTCAAAATTGCGGAGAAAAGTGGTTGTTATTTAGATTATATGATGATTGTTATACATATCATCAGTGTACAAAATTTGGTTGCAATTGGCCAAATAGTATGTCAGTAATACCAAATAAACATTAAAAATTTGTATGGCCGCTGTTTTAAAAATTAATGCCTAATGAAGTGCATTTACGTTTTTTTTACTTAACCTATTGTAGTATTTATTACTTTCTTGCCAAATTTGATGAAAATTGGTTGAGTATTTTTCGAGATATTACATAAAAACTTTATTTTTTTCATGTGGCGCTATCTTTCAAAATGACAGACAAAAAAAGTTGTCGTTTGGCTTATGTGATGTTTATTATAGATACTGTAGCGTACAAAATGTGGTTGAAATTGGTCAAACTGTATAATAGTAATACCAAATAAACTGAAAAAATTTGTATCACCATCATTTTGAAGATAAGTGCCAACTATAGTTCAAATTCTGTAAATTTACTTGACCAATTATAGTATTACTTACGTGCCAAATTTAGCAAAAATAGGTTTGAGTAGTTTTCGAGATATAACGTAAAAACTTTATTTTTCCATGAGTCGCTATCCTCAAAAATACAGACCAACTACAATATTCACCTATGAATTTAATGCTTACAACTTGCGCTGTCACCATACAATATTTGGTTAAAATAGGTATAATGGTCTCCAAGATATAGCATACCACCCAAAATTTTAAAACGTCCGCCATTTTTAAAGTAAGTGCACGAATTCTTTTAAAACTACAAAAGTCGGGTGTACTTACTTAGTACTATATGTGTACCGAGTAAGGTGAAATTCGGTTTACGCGCTCAACAACTGAAGTGGGGAGCCCGACACACACACAGGCACACGCATGCACAAACATACACACAAACACAGGAAAGTGATCTCATAAGCCTTTCTTCCCTTCGGTAAAGAGGTTAAAATATCATATCAGAATGCAGTAGCTAATGATATAATAGATTTAGCATAAATAAATACAGGACTTTTGTGTATAGCCCTGCAGGTCACTGAATCTGCAAGATTTTACAATTCCGAGATATGGTATGATTTATCAGTTCCTTTAAGTTGGTAAGAAAATAACCAGGACGTACGACGAGCATTATTCCACCAGAATTAAGTTAGTTATATTTACATCTAACCGTCTAATGAGGAAGCCTACCAATGTTATTTCCCTAACGGGGTTACTATTTGAGGATAAATATTTCAGGAACTCACTGGAATTATTATAGATAATTTGATGTGTAAATACTTAGAGGAAACTATCTCCCCGTACAGCTGGCAGGGATCCAATGCATGAAAACTTGAATGCGTGTTGTAAATGCCACCGCATTAAAAAAACACACCCGCACTTAAAATTTCACGTTTTTCAGACTTCGCACAAATCCCTTACGTTTTGTTGAAAATTATATATGTTTTCTTTGCGGCGCTAAACATTTTCCATCAAGCGTTTTCCAAATTACAACTTGTACAANGTTGAAAATTATATATGTTTTCTTTGCGGCGCTAAACATTTTCCATCAAGCATTTTCCAAATTACAACTTGTACAAGAGCAGAAAGCTTTTTATTGAGTAATATTTAGGGTCCATCGATTTCTTAGAAAACATAGGTTTATTAAAAATAATATTATATATATTTTTCAACGACAGACAGCGCGATCAATGTATTACAGTTTTAAGTTTTCTTCTTTTATAGAAAATTCCGACTTTTGTGTTCATTGAATTACGAAAAAAATAATTCTTTACAAGATTGTTTGTAACATGATATTACTTTAATCTAACAGTGTGCAAATTTTTTGTTACAAAGAAGTTAAAGTTATGACTAAAGAAATAATTTAATTACCTATTAATTACTACGATACTTGTGGATCTGTGTCATCCAAACATGACCATAGTCGCGTCTAATTAGGTTGTAAGATCAAGTTCATGTTTTAAATCAGACATATNCATCCAAACATGACCATAGTCGCGTCTAATTAGGTTGTAAGATCAAGTTCATGTTTTAAATCAGACATATTTTTTTAAAAAGTTTATGAGGTCTACCCTTTTGTCTGAAGTTTGTAACTCGTAAAATAAGGGCAAATATCACTGGAACTCTGNAAAAAGTTTATGAGGTCTACCCTTTTGTCTGAAGTTTGTAACTCGTAAAATAAGGGCAAATATCACTGGAACTCTGAATTGCGAGTGTTACATGGTCTCGGAAGCTATTTTCATTTGCCAGAGCTCGTTGGCACGACGAACACTCCAAAATACAATTAACTGTTTGAAGCCCACATTGTACTGCAGGAGGAAAAACTTAGCGAAAGTTCATTTTCTCTCGAAATTACTTTTTCGACTGGAAAAGTTTTCGAGCGTGCACTNAGGAGGAAAAACTTAGCGAAAGTTCATTTTCTCTCGAAATTACTTTTTCGACTGGAAAAGTTTTCGAGCGTGCACTCGCCAAGGCGATTAAAAGGGGAGGCATTTATAAATACGACTTTGTTAATTTTTCTCCGTCCCATTTTGTCTTCACGACTAGTGCATCCAGTGTTTGATGACTGGAAAATGATTACATAACTTTTGTCAGTATTTTTTTTTTCTCGCTGTGTGTCGGTGTGCGGTATCACGGACNTGACTGGAAAATGATTACATAACTTTTGTCAGTATTTTTTTTTTCTCGCTGTGTGTCGGTGTGCGGTATCACGGACAGGCAGCAGCGACACGTGATTGGGCAGTTAAGCGTGATTACCGTCTGGGAACTGTTTAAAAAGGTCGTCGAAGGTTTATATTACGACAGGATTGCTGCATTCAGCTCGTTAAGCTTAGAAATTCTCCAGTATTATGGAATATTGTCAGGCTTTATTCACTTTAAATGACACTACTTTTTTCACATTTTTATTTGTTTGTCGCCTAGACGACGAAACAACGCCCCAAAAACGCAGGCACTAAGGAAAAAAAAAATCTTTAAAGTTAAGCAGTATAATGCACCTAAAGGAGACAATATAAAATTAAACGCACAACTTGCTTAGTACGAAAACTAAAACTTAAACATAGTAAGTTAAAACNTAAAGGAGACAATATAAAATTAAACGCACAACTTGCTTAGTACGAAAACTAAAACTTAAACATAGTAAGTTAAAACGCAATATAGTTCAATAATGTAGGCCTAATGAGCTGCATACAACAAAAAAGATCAATGCTAGAGAGGATTAAATGGTTTGATCCCCCCCATTCCTGCGATAAATCTGCCCTAGGCAGTGAAAACGAAAACAGAAATTACAAAGACATACATTCATTTGTAGTTAATAAATTTATGGAACCAGCAAAACGATCTATGAAAATAAAATAAGGCCGACACTGTTTAAATAAAGAAACCAATAAGTTCACCCTACAGCACAGAAAGAAACTTATTGTAAATAGATAATAATGTAAATTTTAAATAAAATTCCAAAAATATTACAAGACAGCTAAAAATGTAATAGAAGAATGCGAGAAACTTAAAATACTGTTTATTTGTAGTGAGAAGAGTTTTGGAACCACTGTCACCCAGAATTTAAGACAGACTAGAACGTCAGCATAGTGATTAGACTTTTCAGATTGTACGTCGAAGCGATAAAATATAAGTACATTGGTACGTATGTTTTACTTTCATGCTTTAAAACCAGTAAAAGACCTACTCTAGAGAGCCAGGAATTGAGAAAGTTTATTTTACGGAAATGTGAGTATCTAAACCAATTAGAAAATATGAACCCGTGCACATGTCCGGGCTTGAACGAGCAACTTCTTAAATGGGAGTCGGACAAGTAGTTGCTTAACCAAACACGGGTTTTCTACACTGAGCTAGAAGTTAATTAGTTATTTTAATACGCGGAAAGACATATACTAAAAATTCACACAGTAAACTGCTGCAGTCAGTTTAATTAGTAGGACTGACTGAGACCACGTGTAGGGGTAACGTAATACATTTTGAATATTAATGTTAACAGTGAATTTCCAAACTAAAATTATTTCTAGGACATAAGCTGATTCTATAGGTCGTTTTGGCCAAATTAAAACATCTTCATAAAGTCTAACATTAACTTCAAATACATTGATAAATAGAAAATAAAAGACTGCGCAATCAGTAGGCGGATTAACAAATACGACCGTCAACCCTGTCACGATTAACGGCATATCCGAGTCCGTACTTTCATTATGTCAAAGTGGCACCGGAGTTTTTCGGTGCCCCCGGTGGGCTTTTCTATGGTTACTCCTATTACTTGCACAAGTACATTCGTTCGCCTCTTCATCCACACCTAATATCACACTGAAGGCAGTCTGCTNTTACTCCTATTACTTGCACAAGTACATTCGTTCGCCTCTTCATCCACACCTAATATCACACTGAAGGCAGTCTGCTACATTAAGTATCTATGTTGTAGCCTTCCTTCAAGACGCTATTTATTTTCTTTAATCAATGAAACAGTGCCATGTAGTCTGTTATTCCGGGAATCCTGTACGAAGCCACGTTTGTGTACTAGCCAGGTTACTCGTCTCCCACCAAGGCGAACCGGATTAGATTCCCGGCGGTGTCATGTGGGAAACATGGCGGTCGTTGCCATTGGCCGACGGCATTCCTCGTGATACTCCCAGTTCCCCGGTCCTTGCATTCCAACGCTTCTCCATTCTCGCCTCATTTCACGATCTCTGAAGCTAAATAAAATTCCTGCTACTAAGCGCAAGCCAAACCCTCTCAGCTCAAGAATCCATAGTCCTCTGCGCACTGAAAATAGTATTCCGCTGCAAACTGGCTGTTTGTTGTCGCATTCGTAAGCCGAAATGGGTCCGGCGTTTTGTTACGTGTGTACTATTAGCGTAGAAAATCAAATTAGTAGTGGGCCAATTGTAAAAATGACACTAACGTTCGAGGTATTTATAATGGCGTATTACATTTCGTCAGAAGAATCCACATATTTTTAATGACTCCAAATATACAGATACATTCATTTTAATGTTCACTGCACTCAGAGGTATGTGATCAATAAGTTAGCCTTGTTACGTACACAAGAAAAGATATATTGAAAATTTACAGATATTATGGAGAAGATGCTAGTGTTCAAACCATTTTAAGTCTGTTTTACTTTTGCGTTTTGTAGACGAATGAGGACAGGAAATAAAATCACGCCCAATAACGGCCTACTCTAAGTGATAGGAGCCTACAAGAAATTAATATCTGCTGGAGCATGACACTTAGAGCGAAATCCTCTTTCCTTAAATTTTCGGTTCATGCATAGCCTTATTATCTAAGGGCAAAGATAGGCGATGAAAATATTTCTAGACATGCCAAACTTCAAGGCTCGGAACGGTAGTTTATATTTCTTGACTAGTNAAGATAGGCGATGAAAATATTTCTAGACATGCCAAACTTCAAGGCTCGGAACGGTAGTTTATATTTCTTGACTAGTGAAATAATGTGCTGACAAATTTGCATTCTAATTGTGGAGGTTCGGTGACGAAGTTACCGCATTTGAGTATGACCTAATTGTAGGAAAAGGATGCATTTAGCAAAGGAAGAACTAATGTATGTCTACAGTATTTACATCTACCGTATGATGTTATATTTATTTTTACGAAATATCGCTTGCATGACTAATAACGCATCCAATTAATAAGCAAGTGTCGTTAAAATTTATATATTGTTTCACACAGATCAAAATTTGTAAATAATCTTATCTTGAAAAAAATTTATTCTTTGAAGGTGACATATTTTTCCCGGGGTTGAAATCTGCTAGCGTGGTTAAGTTCATAACAGCGAATATTATCATGCGGAAACCAAAAAATAAGATGCATGGAAAAAATTGCGTTTGTGGGGAAAACGAACTCGTGTGAATTTAATAAATACATGATATTTTTCACCTGCCAACAGTTATTTTGCAGTAAANGTATGACCTAATTGTAGGAAAAGGATGCATTTAGCAAAGGAAGAACTAATGTATGTCTACAGTATTTACATCTACCTTATGATGTTATATTTATTTTTACGAAATTCGCTTGCATGACTAATAACGCATCCAATTAATAAGCAAGTGTCGTTAAAATTTATATATTGTTTCACACAGATCAAAATTTGTAAATAATCTTATCTTGAAAAAAATTTATTTTTTGAAGGTGACATATTTTTCCCGGGGTTGAAATCTGCTAGCGTGGTTAAGTTCATAACAGCGAATATTATCATGCGGAAACCAAAAAATAAGATGCATGGAAAAAATTGCGTTCGTGGGGAAAACGAACTCGTGTGAATTTAATAAATACATGATATTTTTCACCTGCCAACAGTTATTTTGCAGTAAANCGTGGGGAAAACGAACTCGTGTGAATTTAATAAATACATGATATTTTTCACCTGCCAACAGTTATTTTGCAGTAAACTACGATTACTTTCGCCTGTGATTACAATAATCACCTCAAAATATACGACGTAAATCATAAACCATTAGGTGACTTCATGGTTGCTACATTTAACCTTAACCATTGTCCAGATAACGTAAAAGCCGTACAAAATCTAACAAGCATTAAAATATTAACACCCATTTAAATTGCATAGTTTGATCATGCTTATATATAATTTTAGCTTTGAAGACGGAGATAATTATACCTGGACTGAGTTTTCTTACCTTCATTCGCTACAGTGGTGTGTCTTGAGATAATATAACTTTGGTAATAAGAAAACTGAGATTTTGGTAAAGGTTTCGCCATAAAAATTACAGAAACGCTATATTTTTTTAACTACCGGCAGTTCAAATTTTAATGTAAAAAATATCTAACAATATTTTATTTTAATTTTTGAAGTGACAATGTACAATAATTTATTTGGAGATGAATATACAGAAATATTATTCGTCTCTGTTGTTGTAAAACTTTAATAACATTTGGTATGCCCATGTGTTATATCAGGATATGAACGTAGCGACTCCCCATATTTCGAAGCTTTTATTAAGAATTTTGTTGTTCAGAAATGGCATGTAATTGAAAAGTTATTTGAAATGCCGTTAAAAAATAACAACGGGAGTAATTACGAGTGCATAAGGGTGAAAATGACTGATAGGTTGTCCTGGCCACTCCTGTTCNAAAAAATAACAACGGGAGTAATTACGAGTGCATAAGGGTGAAAATGACTGATAGGTTGTCCTGGCCACTCCTGTTCTCACGTCAAGGCAAGTCGAGTGTTTAGTTATGCCAACGTCGACTTCCGTTTCTCTCCCCTCTCCCCCGCGGTCGTTNTCACGTCAAGGCAAGTCGAGTGTTTAGTTATGCCAACGTCGACTTCCGTTTCTCTCCCCTCTCCCCCGCGGTCGTTCCTAACCCCTCTCGCAAACCTCGCGGCAGTCGCAACAAAGTGCGGCGTCTCCGTAATTGAGTAATTTATCCACGCGTGCCAGGGTCGTTAGGACGGCGGAAGGGGTTGGCGCGCTCACTAACACACATACACGTACACACACACACACGCGCGCGCACATGCACTCGGTAAGTAATTACCGCACAGCAGGCGTTCGTTATTTACAGCTGGCCACGAGCAGAAAATTACTCCGCGCGTGTGTTTGCTGCCTTCTCCGACCCTGAAGTGACCGCGTTATTTTGGCCGTTTTGTCGTGTTCTCTCCGACGTCTGCTGCTGCCCGGGGAAAAAAGAAGAAAAAAACGACGTTACACATTATGCAGAGAACGAAATACTGAACCGAGTACAGAGGAAATCTTCCGTACTTATTGAAAAGAATATATAAAAAAATGCATTTCGTGATAAAAACTGAAATTATTGACAACATTAACAATCTTGACTCTTATTTCAGAGGAGGTTATCCTGATTTCTCTTTTCTCTGAATCACACCAAGTGAGTGTCTGAGCAAATGGATTTGCCCCTAAGAACAACGCTACTGATAACACCTGGAGAAATGCAACAACGAGGGATGTGATTTATCTAGTAAGAGGTAAATTTAAATAGCGTATATTTTGGTTTATTAATAAAATATTGTCCTCTATATGCAGCATTATTTCAACAGGTTTTTCTGTACACATGTCATTTGAACATAATGGGTAGCGCCAGATTATTACAACCCATTACACAACGGAACGGACCAGAGCGCCTACTGGCCTTTAGTGTACATTTACGCATGCATGTACATACATGCTTACTGAAAAGGAGTTCTAAAATACTATTAACTAATCAATTTAAAAAATACATTTTGGTAAATACATTATTCAAGCTTATGAATATTATATTGTAGCTACTGTGCTACCTTAATTTCTCAATATTTAGTATACCTGGGAAAAATATATTGAGTAGCTTTTCAATAGTACAAATTATGTTCTTTAATAATTTTGTTTATTACAAGCATTTTTATGGCCTGACTATCATTTTATTGTGTAGTGTTATAACTACACTCATTTGCAAAAAAACAAACGGTCCCGATGAAATAATCACGCCAGTACATGGAAGGTTTCCACACAGTATCGTCACAGCCCGAAATGAGTCTATTTGCGTTAAATGGGGTTATGTTGAATGTATATGGTACTAGAGAGCATAGGGTACATGTCCCTCCATTATTCATAGCGGCAAGACAACGAGAAAAAGCCTTAATAGTAGTGTGAACTACACNCATAGGGTACATGTCCCTCCATTATTCATAGCGGCAAGACAACGAGAAAAAGCCTTAATAGTAGTGTGAACTACACAGCAATGTTCAGTGAACTCGCAGCATACTCCAACGGCGCATTAGAAAAGTCTTTGCCCAGCAGGAGGAGTTTCAAAGAAGCAGCATCGTCGGCCTTTGAAAGTCAGGTTGGACGTTTCAGGCATTTCTTACCACTTGAACCGTTCTGCCTACACTGTGAGTCGGTGTTGGAGGCAGTAGGAACAGGGCGGTACACACACACGTCGAGAAGGTTCGGGTTGATCCCGGCGGACAACCAGCAGGGAGGATCCTTTTGTCACGCGACATGCTGTAAGCACTGCACGGGTGTTGTTGCACACCATCCAGGGACATGTCACGGCAGCTGGGTATAAGCCTGTGTCCACCAGTACCATATCCAGGTGGCTAGCAGAGCAGGATATGTTGTTGCGGAATCCCTTACTACGTCTACCAATACGACCTTAGCATCGCCGAGCACGCGGGACCTTCTAACGGGAATGAGAAGCATAGAAGCTTGTCGATAGGTGACGAGTGGGGTTCAGCTACGAATCACGGTTTTGTCTGGTTACAGACGACCGCGGAATTCGGGCCTGGAGACGTGCGGGCCANTGGGGTTCAGCTACGAATCACGGTTTTGTCTGGTTACAGACGACCGCGGAATTCGGGCCTGGAGACGTGCGGGCCAATGCCGTGTCCCAAGCTTCATTGTAGATCAGCACACTCCCCTAGCGATAGGTGTTATAATGTGGGGTGTCATTTCTTACAATTCCCCTACTCCACTGGTGGTGATTAAATGAACCCTGACGGCGCGTTGATAAATCCAGAAAATTCTGCGACCATGTGCGCTCCCATTCCAGGTGCAGCTTGACAACAACATTTTCCAACAAGATAGTGCCGGACCTCACCCCGCACGGGCATCTCTGGCCTACATTCGTGAAGTTTGCGTGCTTCCTTCGCCAGCAAGGTCCCCAAACCTCTGGGCCATAGAGAACGTTTGGGATCAGATTGGACGGCAACTTCGGCCACCAGCAATTTCAGCAATTTCGGTGGATATGGAGTGTCAGTTGCACCAGCTGTGGCAGGATCTTTCCCAAGAGAATATCCGACGCCTGTATGCCTCCATCTCCGACCGTGTTGATGCCAGTCTCCGAGCTACGGGTGGTTCAACACGATACTAAGTGCATCCTGCAAGTGTTGGTCCCTTGTAATAGAGAAAATCACGCACATTGACATAAAATAACATTGTTATTGCCTCTGAATGTAACGTACGCGATTTCAAATTTGCTCGTCACGGTTTTCTATTAACATTCTTTTATCATTTCCCCCCTATATTTTAAATTAAACCTAAAAATGTGGAACGAAAATAAGAAAAAATTATAAATATGTTAGTCTTAAGTAAATTATACAATTTACGTTATGTATTTCACCGTGTATCTACCATCCTATGTTGATAATTTTTTTTATTACTAAACGTTATAATAGTTTTAAAAAATATTCACGCCAAGTATGATACAGCTTAAATGCCGTATTCATTGCGATATCCATTGTAAAAAAACATAAACGATATTTCATCTGGATTAAAAAACCATTTAACGTGCATTGTTGTTTCCTGTATACAAATGCGCTGAATATTTTTCCAAAAGCGTTGTGATTTAAATTTTTTTTCTCTGCCTTGTGGTATTTGTGTCACAAAAGAGAGAGAGAGAGAAAATTTGAAATAAAAGAGGAGGAGGGGGGAATATTACATGGACTCGACCAAATCGACGTAGTTGTTTGACAGATTGTAAAAAAAAGGGGCAGAGGAGGGGAGATGATTAGGTGATATATTTTGAACATACTCCATTGCTACACTATTTCATTACAGAAAACCAAGNAAACCTAAAAATGTGGAACGAAAATAAGAAAAAATTATAAATATGTTAGTCTTAAGTAAATTATACAATTTACGTTGTGTATTTCACCGTGTATCTACCATCCTATGTTGATAATTTTATTTATTACTAAACGTTATAATAGTTTAAAATCATATTCACGCCAAGTATGATACAGCTTAAATGCCGTATTCATTGCGATATCGATTGTAAAAAAACATAAACGATATTTCATTTGGATTAAAAAACCATTCAACGTGCATAGTTGTTTCTTTTATACAAATGCGTTGAATATTTTTCCAAAAGCGTTGTGATTGAAATTTTTGTTCTCTGCCTTGTGGTATTT
Organism: Clitarchus hookeri; assembly: GCA_002778355.1. Lineage (NCBI taxonomy): Eukaryota > Metazoa > Arthropoda > Insecta > Phasmatodea > Phasmatidae > Clitarchus > Clitarchus hookeri. Next base: position 50,399 of record NQII01000878.1, on the reverse strand, counting down.
GTGTCACAAAAGAGAGAGAGAGAGAAAATTTGAAATAAAAGAGGAGGAGGGGGGAATATTACATGGACTCGACCAAATCGACGTAGTTGTTTGACAGATTGTAAAAAAAAGGGGGAGAGGAGGGGAGATGATTAGGTGATATATTTTGAACATACTCCATTGCTACACTATTTCATTACAGAAAACCAAGNGAGAGGAGGGGAGATGATTAGGTGATATATTTTGAACATACTCCATTGCTACACTATTTCATTACAGAAAACCAAGGTGGTTTGGTTTTCTGTGACGACATAGTGTAGCAATGGAGTATGTTAAAAAAATATTTCAGCTAATAAATTGAAGTAACTTTTTTTTCTCAAAGGATATTAATTCGTTCTGAAGAAAAGATCACAAGCTATCTTAAGCGAGAAGTGTTATACTGATCAATAGATAACATTATAATTTCCTTCGCTGACCAACAAAGTGGCACCAATTATAAAGTAACGGAATAGTTCCCTGTTTGTGAGCGTTTCCCTCAGGATACTGATAGTTTGGTGAAGATTCTAGATGATTAAGATTCAGTTTTAATCGTTCCCAGTAGCATCTCAGGGCGTGGACTGCAAAAACAACTTGCTAATTGGATTCAGGGAGTTGAGTGCGAACTCATGCCTTATGGGAGGTTCTCGTGTAATATGTGTTATCCGCTTAAAGAGATAGGAATTATCATCGCATTTCTTACGAAGTTCTAACTATCCGGTGTTGAATGACAAAATATGCTGAGTTATTTGACTGTACACAACTCAGTAGTTGAAAACTAGTTTTCGACGTACTTGTGAAGGTTTTTTTTTTTTCGTCATACGCCTATGAATATATTTACGTTCCTTATTTATTAATTCATGTTGTAGCTTAAGGTATCGCCGAGAGCGGGATCGTTAGATATAAAACTATTGGTTATGGCCATCACAAATGAGTAAATAATTTCCCAAATTTTTTTATTAAGAAACAATTCCACAATTTTCAATGGGTATTTTCTTAAAAACAACGGAAATTGAAAGAGACAGACCGGTAATAAAACACTCTTCTTCTCAAAAGTAAGTTTCGTGGGTTGTGACTGCAAACACTCGCTCAGTTTTTTNAGACCGGTAATAAAACACTCTTCTTCTCAAAAGTAAGTTTCGTGGGTTGTGACTGCAAACACTCGCTCAGTTTTTTAATTTGGCCTGTTCGTTAAGTGTATAAATTCTCAAGAAAAGATTTGTAACTCTACAACGCGTGCCATATATTGTTANTATTTGGCCTGTTCGTTAAGTGTATAAATTCTCAAGAAAAGATTTGTAACTCTACAACGCGTGCCATATATTGTTAATTATTATTGAGAACAATGACGCCATAGCCTATCAATCTTTCGCATCTTGACCTCCCCACTAAAAAGTATGTCACTGGAAAAATTTAACTTACGAAGAACAAACCTTCCAAGCAATTGACAAAACGGACTATGGTTTGATATCACATCCAATCTTTTTTTCCTAAGTGGTGCGGTTAATTACGAGATTAACTAGATATAAGTAAAAGCATTCCCTTTTTGCCTGGCGTCTTATCAGCAGTGCCATGAATCATCGTCAAATCCAGTATTTTTCTGTAGTTATGCAATTTATATTCTTGTTTCTTACGAGCTTGACAATTTTACAAAAATTTTTTCGTGAATTCACGAACTACTGTATTATTAAAAAAAAACATAGTATTGGTTACACATAAATATCACATGTGGGAATAAATCTGTAACATGTATATTATTAACGGAACGCTCTTGAAACATTTATTTAGGATTGTTGTTTCAACCTTTGTCCATTCTTCCCTCTACAAAAAAAAAAAATTGACGCTGACGCAGACCAAACGACTGGTTTTTGTGTACTGTTAAAATAAAAAGGGTATTTAAAAAAAATGATTTCTTGAATTAAATTAGTATTTACTTCATTAAAGAATTACTTTACACTTGCTGCTAATAAAATATTATAATAACAACCCCTTTCACATCAAACCATTAAAGAAATAAAACCAAAATTATGTGGAGAGCAGTTCTCAACAACCTCTTTCCTTACGTGAAAACTTTATGGAACCATCACCGGCTGATAAATGATAGTACAGATGAGTAGTGGTTAGACTTTCACGCTAATAATGCGCGTTGTTTAGCATCCAGAAAACATGAGTGAGATGTGAGGTAGAGCCTCCTATCTCGGATATACAGGCAACGACGATACGATGAGGTATTTCATCATACAGTTGGCGCCGTGCTTCCTGCAACTTCACATGTAGATCTGTCAGTGTCTGGTCAGATGGCAGAAGGCAGTGCAAACTTTTCCCAATCATGTCATGTATCTGAGCAGTAAGGAACAAATCTGGAGACCTGCCAGGCCATGGAATGTTGTCCACGTACTGTAGAGACTGTTGAGTGATGCGAGCTCTGTGGAAACGAGCATTATTGTGCCCTCAATGAAAGCGTTGGTCGTGCTGGGAAAAAATGGCAGGGACTGGGGTCGCAGAAACTCATTCGACACACCGCTGTGCTCTCTCTGTGCTTTCAACAATGACGAGACGTGAACCGGGAGTCATGACTGAGGGTACCCCTTACGATAACACCTCGTGACCGCGACGTACTGTAAGACGTTTACGAATCAGTGCAGGATCATTGCGTTGCGAGACTGAAGTGGAGCTCATCGGAGAACACAGTGCGTCACCATTCCTCTGTCCGTTGTTCACGTTTCTGGCTCCATTTATAGGCGATTGGTCAAACGACGAGGGCAGTGGGCGCCGTGCCCATAGGCTAGTCTCTTTAGAACGGCGGCACAGATTCTAAGATCTCCCGGGATAAGGTAACACGTTCTGCTACTGCACGTTGGCGGATACGACGATCCTCTCCGTCTGTACTGCGCCTGGCAGAACCAGTACCTACTACACGCGGCGCACGATCTGTGCGTATCCTTGCCGGCACATCGTGTCACAGTGATGCTGCACGGCCAAGGTGAATGGCTATACGACGAGCCCACCCTCCAGGTTCACGCAGTCCAACCATAAGACTCCATCCAAACGGCTCTGAACGGTGATATTCTTCGCGAGCGCGATGCCGCGGCTCACTGATCTGCCTTCTAACACGCAGACTTCTGCCATCCCAGGATATTGTATGGCCCTCATAACCACTGGCTTCCACAGCCCCATGTATCACTTTTGCAGTGGCATTTCAACGACGTCACTTTAATGATTGGCATTGCGCCCTTAGCAGTATTGCATGTAATATTTATGTAATTTTTAATGTACGACAGTTTGTATGCGTCACGATTTCCATGACCAGCAGTGTAGTATAACTATTCCAAATTAATTATAAAATATTTTAAACCTTAAATAAAAAAAGATTTACTCTGCCATATCACGCATAGTTTTACTGGGGAACATTCTACAATAAATTGATTAGAATTTTCCCGTAGAGAAATAATAACAGGTAATGCTGCATGGAAAACATGAATTCACAAATATTCTGAGCGATTTGTAGAATATACTCACGATGTCACTTTGTAACTGTGAGCATATTTAAAATATAGACACGGTAAGAAAGAAAATTTTGCAATTAAGCATCTCTGGTCTAGAAGTTGTTAAAGAATTAAGCTACATAAATATTTTTGTCTTGTTCTCTAACAACACAATTGTAAGAAATCAAGTCAGTTTTGCATTTACGTTTCGTGAATTACAAGCAAGCATTTTTAAGCTGTTTTATGAAAAATTATACGAGTTTGAGTAATTAAATATTGTATTTCTCTGTATCTGCCAAAAGAGCTTTAAAAAACCCCGGTATGATAGCTGAAGGTTTCCAATAAAACTGCAAGTTGCCTAAGCCCACATAGTACAAGAAAGAGAAGACGTGGCAATTATGAATAAGCATGAAAAAAAAGTTATTTATGGAAAATTTATTTATTCCTTTCCATTACATTTTCATCGCTGTAGAAACACATTAAGAAGGTATACAAATTCGAGAAATTTGTTAAACTGTCAAGCAGTGTGGTAATGTTATTTTTACCAGCGAAGCCGTTTTATGGCACATGCGGTGTCAAAATTTGATCCTAGTGTTTTACACAGATGCTGGGAAAAATCCTTCTTTCCTCATCTGCGCTATTAAGATGTTGAGTACTGACAGTAATATGTGTACACTGTTCAGGTCATTTTCTTGCGGTTTTTCATAAAATTCCACGTTTATGGAGGACTGTGAGATGAAGTTTTTCAACAGCCACAATTTACTGAGCAGTGACCGGAGCGTAATAATCATCTGTTTATAAAAATATTTAAATTTTAAACAGTGCGTGCGAGAAAGAATGTTCCCAGTTGGAGAATTGAAACTCGTTTATGAAAGGAATTTTAAGATCAGACTCCCGTATATTTTGAATTTCGTTGTATATTTCATCTGTTTCGTATTCCGAAGAGGTGGAATTTCTTGGTGTAAATAATTTTTTTAATAGTTTTTTATTAAATTTTTGTGCACTTTAATACAATAATTTTTGTTTACGTTTATCGTGGTTTCAAAAACGGGCTTTCAATAAAACTGTGTGGAACATATAAAGGGGTGTTCGTTTGGAATTCTTATTGTGTTATTTCTGTTGCCTTTACTATTTTGTTTTAATATGAACTTTCTGATAACCAGTGTACCGTTATTTTGATACTAGTCCACATCGAGCAAACGCAGGCAGGTTTCTCTATTTCATCTGAGGAAACCACACTTGTTAAGGAGTAATTCTACTTCTCTAACAAAATAGTTTTTATTCTTCAGTTTTTGAAAATAAATTGAAACAAGAAAAATATTAAATAATGAATACAAACGAAAACACTATACGTCGAATACTGTAATTTTAGAATACATCAGACAAAAATATAAACTATTTTTTTTTTAACTTTCAGCGGGCATATAACACGGATGCATTAATTATTTATATGTATTCGTCGGTTTCACGGAAATGAAAGTGCTAGTCACAAAGGGAGGTGAAAATAATTTTAATAAGTGTGAGAGACAATTTGAATTCAAACAAATTCGTTAGAGATGTGCCAACCACACTTTTTTGGATCTAATATAAAAGTAGGAGTACAGAAGCCGTGTATACCTTTTCACTCTAGTATACCGTTTACGTGTTTTAATTAATTCAGCGATGGTTTTATCTGAGCAAAGATATTTACAATATTATTTAAAGGGCACCATGTGTCCAAGAAACGGATATACGTGATAGATATTTTCTAATAAAAATAACTCTAAGGAAACTTATTTTGCCACCTAAACCGTAAGAATTATTAACATGCAGACAATCGACTACCTATGATCACACTTTTCTGTAAAGAAATATTAAAAGATTTGATTAATTTTGCTATAAATAGCAACTGCATTGTAAGGAAGGGGAAAACTCGACTTAACACATTTCAGACAAAAGGAAGAATGCCATAAGTGTTTTTTTTTATTGTGCAAAGTTTTATTTGAAATGCTTACAGGTCTGAGATAGGTCTACAAATATATTAAGTGCTATTGCGTAGGTTTGGTTAAATGCTGTGGTTTCGTTCTTTAAAGTGCCTCGTGCTCTAGGGCTTTGGTTGATCCAGCATCTATTATCAAGATTATAACGCATTAACAAAATATACTTGAAAAAAAGAACGGTTGCCTGCTACTTTTACTGGGAATAAAAATAAGTAAGAAAAGAGCACCTTCTCTTTCTGTAGACATAAATATCTATTCATCACTCTTTGCAGCTCCGCCCTCTTTATGGCGTAAGATCACGGTACAAAAATAACCTACCTAATAAGCATACAGTGCAATACCGAAGAATAATTATGTACCGAACCTAGTAATCTCTACCAGATTTCGTATCCGAATTACGTGGCAACGCTGCCTGAGTCATAGGCCTTCTGCATCAGAACTGGGGGGGNGGGGGGGGGGGAGGCTAATGACAAGGGTGGTCGACCAAATTACCTCCAAGACAAACACCCGCATCGCATGCGAAACGTTGCCATGACCATCAATTATGTTTCGACAGAAACATGTAATTTGTACTCCATCCGGTGGCTGGGGGGGAGCTGGTCAATTATTATCCCCCAGAAACATGGAGAGTGGATTGGCTGTTATCTGACTCTGTGCGATACCTGATACAACACTGTGCGTATCTTTCTGGAAACGCGGTACGATGAAAATAATGAGAACGTTTCAAAAACATTATTTATATTATATTGTTCGTTCTTGAACATACTGGCATTCATCTGCGCATTAAATTATTTACAGGACAACGCGTNTTATTTATATTATATTGTTCGTTCTTGAACATACTGGCATTCATCTGCGCATTAAATTATTTACAGGACAACGCGTAAATTTTTTTTTTTTACAAAAGGAATATTGTGTCAAGTTTGTATGTGGTTTATTCATACGTATTAGCATTTAATTANCAATTTTTTTTTTTTACAAAAGGAATATTGTGTCAAGTTTGTATGTGGTTTATTCATACGTATTAGCATTTAATTACAAATAATTGTTACCGATAAATCTTTGTGTTTTTTAAATTTAAAAAACGGTAATCAATAATTATTATTAATTAGCACAACAAAAATTAAACTTCCCATGTTTGCTATAATAATTCGCTGCAAATGTTTTCAACAGTGAACACGAATTACAAAATGGGCTGATGTTATAAAATAAAATTAAATCAAGACAACATAATTTGTGGCAAAAAAATGTCACATTTAACCCTTTTACGCTAAGTGACTTGTCCCCCGCCTTACTACATAAGATAAGTTCTATAAAGGGACATGATTTTAGTGGCCCACATTGATAAGCGTTCCGTCAGAGATACTTTGCAGAAATTAAACTCACATCAGTCAACTGTTGGCGATGTTATTTTCAAGTGGACACTTCATGAAGTACTGACTCCGCCCAATGCTTCAAGGCCTTTAAGAGTGTCGTAAGAAATAGTTATCAGACATCTATGTTAAATATTGGAAAGGACTTCGATCGCAGCTTGCGTAAAAAGGTCAGTGACGGGACTGTCCGTCAGGATTGGTTCACATGTTCATGCCGCTACGAGGATGNCGCAGCTTGCGTAAAAAGGTCAGTGACGGGACTGTCCGTCAGGATTGGTTCACATGTTCATGCCGCTACGAGGATGACATTGATCACACCCATCATAACTGATTTCATTTGGTGCGGTGCAAACACCAACAGTGAAAGGTCTAGTGGAGTCATGAATCACATAGCATTCCCATGGAGTTGTGTGGACCTGGCAGATGCCTAATATACGGTATTTACTATAGAAATTTGTCGGTGGTGTTTTATAGCTCTGGGTCAATTTGTATTGGTCTGGCTTAGGGCCATAAGCGTTATCTTACGGAACGACGAATTCTGGCACTTGCCAAGACATTTTGGGCNGTATTGGTCTGGCTTAGGGCCATAAGCGTTATCTTACGGAACGACGAATTCTGGCACTTGCCAAGACATTTTGGGCAGTGAAACGCCTCCTACACTATGGCAAAAGTTTTGAAAAATAACTTATCTGAATCAGCATGATTATTATTCTCCTTCCTTCAGAGCAAGGTAAATTACACCGTAGTTTGAAGAGAATCTAGATGTGACTGGTTAATCGGTCCGTATAAAGCCGCGGTTTCAATCCAATAGATCATCTATCGGAGGTGCTGGAATGTTGTTCGCTTGGCAGACCCACTCGACTAACAGACAAGCGTCAACTAATAACGATCCTACATAAATAGTGGAAACTTTTCCAAGTAATTGCATTCCAGAATTATGTTGTGAACCTATTATTAAGTGATAACGCTTTTAAAAAAAGCAACGTTACTACCGAAATACTGTTAAATATGGAGTTGGTGTCTTTGAAACCAACAACAGTTGTCAAATGACTTTCGGCTTAAAAAATTCTCATTTTATTCCTTGTAGCGCAAAGATACCACTAAGAAAATTATACTGGCCTTTTTTTTTATTACGAAAACATAGTTTTTGTCATCAAATAACGTAAACAGTTTTATAATTGCATTATTTCAAAGATTAATTTTGGGATTTCTGCAAAATGGTTGCTTTTATTATACACTGGAAATTATTATGTACTATGGCATCAACGAAAATAATCACAGTCGTCAATAACCTTATAAGATTTTTGTAATATCTGCCTCGTATCAAATTTTCCAATTGTTCTACATTACATTAGAGTGAGAGACTGTGTTAAGAGATTTGGGCGAGGTCTAGAGAGCCGACGAGGGTGATTGAGGCGAGTATGGAGCAGCGCCAGAATAAAAAAAAAGGGGGAGGGGAGAGCCACGAGAAAATAAGTTTCCTTTTGAGGAGCNGAGTATGGAGCAGCGCCAGAATAAAAAAAAAGGGGGAGGGGAGAGCCACGAGAAAATAAGTTTCCTTTTGAGGAGCAAAACATCAGTGAAAACAGTATATAACTGATGTTTTTAACTTACATAAAGATATATCATTTAAATATTCTCGTAGGNGAGTATGGAGCAGCGCCAGAATAAAAAAAAAGGGGGAGGGGAGAGCCACGAGAAAATAAGTTTCCTTTTGAGGAGCCAAACATCAGTGAAAACAGTATATAACTGATGTTTTTAACTTACATAAAGATATATCATTTAAATATTCTCGTAGGNCAAACATCAGTGAAAACAGTATATAACTGATGTTTTTAACTTACATAAAGATATATCATTTAAATATTCTCGTAGGTCTATGTATATAGAAATAAACAAATATAATAAATTTAAAGTTATTTTATACATAAATATATATTCTCCTAACTTATATTTATATATGTATATATAAACACATATGTGATAGTACCTCCTGCGTTTTTCATTCTGGGACGAACGATTATGTGGGTTTTCTCAGAGTGCTCCCAAGTTTTTTTTTCTTAAAAATGTTATGGTAGATGACCTTTTGTAGGCACCATATAGGCTATTTACTGAAAAAAAGGCATTTATATAGAAAAATAAGAGTTGTCGTTCTGAGACCATGATATGAATATCGATTTGGAAGCGACCACTCTCCTCATACCGCGAAGATGAACTGTGAACAAGAAGTCCTGCCTTTGACCTGAACGATCATGCAGCCGCGACCTGCATAATCGCTAACTGGTTGTCATCAGTACCGATTCTGCGATCAAGTTTTCAACTATGGTAAAAATACTCTTCGGCATGAAAGAACTGCCTGTTCAAAGAGTCCTTTTCGGGAGATAAAGCGTTACGACATTGGTCCCACGCAGTTAGTCTAAGGCGATACATCGAAAGAAAGTACCGAAATCTGCAAGGATTCGTCTACTCAGAGTCCTCAAGTGTTGCCGCCAATACCTCTTGCTGCATCGAAGGGTACTGATTCAACAGATGATTATGATAAGATAGTTAATGCGAAAGACGGAATGAGTGCAGTAGAGTAAGTGGTTTGTGTGGAATGTACACTTGCCAGACTTTGACGTGAGGTCCACGAAATTTAAAATAAACTGCTGTTGGCACTTAATACTGATGACCAAACAACTTCTTCCTCAAAGAAAAGCAAATTTTATATATAATATAAAACAGGAGGTGAAGATGACCACGAAGACAGCATTGTAGAAAATGAACAGGATGACAGTGATAGTGCTGAAGATGACGATGAAGATTTTCTCGATGCATTGGCAGACCCGTCCAACACATTTGCTGCAACAAGCGACGTGAAGAAGGCAGAAGACGCTAAGAATATTGGCTACCTATCTCCCGAAGAAGCGAATGAATTAGTTGTTAATCTCAGACATTTGATCACTTTCCAACGAAGTAGAAATTTCTCGCACATTAACGAGATATCTTCAATCTTTAGTGAACTGATGGTCAGGTATTATATGGAATGATGTGATGAACTGATTTCTTCTAAAATTGTAGTAACAAAATTACATTTTCTGAAAATAATAATTTTGTTTAATTTTTTTTTTGTGGTGCATCCTTTCATCTCTCGTAACCTGAAAGTAGTGCTATGAGCACTATATTATTAAAGTAAAGATCCACGTACAGAATATTAATAACGACTTTAGTATAAAAATGTTTGGATAGTTTACTGCATACAAAGCATTAATCCTGTCGACATGTACAAATCAAGAGACAGGTGGTGAACGAATGTAATTTCTGTACATATAAGAGGGCCAAACCGAAGGAATCGGATTGATCGAAGGAGTGTAATGGATTGCTGTGAATGGCGGAGGAGGCTTGCTAAGGATTGCGATTGATCGAATGATTGGGATTGATCGAACAATTGGGATTGATCGAAGGAATGGCGAGGGTTGCTGTGGATTGCGATGAAGGATTGCTAAGGATAAGGATTTGTCGAAGGATTGGGATTGATCAACAAATTGGCCTGAATTGCTGTGAATTGCGGAGGAAGACTGCGAAGGGTTGGGATTATGGAAGGATTGGTGCGGCTTGCTGTGAATTGTGGATGATTTATAAGAATTTGGATTGATCAAAAGATTTGGATTGGTGTTTATTGGTATGGATTGGTGTAGATAAGTGCGTGTATTGTGTGGATATATATTGATTGGTGTTGATTGGTGTTGATTGGTGTGTAGATTGGTGTGTTATTTGGTATGTGGATTGGTGTGTAGATTGGTATAAGGATAAGTGTGTGGATTGGTGTGGAATGGCATATGGACACGGAATATGGACTGGCATGTGGATGGGTGTGGATTGCTGATTACGCTGACGATTGAATTGTTGATTGCATTGGCGATTACTGTGATGATTGCGATGCTGATTGCAGTACTGATTGCAGTTCCGATTGTGGTGCTGCTTGCAGTGCTGATTGCGGTGCTGATTAATGGAAATATTGCGAGTCTGATCAAAAGATTGATAAAAAGGCTAGTCAATAAATATATATATATTTTTTAAATATTGTCAGAATATTTGGTTTCAATGTTATCCATGGTCATGGGCATGGGGTCAACGTCACATATGTGAGGTCAGGGTGAACGTCACCCAGATCCAACATGGTGGTCGAAGTTATCAGTGCATCCTAGGTGTTGAAAATATAATCAAATGACAAACGACAAAACTAATATGGCAGGGGGTATGCATTCGGCAGATTGGGCAAAGTTATGGGTGTAGTGGAGGGGAATATTTATACATTGTGATTGATTAGAGGAGGCTCATTCGTTAGCTGGACACATATATATGGAAGTCCTCCGAAAAGGTAAGTTTTTAAAAAAATTATTTCTAGTAATTTTTAATACTTTTTCAATAATGCATATTTTTAAAATTTTGTAATTTTTATATACAATTTTTGTAAATGTTTAAGACATTTTTGGAACTTTGATAAAGTAAAATGTAACCAGCGTCAAGGTCAAAGGTCAAATTCAAGGTTACCTGATCCAATATAACGCTCGGGTCACAAAATAGTATGCAGTCGGCTTTGACCCTGATTTCGAACATTGGAAAATTTAATTTTATGTCATATTTTATAATAAATTCTTAATAAAAATTTAATAATATTTAAAATACATTTCTAAATGTTTATATAAAAATTTTGGGATTTTTAGAATCTTTTGGAATTTGTTGGGTTAAAGGTTATTTAAGGTCACTGGGGTCAAGGTCAAAGTCAAGGTCACATGGATATGATATGGTGGCTAAGATGACTGACAGGAACAATGCGATGGACGGTCAGGTCTGACTGGGCCCTGGACCCCATTCATCGATATGGCATACATACCCTATGCCTCCAAAACTAACATGTCCACCACTGTTCAGTCCTTAAAAAGAAGCCCCCCAAATTTTATGAAAAAAATCCTTTTGTTTATAGACGGGGGGGGGGGGTTTCCTTTGTTTTTAGGGATAAATGGAAAATTTTAAGGGAAAAAGGAACATTTTTGAGGGGAATAAGACAAATTTTATGGAGAAATTGAATGAAAATTCGACTGTAGAAGCTTATTCCTTCGAAGCTCTCTTCCTCCTCAAATAAAATACCGAGAAAAAGTTTAAAAAATTTAGGTTTTGTGGAATCATGCCTGATTTTCGTTCAGGAAGTCGTGGTTTCAATTACCCCTGCTTGTTATTAATACTGTTTTTCAAAGTTGTTGTCCATAATAATTCCAAGCAGATTCTTACGTTAAGTCAGTGGTTAGCCTAGTTGTATGAAGTGAAATAGAGATTACTGCAAATATTTAGTATTTAGTCGATAAAATTACGAATGAAATGCTTGTAGAAAGACAGGTCGCGATTTGGCGAACAATGGTATACGCATTCAAATAGTTAATTATATAAATAATTATTGATATTTAAAAGTCAAGGAATTAAATTTGTTTACATATTGTAAAAATAAGTAACCAAAAATGTAATATTGTAGAGTAGTGTATGAATAAAAAATCGTGTGATTAGCTCCCGGCTGCAATCTAGGAGTTAGATGCACCATATTAATAATTTTTTTGAGATAATTTAATTTTAAAATATTGAGCATACAAACCATTTTTATTTTTTGACAAAGTATAATTTTAATTTCCATATTTGAACAAAAGGAGTAAAAGATAAAACACTAACTTTATTCAAGTTTTGAGATATTCCAAATTAAATACAGTGATTCTCGCTTACAAAACTATGTGAATGTGCTAAGTGAATGTCATCAAGGTTTTGTCCAACAACTATTAGAGAAGACACGTATGTATATGAACACGAACACGTCATTTCTAAATGGCAGACACAGTAGTAAAATACACTGAAGAGCCAAAAAAACTGGTACACATTGCTAATATCGTGTACGGCCCCCTCGAGCACGCGGAAGTGCCGCAAGACGACGTGGCATGAACTCGACTAATGTTTGAAGGCATGCAGAAGGCAATTCACACCATGAATCCTGCAGGACAGTCCACAAATCCATAGGAGTGCGAGGCGGTGGAGATCTCTTCTGAACAGCACGTTGCAAGGCATCCCAGATATGCTCAATAATGTTCATGTCTGGTGATTTAGGTGGCCAATGGAAGTGTCTAAATTCAGAAGAGTGTTCCTGGAGCCACTCGGTAGCAACTCTCGACGTGTGGGGTGTCGCATTGTACTGCTGGAATTGTCCACGTCCGTCGGAATGCACAATGGACATAAATGGGTGCAGGTGATCGGACAGGATGCTTACGTATCTGTCACCTGTCAGAGTCGTATCTAGACTTTCAGGGGTCCCATTTCACGCCATCTGCACACGCCCCATACCACGGCAGAGCCGCCACCAGCTAGAACAGTCCCCTGTTGACATGTAGGGTCCATGGATTCATTAAGATGTCTCCATACCCGTACATGTCCATCCGCCCGATACAATTGGAAACGAGACTCACCAGACCAGGTAACGTGTTTCCAGTCATCAACAGTCCAATGGCGGTATTGGCGGGCCCAGGCGAGGCGTATAGCTTTGTTTCGTGCAGTCAACAACGGTACACGAGTGGGCCTTTGGCTCCGAAAGCCCATATCAATAATGGTCCGTTGAATAATTCGCGCGCTGGCACTTCTTGATGCCCCATCACTGAAATCTGCGCCAATTTGAGAAAGGGCTGCACGTCTGTCACGTTTAATGATTCTCGTCAGTCGTCGTTTGTCCCGTTCGTTCACGATCTTTTTCCGGCTGCAGCGGTGTCGAAGATTTAATTTTTTACCGGATTCCAGATATTTACGGTACACTAGTGAAATGGTCGTATACGAAAATCCAAAGTTTATCGCTACCTCGGAGATGCTATGTCTCATCTCTCGTTCGTCGACTATAACACCACGTTAAAACTCACTTAAATCATGATAACCTGCCATTGTAGCAGCAGTAACCGATCTAGCAACTTTTCCAGACAATTGTTGTCTTATATAGGCGCTGCCAACCGCATCGTTTTACTCTTATTGGTTCCATACCTCTGTTATTTGCATACGTACCCCTATACAATTTTTTTTTTGGTTCTCCAGTATATAATATTTACATTATTTTTTTAATAATCTAGTATATCTACGATATTTATGACAATTAGTTTTATACTTTTATATCTTAACATTTTTTCTTAACTATTGCTACTAAAGCTTCTTCGTAGCGAAGAGAATATTTTAATAATTTATTCTTCCTACAAACCAATAAAATTTACCTTCTGACAAACTTCAAAAATTGCAGCTATATTTTAAGCAAATTTGTTATTTTATTTTATCGTGCTCTGATTGATTTATATATCAGATTATGAAATTATAGAAGTTGTTTTCAATAACCCGGAAAATATTATTGATTATTTATGGGCTTTAAATTTCGGGTAGTAATATGGAAGTTTAATTTCTGAGCTCTAATTCTGACAGTATTATTTTCAGTATGAATTCTTAATGTGCTAATAGTCTAGTTTTGTTAAACCAAACATTATCATTAGAAAAAGACTAAAATAGTTGAGAACGCCTTGATCCAGTTGGTTTTAGTACTCTTTACCATCTGAATTTTATCGGTTTGATGAAGTCTTCCATTCGCAATCACGTCTACGAGAAGGGAACGAAAAAAAAAAAGTCGTTGCTTCTGGAAAGAACAATGTAATTTTTTTTCCTCCCTTTCTTCGGTAATATACTGACGATGAGGGGGTGAAAACACCCCGTGGCCGACGGCGCAGGAAGCAAATCAAGTCCTGACACGCGAAAAAAACATTTCTAACGTTTATCACGCGAAGGAGGCTCTTGTGGCGTGACAACCCCTTCTCTTCTTCAGGCCACCCCATCCCTACATCCCTACGGCTCGCCTGCAACCCCCTGGTCGTCCTCGCCCTTCACAAGAAATGAGTATTTCTAACCCCGCGCCCCTCCCGTTCTGGAGGCACGTATGAAAGTACCCCGGAATATAATTTGATGCAATATTCTGAATGGTCTAGAGACAGAAAAAAATATGAAACTATGGTCAAATAACACCGTAAAAATTGCCCCTTTATTCGCCTTATTCGCTTTGAGAAACTAATACTAGCGCTAATAAACCTTTCCTTAGACGCAATATTAGAAACAGATGTGGTACATGTGCATGTACATAAAATAAATGAGCTGTGCCGTTCAAATAAATTCGTGATATTTGTGTATATTTATTAAGCAGATGCTGTTTAAAAATTAAAATATGTGTGAGACGAAATTTTTGTCACTGCTTCAATAAGTTTTCAAAATTTCTTACGGTATCCAAACACAGATTTGGAATCTACGTAATTTAATACCGTCTTGTATATGCAAGGAAAACGCAAAGAATTGCTGTGCTTTTTAAAAAAGTGCCCACGTTTAACATTAATTTAAAAAAATCTAAAGCATTGAAACACTCTTGTAAATAAAAGAGAAGAAAAAATAAATTAATAGAAATTTCTATTTTGCTAATTAGATTGTTATTCCCAGAATTTTTTATTTTCCTTTAATACAGCGAAGTCAAATCGTAATATAAAAGAAAGAGTTGTAGTTATTATTACATTTCAAATAATATGATTTAAAACTCGTTCCTACACTTATAACCGTAAATGTCAATCATATTTGTAACACATATTTTTAGTCAAGAATTATTAGTTATTTATATTTATTGAAAACTCAGAGTTATAACAAGAGTATTTTTGTTATTTTAGAGAATAGAATAAAAGCTTGATCAGAGTGTGTAGCGTTTCGTCTGGTGACTTACGTACAATAGCTTGCTCGAGTAGTGAAACAAATGCGTTAAGCAAACCTTTCAAAAATATTCATCCCTTTTTAAATACGAGATCCATTCTGTAAATAATGAAATACATGTCTGACAATACATTTTTGCATACAAGTGTTACAAATTATCAATATGACCCCCGCTCCCAGTGGGATCTGGATCACTTGGGCACCGACTCGATGCTCGGTTGAGCTATGCCGGAGTTCCACATGTCGGCGAGCATGTAAGGTCACAGCTAAGGGAGGATTGAAATGTTTCACTTGTTTGCCGCCAGGTGCCTCCCTGGTGGGCAGACGGTGAGTTAGCCAAGCAGGCGAGCTCCCTTCAGTGTGCATCACGATGACGAACCCACAACAGAAGGTCTTCTGCGTTCTCCAGTTCAAAAATTGCAAGTCTGTGACAACTGTGCAGCGAGATTTTAGGCAAGAGTAGGTAACTGCACCCACTACTGCTCAGATCGTTCATCGTTGGTTCGATAAGTTAAAAAAAAAAAAAAACATGGGGTGTGTCCGTGTTGGGGGACACAGCCGTTTGTTTTGCGTGAATACGTCAAGGTTTTTTGTTTCCGGCACCGCTTCACTGGATCATATGGGGTTTCATGGGTATCACTGAATTGCTGTTGAGATGCTCTTTTCAACCGTATACGATTTTTGTATTTAGACTTGGCTTTTTGATGAGTATAGGCCGACATTGTGTTAGGTTTTCGATTTTTTTTTACCTTAAACTCACACAATTTTACCATAACTACGCCACACACATGTTTTATACATTCAATCGATTGATCTCGACGTGAGCTGTTGATTAAAACTTAAACGAACGTCGTAGCTACTCCGCTTCTAAAGTTATACTACGCGGAAATTATGAGACGCAGCGTAACGAACTCAAAAAGGTGGTGGCCCCCCACCCCTCTTACGTGACTCCTTGAAATCCCCCGATTTTGTTATCATTATATTTTCTGTATTAACCACTATGGTTACAAATTTAAAGACATATTCACGTCAAACAAGGTTGTTTGTGTAAGGGGATGTAAAAAGGATACATATTTTTGAAACTAAATAAAGCTATATATGAGAAAGGGAAAAATAAGGTAGTTCAAAAAATTTCGTCAGTTTATTTGTAATTAAAACAAGTTATATATTTATTTAATGAAAGGGCAATGCACTAAAATTAAGACAAGTTTAAATTAATTCAAGGCAAATATATATTAAAAACTACAAAATAATTACATGCTGTTATAAGTGTTTTGGAATAATACATTGAAGTTTAACATAACATTAACTAACACAGCCTATCTTTAACTCATCTAACTCTACATATCATATCTAACATTTCAATAACCCAAAAACATTAAAAATAATCGTTGAACATCCAATGATTTACGTCAATACAAAACATTTTAAGATTTATGGTATGGAATAAACCTTTTCAGAACATGGTAATTTTGGATTATTTGTAGTGATGCTACATATTTGAAATAACTCGTACTACTTTCTGATGTTTGAATTGATATGTTTCAGTGGCGTGAATATCCTAAAAGCTGTAGGAAAGAAAATTGTATAGTTACAGCGGCAAAGAATGCTTCGTGTAGCTTGGGCGTTGTTCGTTCTTGAAAACCGAAACTGTTCGATACACGGAGATGTTCCGTATTATGAATGTACGGATCTCATTTCCTCATTGTGAGTAAGCAGTGCGTTTCCGTTTATTAACTGTGTATTTATGTAAAAATTTCCGCGAAGATATGGGCATGTTTAACAGCGTGTCGTTAATTTTTCTTTTACTTTTCTTTATAAGCAAATAAGTCTAACGATTGTAGTCTATACGCGATTTTCCTTCACACTTTTTTTGATCCAACACACGAAAAATTACCCCATGTACACGTGTTTGTTGGTTTCGTATACATGTAATGTGTCACAAGTGTTATATTCTTCTGTTAAAATAAAAGTAACTAATTTTTTCATAAATTCAACATTTACCTATTTTTCATCTATATATTATAATATTTCGTTTATAATAATTACGTATAAAACATATACAATAGTTGTGTTGGTAATGCCTACAAAGAAATAGTTCTTTTGTTTAATATAGTTACATTGAGTGTGCACGAATGCGGTGGGCAGTCACTTTGGTGTAATTTCCTAGACTCGGTTAAGATTTGTTTGCATGAGGCGGAGAAATATCGTGGAAGTAGAACTTTAGTAGGGCTTCACAAAGCTTGGAAGAGACCGTGAATGTATTAATAACGCTTTAAATTTCGCCGTTATAATTGACAGAAGCACGAATAAAGCGAATGGATGACGGTGTTGTTAATTTCACGCGTAGTTGAAGAACACAAAAGAGGACGTTGCAAGAAGGGCTTTCGAAAGTGGTTAACTAACCGCGGACGGCTTCAGCATCAAAGGAGATGCCACGAACGTTATGCTGCTTAATGTTTTTGTTTTGTCTGCCGCGGTGGCGGCGGGCGNTGCATGGCGTTCCGTTTCTACACTGGGGTCGTGGTAGCGTAGCGGCTAGAACGCACGCAACCCTCAACGGGAAACCGGGTTTGGTTGAACGGTGAAGACGCCTCTGGATTTCCGCAGGTGGGAATCGTGCCGGACGATGCCGCTGGTTGGCGGGTTTACTCGGGGATCTCCCGTTTCCCCCCCGCTGCTGCATAATCACCTCGCATCACCCTAATCGGCTCTCAAGACCTCGATGTTAACAGTGTTGGACCCCAAAAAATTAATAATTTGGTTTTTGAAGCAAACATTGTTCAACTTGTACAGCAATCCAATTTTTCTATAATAATAATATTTTAGACTTTATATTTTTTTAATAATATGATCTCAAATTCAATTTTTTTTATGTTTTCCTGCAACTATAATAACGAAAACTAACTAAGTTGTACAGATGAAAATATTTACAAATTAAACTAATGCCACGGGTTAACGTGTGTCATATATATAATCACCAAATAACAGTTCATAAATTACAAACAAATTAAAATATACAAACATTTCTTTATTTTTAACATATTTTTTCATATACATGTCTTCTTATTTGTTATTATATATATCACGCGGCAGTATATGGCATTAATTTCGTTTATATTTTCCCCGGTGCCTTTGCTGGTGCGAACAGAGCATGAGAGTTTTCTCAGGGTGCGCCCACATTTTTTAACATATACATAATACATCCGTTTTTTCTCTCTCAATTAAACGGGTAAAAATCTTCCTATGGGCGACCACTTCTCCATTCTGAGTGATGAGCTGACTGATTCTCTGCCGACAAATTCCTAGAACATCGATCGATATCTTCCACTAGAAAACTGGTGGTTTGAACTGAGTTTCCGATAACTGACTCGAGAAAATGAAAATGTTTTATCGCGTCGGTTGCTCTTCGTCAATGATGTGCGTTAATTAACATTGGTATTAAGCGATTTTTTAAAGCACAAAAATACCATGGTAGGCAGCCCACCCACACCAGTACATTTTTTCCAGGGGACACCGTGTGTTTTGTGTTGAGAGAGAGATTTGAAATGGTGATTAGCAGCTGAAAATGGTAACAACGTTCAGGTCGATGAAAATCTGCCTGATATCGCCAATGTCCACCACGGGTGATCGTGTTGCCAACGTCATCAATCACGTTTCACACATGTGCGAAAATCCATGTACGACCCCCGCCGGGAATTAAACCCAGCTCGCCCTGATGGAAGGCGTGCGCTCTCGTAACTGTGAAACTGCTGTCAAGAGGATGGTGGGAAGTATTGAACGTGTCCGGTCCTGTGTCGGTGCGAAATAATAATTATAGAAAGNCCTGCTGTCAAGAGGATGGTGGGAAGTATTGAACGTGTCCGGTCCTGTGTCGGTGCGAAATAATAATTATAGAAAGTTTGCCTGATCTCCAACGCCACGTTTCGTGCTTCTCTGGGATGGTGATTATCGTAATGGTTTGACAGAACATTTTCCAATTATTTATGCATCGGGAGGACGGCTTGTATTTATTGCTGCTGCCATTTTAATTTAATAAAGAATTACTTTATCTCTGGTGAGGGACTGAGGTGCGATGATGAGAACTTTTACTTGCATAAGCATGGGCTCGTTTTCACCCACGGGTGCAAGGAACCTAAGGTATTATTAACATATATGAGGATATGTCTGAAATTAGTCCTCGTGGTTCATAAAATATTTGCTGTATATTTGCAATCACATATTCATGATATAATCGTGATAACTGTTATACCCGGCAATAAGGTCTTTATATTAGATTTTTTTCGTTAATATTTTAAGTGATGTTTTACCATCGTGCTCGGTATCGACGGCAGTAGTATTTCAACGATTTTTTCCCGAGTCGATATATATCGAGGTCATGGGAAGCTATTTTTGCGTGACACGGTCCCTGTCAATAATGCCGCTAATTACAATCGAAGCGACGTCGCAATGTGCGGTGAGAGTATTCCGTAAATAAAACAGGTTATAGTGAGTAATATCTGAGTAATTTTTCGTATGTTTATTTAGCGTATATGAGATTTCGTCCCAGCTCGAAGAGTTGCTGAGTTCCACCCTTCAAGAAATTCATTTTTTAAAGGAGGTAGTTACATCGATGTTATGCTCGGCAAAATAGATGCAGTTTCTAAATAAAAAATTAAGAATTCTAACAAAAAAATATAATGTTTTGTGTTTTAAATATTTGTTACGACAGAGATAGTAGCAGGAGCTAGCAGGTGCGATCTTGACCGACAATAAGGGTCAAACGAGGCGTGGATGGGACTGTAACTAATTTATTTGGAGGGATTCAGTCTTATCTATCGAGTGTAAAGCAAAGTTAAGCGTATTAAATATAATGTCCATCTGATTTGATGGTTATGAGTTGTGTGTGTATATGTGTGTGTGTGTGAAAGAGCGTCTGCGATCGCCTGTAACGCCATCTAACATTTAGGAGAAATGTGTCCAAGGAGGAAATTAAAACCTTTCGAAGCTTGATGGAAGTCTGCCAGAGTGGGAAATGTATGGTATCTTGTCCTGTGTATTCACTGCAGCNCAAACCTTTCGAAGCTTGATGGAAGTCTGCCAGAGTGGGAAATGTATGGTATCTTGTCCTGTGTATTCACTGCAGCATCAGGTAGGGCTTAATGTCTCCCAACAGCGGAGTCATTAAAGATAGGAACCGTCAGTACACAAAATCGATATCAGAAGAAGGATTCGAACATTGCATAATTTAAGAAACCACCCAAGCGTAACCCTGGAGTTATTTCGAGATAGCATGGAAAAAGCTCCAATCACGATGTCTGAGACGAGAATTGAACCTGGGTCCTCCCAATTCATGCACGTACAGTGTTTTATCACGCCAGCTTCCTTACGTTTCATAGCAGCAGGAGCGTCTACATATGTATGCATTTCGTCTCGCAACCATTTATGTAAAAGTCATTGCTGGTCGCTCTACCATAGAATTCTGCTACTGGGACATTGGATACCTAAGCGCGTAAATGAAAAATTGTGACATGAAGTGCTGGAAATAATCAAACTATCCTCGATTGCATGAATAGAGCCAGCAGTTAGTAAGCCGTTGCGGGTCTGGGATATGTGCCATCTTTCACGACAACAAATAACAGCAAATAATCCTGACAACAGAAAAAAAAACGTGACCTATTTTTCTGCAGGCACAAATTCCCTCGCTATGGACTGTATGGAAAAGCATTCGCCCACGTTGGCGTTCCTTTTGAGCTGAGTTTACCTTTGAGGGGTTTTCATAAGTGTTAAGTAATGGGCTGACGATTTCTGCTGGTATTGCATCAAGGTCAATTTTTGGCGACGACATGTACGTTAAGCGTGGCTGGCAAAGTGGTGATGACAATGAGTTTTTGATCTCCTGAAATGTGTATTTTCCTCCCATTCTTCGAACTTAACACTTATGACTTTTATCCTCGCGACTAATAATGAATCTGGCAATGACTCATGAAGTCAAAGAACGCGTGGGGGATAAAGAAACCATATATTTTTCAAACTGATTCGCGTATTATGGCATGCAAAACGATGTGGCTGAAGTAGGATAGGCATCGTGTATGTTTCCCTTAATTTCTTTGGTGCTCATAGATGCTGTAAAATGCATGATTAAGGTTGTGAAAATTAACGGCGAACAGTCATGTTGAAGTTTCCTCACATAAACACTGACAGACGGGAATGGGCTCCAGCTTGCAATGTGTTGAAAAATGCACCTAGCAAAACCTGTAAATATTATAAGGGGTAAGCTGAATTGGGCGATTAAATATAATGTTATAAAGAAGGCGTATTTTATTAACAGCAGGAGATGTGAATTTTTATGGATTTTTTATATTCGTTAAAATCATGAAATTGACAGGGGATATTATAAGTACGTGAAGAAATGTAACACATAACTCGTAATGTCGTTGAAGCTGACGTTGAAGCTCAAAAAATTACTTCTGTNAAGTACGTGAAGAAATGTAACACATAACTCGTAATGTCGTTGAAGCTGACGTTGAAGCTCAAAAAATTACTTCTGTTCTGGCTGCGGAGTGTTTTATTAGGACGTGTGGTAGCGCAGTTTTTAAGTCATTATCAATTTGAAATAGTTATTAAATAAATGAGATGATTGAATTTTAAAGGTGTTTTTTCCACCGCCTGTGAAAGGAATCCTGCATTCTCTCGGGGTTACTGGTGCTTGAAATTTTTAAATTAGTATTACATATTTTTTAATTTTTTTTCTTATGGTTGCGTCTTGCTTACGTATGAGGTCTTGAGGAGATTCATTATTCGTTGAGAGGTGTACTNAAGTACGTGAAGAAATGTAACACATAACTCGTAATGTCGTTGAAGCTGACGTTGAAGCTCAAAAAATTACTTCTGTCCTGGCTGCGGAGTGTTTTATTAGGACGTGTGGTAGTGCAGTTTTTAAGTCATTATCAATTTGAAATAGTTATTAAATAAATGAGATGATTGAATTTTAAAGGTGTTTTTTCCACCGCCTGTGAAAGGAATCCTGCATTCTCTCGGGGTTACTGGTGCTTGAAATTTTTAAATTAGTATTACATATTTTTTTATTTTTTTTCTTATGGTTGCGTCTTGCTTACGTATGAGGTCTTGAGGAGATTCATTATTCGTTGAGAGGTGTACTNTATTTTTTTTCTTATGGTTGCGTCTTGCTTACGTATGAGGTCTTGAGGAGATTCATTATTCGTTGAGAGGTGTACTGAAAAATGTAAATTTCCTTCTTAAGTGGGGGAAAAAAACACAAGATGTGTTAAGAGTTGCGTCTTTTATACAACCATCCGATTTATTTCCAGTCAAATTTTTTTAACTTTTAATTTTCTGGGTGGTATACAAGCTAAAATTATAATAAAAACGTAAANTTTATTTCCAGTCAAATTTTTTTAACTTTTAATTTTCTGGGTGGTATACAAGCTAAAATTATAATAAAAACGTAAAGTTTACAGTCTATTGAGACGGAACTAGTTGTTAGGGCAAACAGGAACGAGTAAGGACTCACCCAAGAAACATTCCCGGCACTCACCTGGAATGATAAAAAAAAAAAAGAAATTCGGTTGAACGAGTCGAGAATCGAACCCGGGTCACCCTGAACATGGGTCTCCCCAGGTGTNTTTATTTCCAGTCAAATTTTTTTAACTTTTAATTTTCTGGGTGGTATACAAGCTAAAATTATAATAAAAACGTAAATTTACAGTCTATTGAGACGGAACTAGTTGTTAGGGCAAACAGGAACGAGTAAGGACTCACCCAAGAAACATTCCCGGCACTCACCTGGAATGATAAAAAAAAAAGAAATTCGGTTGAACGAGTCGAGAATCGAACCCGGGTCACCCTGAACATGGGTCTCCCCAGGTGTTAACTTGGGTGTGCAAATATAATCTGTGTTTATTATCGTATGAATTAAATTGGGCGTATGTCAGATAT
>NQII01000878.1:0-26787 GCA_002778355.1 Clitarchus hookeri | reverse complement strand
CAACTCATGCACAACCTACGGCCCAACAGAGTTCTCCGGTGGTCATTGTGATAGGGCAAAGTCTAATTCAACACCTGGTGTGCAGGGAGGCTGGACGTGTACGCGAACTCAGGCGACTGCACGTGTCTCTCGTTTAATTCTATAAAGGTACTCATATCCACGTCTTTAAGTACGCTTTTCTCTTAATAGATTTTAATGCGTCTATCAGTCTCGCCTGCAATTGGACTATTTCGGGCTCCTTTTGTGTGTGTGTATGTGTGTGTGTTTTATGTATGAGCAAGTGGAGAATGGCCATTTTTTCCCCATTATTTCTTAGTTTCACAGTACCAAAATCTATCTTTGGTTTCGCCGGAATTAATAAAATATTTCACATTTGATTNGACTATTTCGGGCTCCTTTTGTGTGTGTGTATGTGTGTGTGTTTTATGTATGAGCAAGTGGAGAATGGCCATTTTTTTCCCATTATTTCTTAGTTTCACAGTACCAAAATGTATCTTTGGTTTCGCCGGAATTAATAAAATATTTCACATTTTATTTTTTTTTATCGAAAAAAAAGCTAGGGTGGAGTTCGAACCAGATTTTATTTACAAAATAAATTTGTACAAAAATTTAAATTTCTACATTCAAAAGGGAATAACAAAACTCCAACATTTCATGGTCTCTGTAATGCACTGGCAAAAATATGGTCTTGTATTTTCGCACTTGTGGAGTCTTTCCTTATATGTCTCGACGAGGTTGAAGGGTGGTGAATGAGAGCTGGATGCGCACGTCTTTGTTGGAATTCGCATTGTAGTATATGTCTGAATGGTGGACTAGCATGTCTGGAATAAAACTATGTTTAAGTTGGCATAATTAATAAAAAGTGAATACTATTGTACAGCTACTGGCGTAGAGGCCACACACAAAAATACATACACATGTTCGCCTGTCACTTTTCATTCGGCTAAAGGCTAAAGTCACGTAGCAGTGTGTATTTGACTCTGAACCAAGACGAAAAGGGGGGGGGGGGTGTTGTTTATTACAGCGGATCGGATATATGTTCAATGGAGCGAGTGCACACGAATGTATGAAAATACTGAAATTTTGTTTTCCGAAGGCAACAGTTGTTTTGTGAATTTGTACTTGTGTTGGGTGTACCTTTATTTTAGCGTCTTCTCACAATATTGAATTTTTTTTCCTGCAAAATTTAATATACGTGCATTATTAATGCGTATAAAAAGTTTTATATGCTGACAATGGGTACTAGAAAAATCGCCGCGTGTGGAGTATTCATATAGGTATTTTTTCCCGCTGCCTAAATTTCCTAATGTACTGATTTTAAACTTTGGTGAAGAAGGGGAATTCAGTGACTGATTTTTCGTTAATGTTTAATCCGAATCACGCTGTTTATATGCTTCTTTCTCGTGAAGTATATTTACAGTATGAGATTTTACAGTACTTTCGATATCTCGCCTTTCGATTCGAATACCATCTTTTCGTCCAATGGGGTCGGTTTTGCAAATCTCCGTTTGAGCCATACATTAAATTGTGTTGATGGCATGTTTATGTGGAGTGCCAAAACGATGTTTTCCTCCATTCGAGCTAAAAATATGCAAAACTTCTTTGAATACCTACTCTCGTTGTGGAGGCATAGGCATTTAGACTGTGATAGAATGCAGTTTGGACCTCCACGAAACAATTTTTATTTACTAACCCAGACCTTGCCACGATTCCTGGGCGTGATGTTCGCATTCGCGCTGGTGGATACTCATCCTGAACCCTTGGTTTTGTGGGAATTACACTCGTACGCTGCGGTGAAAGAGACTGTTCACGACGGATTTGGCAGGTGAAGGTCCTACAGATACCCAGGTTTTTTGCATGCCTTTGCAAATTATCGCGCCTAGCAAATGCCATGCTACAGTTTCCACACTTATATGCCACTCTATCTGCGCTATTCGAACATCCATACTTTTCGTGTCTTTGAGCACTTTTGATGAATGCAGACGAAGTGTTCCAGTAGCAGCACGCGTACTGAGGTAACGTCATTGCAAATTAGATCAACGTTAAATATATAAATTTGAAAAAATATTTTAGTACCATATTTTATAAGATTACACATTCCTTTAGAGATTAGCTGGCAATACTCGAAATTTGAGGAGTTTTTTTAAGTTCGTGGGAATATATACGTATTACATGCATGTTTGATAATATTATTGTGACCTGATGGAATTAAATATCTGAACTTGCGAGTCAGAATTCTAAAATACGAGGGGTGAGAGAGCGATCTGTCACCTCTGGCATCAGACGAAAAACATTCTTCCATGAAATACTTTCCCCACACTATTACACTCTGGCGGGCAATGCTGAAAACAAGAGCCGTAGTGATAAGGATATAAGCTATTGTGAATAATTGGTCGTACTAAAGTGGTGGGGTGAGGAGTAACGGAACAAGTACTCAATTTCAATGGTAATTTAATTAGCATTAAAACAAAACATGTTTTTGTTTTGTCTTTATCAAAGATCGTAATACAAGAAATTATCAATTTACTTATTTATGCTTGTAAGTATACTGCTGATTGGAAAAATATATTATTTTTTAAATACGAATAAAAAATTACAGATTTTCGTATGACTATAAAAATTAGTGCTGGCATCTCACTTTGCGGCTAAATCGTCAGAATTCGTGGGTACTGGCAGCTCGCCTGGCAGTGAAATCAATAAATTAATGCCACCTATTTCTTAAAATTTTTATCTAACATGGAGGGTGCCAACAGCACCACCTATACTTTAAAAACCTAATAAAATATGGCTGCCGCCTGTTGGTTAAATCGGCAGCTCGCCTGGTAACGAAATCGAGAAAATAGCGCCACCTAGGGGTAGAAAATAGAATCCAATATAGAGGGCGCCAACAACACAACATATACATTAAAAACTTAAAAAAAAAATAGGGCTGCCACCTGGTGGCTAAATCCACAACTTGCCTGGTGGGTAAATTAATACACTAGCGCCACCTAGGTGATGATAACACATGAAAACCAATATGGCGGTCGAACGAAGCTGAGAGACAAACTTCAGTAATGTATAAACAAATGATAAACGAAAAACCAAGATGGCGGATGATGGCTTTAACTCATACCAAAATGGCGGACTGCACCGATCTAGATGGTGGCCTGCACCGACTAAGACGGCGGATGGCTGCACCTGTTAATATGGCGGACTGCGCCGACCAAAATGGCAAATGTCTGCAACTACCACGATGGCGAACGATGGCTGTGATGCCTTCCAAGATGGCGGACTACACCTACATAGATTGCGGACTGCGCCGACCAAAATGTCGGATGGAGGCTGTGACACCGGGGGAGAAGAATCGGTGACTCTTGTTGGAGGAAGGTGGTTGGGCGCTTGAGGTGGTGTGGCAGTACCATGCTATAGTAACCAAGCTNGTCGGTGACTCTTGTTGGAGGAAGGTGGTTGGGCGCTTGAGGTGGTGTGGCAGTACCATGCTATAGTAACCAAGCTCTTCACTGCACTGGCCCTAGAAATGGTGGGTGACGCGTCTCTTATAGCCTGTCTCCACCCATGGCGACCGAAGACTACTAGTGCCTCCCCTGTTTAAACAGATTGGGCTCGACCGCCCGTTCCCTATGGGATACCAGCTTCCTCGTGGCTGGAGAGGGGCATCTGCCGTGATGGCTTGGGCCGACAGTTGGTACCTAGGCCCGACCACTTTGCGGAGTGTGGGACCAGTTAGCATACAGGCCGTTGGGGCCCGAGACAGGAATTTCCTGAATGAAGAAATTATAATATATGGTAAAGGTCGTGTCCGGCGACAGCCTGTCGATCACTCTGTGGTTGGCTTTGGCAAGTTTGGCTGGCGATGATGACAAAAGGGCGTTCTGTTGGGACGTTAGTATCACTAGAAAAATAAGACAACCTTTCAGAGCCCTTCTGCGCCTCCCTTCCAGTGGTGATTCGGCGTGGCGGTCGGACATTGAAAACCCACAAGTGCCATGGAAAATAAGTGGGAGCACGGGCTAATCGGGTTGGCCCCATCAGAGGTTCCCTCCGATGTACCGATCGCTAGAGGTTGGACTAGTGCTGGCAGTGGTTAACTCTGCATGCTGGAGGAGGCTCGGAGAGATTCCCCCTCTTGTTGAAGAGCCGGGCGGTGAGCAGGCACCTGCTCCGGTAGCATTCTGCGATGACGTTAGGGATTTGGATAGTGCTCTGGCTAGACCACACGCTTGGTAATAAGAGTACGCGGATCTCAGGCCTTGAGGTGGGACATGCCTGGGCGAGCTTATGAATGAGAATGGGGCTCCGGTTCTGGTCAACTTAAGTGAGCGCTGGTCATGTATGCGTTGAGAGGGCGTGATCGCTCTCCCCCGCCGACTGGGCGGCCGGGGCGCGGTATGGCCGTTAATGGCTAAGAGCGCCAAGTTAAAATATCAAGAGCATGGCTGTGATGACAGTGTTACATACTATATATGTGACGCCTACCAAGATGGTGGACTGCACCGACCAATATGGTGAAAAAAGTATGGGTGGAGGAGGTTGTGGGCGTCCTCCGGAAATGAATATTTTAAACTGATTTTTAAATAAAGGTTTTAATAATTTTGAAATATGTTTTAAATATTTTTTTTATAAATGTTTCAAAATTTTGGGATTTATTGGGATTTTTNTTTTAATAATTTTGAAATATGTTTTAAATATTTTTTTTATAAATGTTTCAAAATTTTGGGATTTATTGGGATTTTTGAATTTTTTTTTCAAAGGTCACCGTGGTCAAAGGTCAAGGTTGCATGGATTTAAGATGGCCGCCAACTGAACGGAATGACAGAGCACGAACAGCTTTGACGCTCGGGTCCCAGGTCCCGATGTGCCAAAGTCTCCTTGATCCCTCTACTGTGGTTACGGTGGAAACAAGTTTGAGACTTGCATCCTCCACCTTCCTTTCTCAGTCCTACAGCCTCCAAAACGACTGGAAAACAAGAAGTCGGCGCTTGCGCACCTGACTCATGTTTAAGGAGATAGCAGCCCTTGTTCTTGCTGACTCTCGGAGCCACTGGGCCCATATTTTATTATCCCGTTGTTGAAGAGATGCTAAGCCACAAACAAAAGGAGAACTAATTCTTTATGACATTAAATTGCTCTGACTTTATTTCCGATGTTTGNGCTCTGACTTTATTTCCGACGTTTGTGCAGTGTCATAGTGTCCTACACGAGCTGTTCTTAAATTTGTGGGAAGTAACCGGGGAGTACACATTACGCCGCAAAATCCACACGAAATTCCCCTATGAACATAAGCCCTAAAAACTATAGTTACCTAGTTAAAGATTTTCAAACTTCGTACCACACATATTGGTTATAGTCGATCGTTTACGAGGTGTGCCTATTAATGTAATCAGCTGGAATGGTGTAAGAGATATTACCTGTTCCGTTGCACTGTTGACATCCGACTCACGTCGAATGCTATGTGCTTAGAACCCCGGGTCTCAATCCACTGGACCATTATCTTTTGGGGCATTTCATGGCCATTGTTTACGCAACTCTAGTTATGGACATAGGAATGCTTTGCCTGTCGGTGGAACATGGTTTCCAGGAGATACGTGCAGTTACTGGAGTGTTTAAACGTGCCACACTATAAATGACGCGGCTTGTTCAGGCGTGCATTCAGACACAATGTCTACATTTTGAGCACTTCTTGTACAGAGTCGTATTACTGCTGGTACACAAACATGGCGACAGCTACTTGAACCAGAATGTGTCAGGAAGACTATACGAATACACTCCCCGATAACATTCCGCATATTTGGTAACATTTTGTACAAGAAATGTTAGAATAGATGTGGATTTAAAGATATATGTTGTAAACAGCAGGAAACAGCGTTCCCTCTCGTAGTGTGACAGTGAGTGATGAGATTTAGATGGATCTTAATATAGAGGTCTTGGGAGCCGATGAGGGTGGAGCACGGCGAGTATGGAGCAGCGCCGGGATGCAAGGGCAGGGAGAAAGAGAGATCCCCGAGAAAACCCGTTCTCAAGCACAATTCCCACATGCAAAAATCCAGGGTGACCCCGCCGGGAATCGAACCCGGTTCGCCTTAGTAGGAGGTGAGTCGTCTAACAACTACATCACCGCGGCCCCTACGCGTATTATGAGACATTGGTTGTTGAGGCTATGTAGGTTGTTTCAAAAATGATGGGCGCTGCTTACAGGATGCGCAGTACGTATTATATAAAGGAATAATGATAAGAAAACAAATGCCCGATTCAGCTTTCGCTCCGTGTAATCGCGCTTCTTAGCTTGTCGGACTTACTACGGCGGATGGAGTGTGCGTGGCAGTAGGTACACTGCCCTGTGTGTATGGCGAGTTACTAGAAATGTTCAAAGAGGGGCGTCATCGATTTGGAAATGTGTTCACGTACGATCGTCCAGCCGCCGCACGATTACAGTTAGCATCACGTCCATCTTTTATGCATAGCGTATTTCGTTCCACTGCTGACGCGCGTACCTGGCGACGCAAGACGTCCAACACTGTTACCTTCTGTGCAAACACAACATGTCTGGGCGGCACAATATTGTGGCGTACTTCAGCATCGCGGGGCCACGGTGGACGAGCAGTTAGACTGCTCGCCTTCCACCAAGACGAATCGAGTCCAATCCCCGACCGGGTCACTTATCGTGCCGGACGATACCTCTGGTAGGCGGGCTTCCTCGGGGATGTCCTATTTCATCCGCCCTTCCATCCCGGCGTAGCTCCATTCTCACCTCATTTCTCTCTCATCGGCTCTCAAGACCTCGTGGTTAAGAGCCGCTCAAATATGTCAGCTCAGTTCAGCATCGCCTGCGTCGGGAATGTACACCCCGTCCCCCGTAACAATTTAGTGAGTGAGTGAAGAAATTGGGGCGGCTCTTAACAGCGAGGTCTTGAGAGAGAGCCGTGAGGATGAGTGTGTAGCAGCGTCGGAATGAAAGGGCGGGGGTAACAGGCGATCTCCGAGAAAACTTTCCGACCAGCGGCATCGTCCGGCACGATTCCTACATGCAAAAATCCGGGAGTAACCCGGTTCGCTTTGGTGGGAGGCGCGCAGGCTTACCGTTCAGCCACCGCGGCCCCTGCCTTAAGAAGTCTCCTAGCTTCGGAAGGAAGCTGAATGGGCGGTACGTTAGTTAATGTGTTTCCTTCACGTATTACGCTTTATTCATCCTGTAAACAGCGTGCATATTTTTAGAAACAACCTGTATTCCTCAGTCTCATAAACAGCAACTGCCAATAACATCGAATATATAAACATATTTATTCGTCCCGCCAAATCATCGTTATACCGATATTTGCGCATTCCCAAAAAAAAAATATATGTATCTTGCAACTCTTGAAACTATACATTTACCTGTAGCGTACAAGGACACACTGAATTTTCTAATTTTCTAGTGGCCGTAACATGCGCAGAATTAATGTGCGAATTTCTTTGTTCCCCTTATTCAGATACGTTTAAAAGATCTGAGGAACCTTTTGGGTTGCGAGATCCCTCCTACATCCAAATACCTCAAATTTAATTATTTTTTTTATGTGTATGTTTTATAATACTTCTTCAGATGTTTCTCATTATTATTTACCTTACTTTTACTGAATTGTGAAGACTTTCAATGTTATTTTAAGAAAACACATGGACGTGAAACTAATTCCGGTTAAGGTGAAACTAAAATACTCACAGGTATAAATAAAGCACGTGTTTTGAATGTAAAAACCGCAGAGCTTTTTTTTGTCATAAGGTAGGGACTGACACGCATTTGCGTTAGAGATGTTTTTTTTAATTGTTGATGGCTTAATAACACAGTGCACGTAAAAACACTCTGCAATCAGTTAATTAAAAAAAAATGGCGAACAGTGATTCTAAGAAATGGTAGTCACAAAACGCACCACGCAGCCGAACTTCATGAACTGNCCTGTATTCCTCAGTCTCATAAACAGCAACTGCCAATAACATCGAATATATAAACATATTTATTCGTCCCGCCAAA
Organism: Clitarchus hookeri; assembly: GCA_002778355.1. Taxonomy (NCBI): domain Eukaryota; kingdom Metazoa; phylum Arthropoda; class Insecta; order Phasmatodea; family Phasmatidae; genus Clitarchus; species Clitarchus hookeri. Next base: position 18,782 of record NQII01000878.1, on the reverse strand, counting down.
ACATCGTTATACCGATATTTGCGCATTCCCAAAAAAAATAATATATGTATCTTGCAACTCCTGAAACTATACATTTACTTGTAGCGTAAAAGGACACACTGAATTTTCTAATTTTCTAGTGGCCGTAACATGCGCAGAATTAATGTGCGAATTTCTTTGTTCCCCTTATTCAGATACGTTTAAAAGATCTGAGGAACCTTTTGGGTTGCGAGATCCCTCCTACATCCAAATACCTCAAATTTCATTTTTTTTATGTGTATGTTTTATAATACTTCTTCAGATGTTTCTCATTATTATTTACCTTACTTTTACTGAATTGTGAAGACTTTCAAAGTTATTTTAAGAAAACACATGGACGTGAAACTAATTCCGGTTAAGGTGAAACTAAAATACTCACAGGTATAAATAAAGCACGTGTTTTGAATGTAAAAACCGCAGAGCTTTTTTTCGTCATAAGGTAGGGACTGACACGCATTTGCGTTAGAGATGTTTTTTTTAAATTGTTGATGGCTTAATAACACAGTGCACGTAAAAACACTCTGCAATCAGTTAATAAAAAAAAAATGGCGAACAGTGATTCTAAGAAATGGTAGTCACAAAACGCACCACGCAGCCGAACTTCATGAACTGGACGACGTTTTGCATACCGCGTATGCTTTGAAAATATCGGAACGTGTTGAGACTTCAAGTCACAGACTATCTCAGATTATAGAGGTGGAAGAGTCGCTGGTGCCATACACGTCACCAGAAAAACGTCACTGGCCAGCAACGTGGCGAAACGACGCTTTTTGCAGAACCGCGCCCGTAGAGTTAATACGGGGAAGAGTGATCACACTAGCAGCACAAAACCTGTCTCCGTGTCCCAGCATTGAACTGGTACTCTGCCAATAAGACTTGGATTGGACGTGGGGTTGGAACTTTATTTAATATACAAGTGCTTTGAGACGTTTGTTTATATCCTCCAACCAACTTCTAATGCAGTTTGATTAAATTAAAATTAATATGATAATGTTATTCACATGAAAGTGCTGGTATTTTGTAAATGAAGATATAAACACACACGTCCATCACTGGTTAACACGTGACTTTGAAGGTTGTATTGGTGTGGAAGTGGAGCAAAACACAGAAAACCCGGTCCACCTCATCTTCAGTCCATGTCTGCGCCTGGTAACTTACTTGCCAAGTGGCAGCGCGACCAATAGCGAACATCCTGCAGCACGCAGTAGCCAATCGGACATGTTGGATTGTTCTCAGCATCTCGCGCAGGTAAGCAGAGAATTGTTACGCCCGCATCAAAGGAAAACCGCTGCGCAATTTTCCGCCTCTGTGTTCTATCTGTTCTGCCTCTTAGGGCCGAAAATCTCCGACAACAAACGGGAAAATTTTTATAGTACATGTTTGTTTACACCACGCACTGAGAAATTATTACTAAGGCGTGATACATAGTGATTAAATACTTGTTTATTATTGCATTGTGGTTAAAATGTTATGAAAATGATTTTTCTCTCTTTTTAATAGCAATGAAAATATAATTTTGTTAATAAAGCCTTTATTTTTATATATATATTTTTTTTTCAATAATAGCTATTACTGCTTTAAGGAAACATCATGATATAATTATTCGACAGTTTCCACGCCACCTNGACTTTATTTTTATATAATTTTTTTTTTCAATAATAGCTATTACTGCTTTAAGGAAACATCATGATATAATTATTCGACAGTTTCCACGCCACCTATTCAGAGCGGGCTCTCATTAGCGCGAGGGAATATGCTCCCTTTCTATAACTCGCTCCGTTTATGCAGCGCGGTGTAAATTTTGCAGGCCTTTTCGGCGGTCGGCAGCGACGCACACTTCCAGCCATTCCGGCGGGCGGCAGTAATGGCGGCGAGAAGCAGGTGGCGCGAAATATGAGGGTCTAATGGGCGCGGTCATTCGGCTGGAAGATTAACAAGACGCGAGGGGACCACTCAGGTCTTTATCGCCCCACGAGCCGCCAGGGAAAACCCCACGATTATCAAGGGTTTTGGGGGAGAGTTGCGGGGGAGGAAGAAACTCATATGAACATCAACTCCCGTCAGCCACGTCCGCTTTTTGAAGAGAAAAAAAATAACAGGAGAATAAAACATGACTGTACAGAGAATAAAATGTGAATGTAGGAACCATTTAGATTGTTAAAATAGGAACAGCCATATGATGGGTTGGTTGTTCCATATACTGTTTGCGCGCTACGGTTATAGGATGTTCACGGTAAACTGAGCACTTTTGAAATCCCTGCTTTAGATATACTCACATGCACGCCGTGTATTTTTCTGACTAATGTGAAATTATCATTGCCATGGGCCTGATCACTTCATTCACGTGTCGGCCAAGTGAAACTGTTAAATTATTATAAAATTAAAACAATTTAAACCCCGTTAATTCTTATATTTGTGTATTTAAAAAACTGAAAACAAAATAAATAAGTTTCAGTGTTCACAAATGTTTTCTAACACTTTTAACTCAACGTTGTGACATAGAACTACTTTCCCTCCGTCGTCGTTACCAACTTAACATGGTGCATTCCAGTGAGTGTGGCTGTTTGAATATGTTCATGTTGTTCAGTGACATTTTCTGAGGTTGAATTCAAAAATGCTGAAATAATCATGAACAGCATATATAAGCTATTCACGGTAAAAGGAGCGTTTTTGAAAGTTCTCTCCTTTAGAATCATAGGCAATAAATGTATTTTATTTTAGCCTTAAATGTTAACTTCAGAGTACTGTGGATTATACACACTTTGTCTATTACATATATGGCAATATTCATTTAACAATAAGATGCTGATAACTTAAAAGCCTACTTTCCTCTACATGGGTGTAAATGAATTTATGTGAAACGTCATCGCCAAATTTGAAAGAAATCGATTTATTGTTTCCCGAGCTACGGCATAAAATTTTTATTATTTCATCTATGGATATCTTACAAAATGTCGGAGAAATGAGGGGTTGAATAGACAATTTTGATAGATATAATAGCTTCTATCAGCATACAAAGTTAAGTTGAAATTTGTTTTGTACTTTCGTAGATAAAAAATTCTTAGATAAAATGTTTGTATGGCCGTTATTTTCAAAATATTTGTGTGTCTGACCCTCTCAATATTTGTTAATTTAAGTGGCCTGCCACAGCACTACTTAATTGCAAAATTTTGTACAAATTGATTTCTTTTTCATAGATCTCACATGATTTTAATTTGCCATGTGACACCATTTTACGAAAAGGCAGACAAAATATATTTTGTGTGAAAAATTTCATGGTTGTTATATTTAAACCAGCATACAAAGTTACATTGAAAAAATAACATAGTTTTGACGATATAGCATTTAAATGTGAAATAACTCAATACCCACCATTTTGAAAATAAGTATCTCACATAACTTAAACACACCAGTGAACATCACCTATCGCAGTAATACTTGTTTACCATATTTCGTAGGAATAGGTCAATTGTTTTTCGGGATATAACATAAAAATTTTATTTATTCGTGTAGCACTTTCTTACAAAATGGTCGACAAAAAAAAGCTTTGTGTAGACAAATTTGATGTTTGTTATTTATATTCTCAGCATACAAAGTTAAGTTGTAATTGGTACCTGTTTTCGAAAATACAACACACTTTGCTGAAATAGATATATGGCCGTCATTTTGAAATTCAGTGTCTGACATACTTGAAACATATTTCTACATATCAACTGCCACAGTAGAACTTGTTTGCCAAATTATGTAGAAATCTGTCAATCGTTTACCAAGATATTAATAACAATTATTAATTAATTTAGTGGTATCTTACAAAATGGCGGACAAACGTGTTTTTTTCAAATTCAATGCTTGTAATAGATACTGCCAGCGTACAAAATTTGGTTGAAATTATTCAAATGGCAGGGTAGTTATACCAAATAAACCTAAAAAATTTATATTGCTGCATGTGTCACTATCTTCCGAAATGGCGAAACAATAGAAATATTCACAGCTGAATTCAATTCTTACATCTAAATTGCCGCCATTTTGGAAGGAAATGCCCAGCTTGGTCGAAAACTATAAATGTCAGGTCTCCTTACTTGGTACTATATGAGTACCGAGTTCAGTGAAAATCAGCTCACTCGTTCAGAAATTGAAAATGAGGGACACACACATGCACAGACACACACACTATCACACNAAAATCAGCTCACTCGTTCAGAAATTGAAAATGAGGGACACACACATGCACAGACACACACACTATCACACACACACAGGAAAGTGATCTCATAAGATAGGGCTTCAAATATTCTCACTTTACCATTAACAGTCTATAGGCGGGNCACACACACAGGAAAGTGATCTCATAAGATAGGGCTTCAAATATTCTCACTTTACCATTAACAGTCTATAGGCGGGTGGACTCCCTAGTGCTCATCGACACGCCACGGCGGAACTTTGCGCGTTTAGCAACGGTTGGGCAATGTACTTGCTGTTCAGAAAACATTAACTCGGAAAGATCTGTCGCACAGCTCATAAGCTTTTGATACATTAATTGTACATTTTTATAATATTTCAAATATACTTGGTTGCAATAATTACAGTTTGTTCAGGTTTTGAATTTAGTACAAAGAGTAAAATTGGATACTTGAGATTAAACAAAATACTTGATGGGCTACGAGGACAAAGAAATAAATACAGTAGAAATAAATACAAATTCATAATATGTACTAACCTTATAGAAATAACGCACTATAAAAGTTCATAACACCTTATAAAAATTCATTATAAATAATCCAACAAAGGAAAGAATGGGTAGATCTTCTTGTGCATATAGTTACTTGGTCAGCTGTTCATAACATAACTTTTTGGTGATTTAGTAAGTTATAAAATATTCTAGTTTAAAATTTCACGAATACCTTATAAAATTGGCACTTATTAGAAATTATGAACTAAATTAAACCACAAAACATATGCTTAATATAGGTCACAAAAATTTCGAAATCATTGATGAAACTTACACTAGTTTCTGCAATTTTCATCATTCAAACACACAATTAATATACGAGCACTTTTCAGTACTGTTGCATGACGCCTGATGGGAGTATCCGAATTCTGAGGCATGGTAGTCTTAATAAAAATTAAAAATAAAAGAACTAAATTTGATTTGTTAATTTATTCACACTGCTGTTATTAACAGCAACATTTTATCTATCTCCACTATTTCTCTTTTTATTTATCAGTGAGCCCAATATTTAATGTTCGTTCTAACTGAAATTAACATCCTTCTTTATGTCTCTGTTTGGGTATAATAAAAAAACTCATACCCTCCATCAACACACTTTCATTGNAAATTAACATCCTTCTTTATGTCTCTGTTTGGGTATAATAAAAAAACTCATACCCTCCATCAACACACTTTCATTGTGTCTGTTGCATCATTGGTTAAGTCTTTCACTCACGAATCCAGTCCAATAATCCAGCCTGCCAGACACACGATTCGCTGCACCGATGCTCGCAGTCACAGATCTTCCTCCCGCTGGTCACATCTCTCGCCGCTCCTTTCTCTCGCTCATCGTCTATCGTTAAAAAAAANAGTCACGGATCTTCCTCCCGCTGGTCACATCTCTCGCCGCTCCTTTCTCTCGCTCATCGTCTATCGTTAAAAAAAAACCAGCCACTCATTCACTCATCAACTTCCGGCTCGGAGGACCGTAACACTGCTGTACTAGCTGGCCATGACCTGGAAAGTTCGACGTACTCCAAGTCATGGTGAGATAAACTAGAGCAGCNCACACTGCTGTACTAGCTGGCCATGACCTGGAAAGTTCGACGTACTCCAAGTCATGGTGAGATAAACTAGAGCAGCAAACCACCAGAAAGTTCTTCAGATAAACACGGAAGTTCAATCAGCTTAAATTCGGCCGCACAAGACGCAAAAGGTTTATCATGGGACACATGCGGCGGCAAGCCTGTGTAAGCTGAACTTCGTGTTCACCGCCCGCTCTTGGGTTACATGCGTGTCCTTCAGTCATTTCCGCTCTCGGAAGGGATGCGAAGCAGCGAGTGCGTAACACTGCCGCTCCTCAAGTCTGTTCGTCCCGAACAGACACTGTAACATCCGGAACTTTGAAGAGTGCCAGTCGGACGATGTTTTCAACCTTCGGCTTCACCCGAAAGCCTTGANCACTGTAACATCCGGAACTTTGAAGAGTGCCAGTCGGACGATGTTTTCAACCTTCGGCTTCACCCGAAAGCCTTGACAACAAGTCCGATACAAAAAATCATTGATATTCTTTAAAATCTATTAGGAGTCATCCCAACATTTCTGTAGCATCCGGCATTACTCTTTTCGCATCTGTGTGTTGTACAGCCACACCAGTTGTCCTCCTTGAAATGCCTGGCCTGATATTCTCCTATCATATAGTGTATTCATCCTCTGACTATTTATTCTGAGGTGCTGTTGAGCAAAATCATGAATGCCATCTAGTCTGTTACATAATACGCTGACATAAACAAGGGCTGCATCTTACTCTTTTGCTGGTAGGCGAAACAGCAGTCTGCTAGGAATGCGTTGCTCTCTTCCTAACAACATCCTTGATGGTGTTACACTTGTGAACTCGTAAACTGCCGAGCCTGTAAGCAAGGAGAATCAATGACAGCTTAGAATATCAGTCCTTTTAGTTGTCTGCCACCAAAATCGACCGTTATTGTTCAGGAGTATGGTTATGCCAATCAACCATTCCATCCAACTGAGGGTGTAAAGCTGCAATCCTAGTAATTTATTCCACAGAACCTTTGGTATCTCCTGGAACACAACTTCAAAGTTTCTTCCCTGATCGGAATTGAGTTCTAGTGGCACCCCAAACCTCGAGAAGACATGCTCAATGAGGGCCTCAGCCACAGAACATGTTTTCCGGTTCGGAAGGGGAATGACCTCAGTCCACTTAGTAAAGTAATCTTGGGCCACCAGTAGATACCGATTACCCCTCTCTGTGACAGGCAAGGGGTCCAGAATATCTGGTGCCATCCTCACGAATGCGGCTCTAACATTCTGGAGGTGACATTGTCACCTGGTCCTTGGGCCTTTCCTCTCAGTGCAGGTGTCGCACATGTGGCACTACTTCTCTACGTCCTCCGAACAATGAAGCCAGCAAAATCTCAGTCTAACTCTGCCAAGAGTCTTATTTACATCAAAATGTCCGCTGGCTGCTGCATTATGCAGTTCCTTTAATAATTCGGGAACCCTTTATTCTGGAAGGTTTAACTGCAAATGCGTGTGTGTTCCATCATTACTTTCCCAGTTTCTGTAAATTACAGCCTTTTTCAGTATGAGTTTATTATATTGTGCACAGTATGCTTTGACTGCTGTGCTCAGTCTAGATATATCTTCACATTTTGGCCGACAGCCAGCTTCTTTCCATTTTAGTATTGACGCGATGACCGTGTAACACAACTAGATTTTATACTCTGGATAATTTTAGACTAATAGTTTGCCAAAAAACTATGAAACGTTAGGTCATGTAACTTATATGTAAGTGAGTTGTTCAGAAAAGTTAACTCGAAATATATCGTCTGACTCAGTTTTGGTTGAAGTTCTCTGTATTTATATACATAAAAAGCTGAAGGAACACAGAAAATATATACACATTAATGTATGTTATTGATATTGGATTGTGAATGTTGATAATCGTTTTAATCTCTTTTCTATTTATATATAAATTATTATAAATTTGGTCTAACAAATATATGCTTATTTTGGTTTATATTGCCTCTTGAGAGTTACAGAAAAGTGAAACGGTGAGTTGCGGCAAAAGTATACGCAGTGATCTGAAAGTAGAAACCACCTTGGATTTCTAAAATTACCCTCTTTACCGTGAATAATCTAAAACATGTGGTGATTTATGTAAAAACAACTACAGTTACTCTTTCTTCCAGGTGTAATAATTTTTTTCAGCTTCTCTATGCTATTTTTTCGAATTTGTGAAACCGACCTCTGGCTTAAACTTCTGTGTCGTATAGATATTTCTGTTACCTTTGCAAGAGATGCAAACAGACATAACCTAACCTAACCTAACCTAACCTAACCTAACCTAACCTAACCTAACCTAACATAACCTCACCTCACCTCATTCTTTTGCAGCATTTGCATCACTAAACTCAGTTACTATCTTTATATGAAGATTCTCTCTCTCTTAATATATATATGTATATATATATCTATTTCTCCACAATACAAACTTTATATTATATCTAGAATGTTCAGCGTCGGCCTCCTTGGTTTCGTATGTACTATGCCCTGTTCGAAGCACTCTGCCTAATGTTTTTGCTACGGACGGCATAGTGGCTTCAGTGCACGCGTTGTTACTTGCGCTCAAGTTTTCCCTCGCTTCGTCGCATTTTCAGCCTCCCAGAAGTGGAACGCTTAAAGTAAATAATGTTAACATAGATGTAATACAAACACAACTGTTCGTTGCAACACCAGATCACTGCGTTCCTACTACAAGTAGAACAACTTCAACAATATCTGGATTGTTCCCACAACAATGAGAATTGTAATAACCGTACATTATATTCTCTCGTTCCTACCATCAAACCCCATCGCGGTATTGTCCAGTACTTGAAACAGAACATGCTGCTAAACAGAACATGCTAGTCTCATTTTTCTGAGAAAAATACGAATATTGTTGAAGTTGTTCTGTTGGAGGTACTATCTGTTTTACAGAAGAAACCGAGCGATCCGCTTTATAAACCATATGCACAGTAGCAAATTCAATAATTGACAGGAATACAACAAACAGTTCTGTTGGCATTACTATCCAAGCAATATTTAGATGGCACCTACGAACCATCATATGATGGTCGCTATTTTAACAGTATAGGTGGTTCTTGAAGCCATATTTGTTTTTCTCTTTGCAGGGACAGGTAAATTTACCGTTTTATTCAACGACCTGTAGGGTAGAATCCAGCATGAGATTTGTGCTCATTGACTGCTGCCCCAGTGATGTATGCAGTTTTACCTCAGACCAGGTGGCACGTGGTTCGGTACTTGTTTCCTTGCAGGTATATTATTGGCACGGAGTTCACCTGCAGCATGCCTATGGAACTGTAATACAATTCCAAACCATACAAAAATAGACGTGTTTTTTGACACCTAACTTGTTCTGATATTAACTCGCGAAATTTTACTGCCATTTAGGCACAGCTGCAGAATAGACAAGGACACAGATATTAAATACTCTGGATCTTTCTTTGATGTGAACATGCCTATTGTTTGACTGCCAATGCGAGGCTCTGGAAGTAGGCCTCGTGTATGATTGGCTACGGCGAACAGCGAAAGGTTCCCTATTAGCTGGGCTGCCAGCTGGGAAATAGGTCACCAGGCGCTCTTCGGTGAATGACGTTCCAAAATTGTGATGGCAAATGACGCCATTTTTTCTGACTTGTAGGGGTGGAGTTTGCGATATNCGGTGAATGACGTTCCAAAATTGTGATGGCAAATGACGCCATTTTTTCTGACTTGTAGGGGTGGAGTTTGCGATATGTGTAGCTGTTTCACATATGTATTCTCAGGTACTCTGTGACATAAACAGAGGCATGATTAATGTCCGAATTCGTCTCCGGACAAGCTATAATTAGAAACATCGTATCGTTTTTTACTCTTTGGGAAACGACCCGCCAATTATTTTACACTTCCTGATACACTGCAAATGAATAATTTACATTCGAAACAAATTGTAAGCTGAANCGACCCGCCAATTATTTTACACTTCCTGATACACTGCAAATGAATAATTTACATTCGAAACAAATTGTAAGCTGAACAATCACTTTGTATTGCGATAGCAAGTAGGTCCTGACATATGAGCAGATGCGGTTTTCTTGAGTGTACTTACGTTATTGAATTCTAGCCAACAGGTAATTAAAATCTTAATTTTTTCACGCCTATAGCATACCTCATCGCAGGTTTATGAGTGTTGTTNTCTAGCCAACAGGTAATTAAAATCTTAATTTTTTCACGCCTATAGCATACCTCATCGCAGGTTTATGAGTGTTGTTCACTGATTATTAATCTCTAAGAAACACTACACTTTAAGTCCGAATTAGTGATATTAATCAGTGAAATAACATTCACTGAAAGTCAGTTGGTAAGCTACTGCTGACTGGCGAATCAAGCAAATTAACTGGGAACAAGTGATTTATAGCAGTGGAATTCTTGACATTCAGTGGAAAACCACAAATTAATCANCAAGCAAATTAACTGGGAACAAGTGATTTATAGCAGTGGAATTCTTGACATTCAGTGGAAAACCACAAATTAATCAGTGGAATTCAACCACTTTATTAATAAGTTATCTGGCACTAATTATAAGTTCCTAAATTCTCGCCGTTTTCACCGATTTGGCCCAATACTCACTCTTTAAAGTTTAGAATATAATAAGTTATTATATTCTAAACCTGCGCCACATGTGGGAGTGAATACTATCACAGACAGACGTAGGACTAAGTTAAGTAACCCACTGAGATTGCTGATGAAATTGAATATATCACTTGGATAACAGCGATGAGAACAAAACAGCAAGACTTGAAATTCGGTTACGAATATTANATGAAATTGAATATATCACTTGGATAACAGCGATGAGAACAAAACAGCAAGACTTGAAATTCGGTTACGAATATTATAAATAACCTGATCTTTAAATACAGCTTTAAGTGATGGAATTTATTTGTTTAATATTATATTATTTTTTAACAACGTTATATTACATGAGTGCGTCAGTAATCGCCATGAATAATGCGTAGTTCGGGAAGCGTCAAATTGTCAAGTTTGTATTACATTATCTCTATTTAAGGTGCAAGCATTCTGTAATAATAAATTTCATTGAAATTTTAAGTTTTGAATTTTTTGTGCCGGCACCCATTCTAGGAAGACGCGGTTTATGGTTATCATCAGGTCTTGGCGTTCGTTGAGATTAGTTCTTTCGTTTGTAAATAAAATAATAAAACGTTTTTAGCAGACTGAGAAGTCCTCTCTTCTTTATCATCATATCATCATCATAATTACATATATTCTGAGAGACGTTATTGGTTAAACTTTATTTTATGCATATAGCATAAACTCTGATAAGCGAAGGTTAAATACCACAAATGACAGTACGTATAGAAAATTCGTATAACCGTTTAACTAGAAAGTTTAGCTATAATCGAAGGAATCACCTTCCATTTTAAATACTCTGTTAGAATTATGAAGGGATAGCGCTTTATAAAATAATATTAATATATTGTCTAATGTGTATATGTGTATGCAATGAAAACATCATATCGTATGTGCTGAAGGTCGTTTTGTCTGTATTAAATTATATATTTCTGCATTCAGTTGTTATAGTCACTAAGAATGTCAAAATAAGTTCTAACAACATAAGTGCTAACAACATCAAGAACTTTCTGATATGTCTTTGAATGTCCTTTAAACATCAAAATCGTTATGGTATATGTATGAACTCCAATGAATAAGAATGCAATTGGCCTCCGTTCTGTTGTATACAATTGGATAAAATTAAGTATCCAATTTCATGGTAACTAGTAAATTATTTCCTCAGTAGTCCAAAATTGTCATTTACAGTTTTGTTATAACGCTTTCTCAAGACAAGGCAGGAAAAAAAAATTCATTTGTCTTTCACTATAATTGTACAGCACTGCCTGTTCCCCAAACTTGGTGGGAATAAGTAGAATATGATCCTATGTTCTTAAAAGAGATATTGGTATACCGCGAAAAATATCATGTGAAACATAGCATTTAAAATTGTATTTTGTTTGAATATTTTTAAGAGGATGATATATGTCATAACTATTTGCAGACCAAACGCAAACGTTGACAATTGCAACAGTGGAGTTCTTATTNTAAGAGGATGATATATGTCATAACTATTTGCAGACCAAACGCAAACGTTGACAATTGCAACAGTGGAGTTCTTATTTGCCTAATCACTCGAGGTATTAGATTCTCATGCAGAACACTTCCAGTAATGATAATAAAACTATAGGTATGTCCACAGTAGGTACACAGCATATTAAAACATAGCAAAAATAACGATAAATTTTCTGTTGGTAAATCAGTAGGTATATCATATTACCCTACATCGAATCACTCACAGCGTTCTTGCGAGAGTCACGCCTTAAATATTAATAAAATTAAGGATCCTTTTGTGACCGCATTAATACCGCATTAACTTACGTATGTGAATTATAGGATAGCGAGTATGTACCGTGAGTTTTAATAGCATGTCTCGCAGTTCAAAATATGTTTTTTGTNTATGTGAATTATAGGATAGCGAGTATGTACCGTGAGTTTTAATAGCATGTCTCGCAGTTCAAAATATGTTTTTTGTATTTTTACGCTAGTGCAATAACTCAAGCCAGTAATAATTCCGCTGCAGCCCTCCAAACCTGTAGGCCCGTTCTGCCGCATGCCGCAAAGAATACGAAAGGCAACAAAAAAAAAATAGGAACGTACCACGCGGAAAGTGTTCCTCGAAAAGGAAGGTAGTGTGTAATGGCCCGAGAGGAATAAAAGAGACTTGTTTGTAGAGTTTTTATTTCCCCTTCGTGTCGGTACTTCATACACGGATGCCCTCAATTCTTTACCCCCTCCGCCTGCCGGTTTTCGCGCAGCGTGACGTTTTACGACTGGTAACGATTCCGGCGGGCGAGCCCTCGAAAGCGCGAGCTGGGAGGTAACTGCGAACTGCGGCAACGATTTTACGTTAGCGGCACCAGTCGCGAAGAACGGAACTGTTTCGAAGAGAAGCGCCATGCGGTATTTCTATCGAGTTGCTCTAATACAACCGAAGTCAGCATTCATTTTGTGTACTGATTCAGGCCACATGACAGCCGCAGTCTGGAGCTAAGTACGAGTTAAAATACTCTTATAGGCTATTCATGATAAAGTGAGCACTTTTTGAAATCAACCTTTGAAAAATGTCACTGCCCAAACTAGCGTACATTTTAACGGGCACACTGAGTAGCATACTCCCAGTAAAGTTTGTACGACGGAGGGAAATTAGTCACTGAATTTAATGTTCAACTAAAATTACTAGGTAAACATGTGTGAATACATGTAATTATTTATTTTGGTTTCTGCTATTTTATGGATGTAAGCGTAAAAGTAAGAAAATTTCTCAAAAATTTTCATTTATAATATTTCTGCAGTTTTACTTGACTTGTGACGTCTTTTGGAAAATAAGCCTCGCTGACCCCCTTTGCGAGCGCCTCCCAGTCGACAAGTGTCACGAAGCAGGTAGCGGATCGCAGTTACACGTGTCCTGCGGCTTAGGCCTTCCTTACCACCATCCCCCCACCCCCCTCTTTGCCTCTAGCAAGCCCGTGAGATCTGTTGAGCGCAGAGGTTTCACGAGATAGAGAAATGCATTTCGCCGGAATTCAGAAAACACGCACGGCGAAGGAATAGCTGACAGAGTAGCTAGGGGCAAGGTGCCACCTGCCACACCTCCAACCTTCAGTAACCAGGGCACGTGTTTTGAAAGTTCTGCTTTCTTCCACCTCACCCCCTCCCCCAATAATAGACACACGTGCCGACACTTAAGGGGAGAGGCTGGCAAGCATAAAAACCCCTTTACAAGAGAAGTGGGTATACAGTTGATTATTGCCGAGCCCAGAGGTTAGTCAGGGTCAGTCAATTATTACCGCCCGAGGACGTTAGTTCGAGGAATCAGACAGTTCTAGAGTACCGCGCGGAGAGTCAGTCAGTCAGTCGAGAGGCTGGGAGTCGGACTCCCGGCCACAACAGTACCTCAGTACCTCAGTATAGCAGTACATCAGTAGGCACGGTAAGACAGTTAATTAGTACCGCACAGAGAAGTCAGCCACATCCATCAGTCAAAGTAACGAGCATAAAGTGGCACGGAAGTTCAGTACTGCCACCCCGGGATGCGTAGATCGTAAGTCGCGACATTAAGGGGTCAGCCAAATCGGGACGCGAGACGCGAAACGCGAAACGCAGGACAGAGTCAGAGACAGTTACCAGAGTCATGTCGGACGAGTAGTTTGACCACGTCGGGACGCGAGTTAGCCAGCCAGTTACCGCATAAGTCAGTCAGTTTCCAGCCAGTCAGTTGCAACGCACCGAGAAGGCGGAGTCGAGTGGTGAACTTCACCGAGAAGTGCCATGTCGAGCTAGTGGGATTGTCCAGTGCAACCTGGATCCGCGAAGCACGGGTGGGACCCACACACCCACGTGGGGTCCCTCGCTGGGACGTGGTGGGGTAGGCAACAGTCCGTTACTACCCTATGCTGACATCGGGAGCGATTGGTGAGCCCCAACGAGGGGTGCCAGCTCAAGAGGAAGCCAGCTGCGTATAACAAACCAACCACAGAGGGCCTTTACCAAGGCTATCCAGCTCACCAGACCCATCAACTTCCGGAACAACTACCACGCTACATGTGCAGATAAGTTACCCCGACGTCACTCAGGGACCTGTCCTGACACCTAATGCCCCTACAGCGTCAGAAACGTAGCCAGAACTTTGAACATTGTAACCAGCCCTTCAGGCCTTGAACTCGCAGGGCGTTAATGTGTGAGAAAATCCTAGGCAGAAGGTATGTGTAAATTCCCGCAACAGTGCCAGGAATGTATAAGTTAAGTCCCGTTGAATAAACCTGTTCCAGACTATAGAGGCATGATGAAGTCATTGTGCGATTTACCCTCAAACCCCAGGCACCCTGTAGTCTGTGCCACTTAACATTAACAAAAGACGCTACGAGCATTTTAATGTGTTATACTTTACCAACACAAGAATAAAGTGATCAAACTCATGGAAACGTAAATTTTCGATATGGCAGAAGGATACAAGATATGCATACAGGTAGATCTTAAGCTGGGCTTTCAAAAATTCTCAGTTTACCGAGAACAGCCTATATCCAGAATTACTATGTTTCTTTAGAAGAAAAAATATTGTTTTTAATTGTTAAGAATTTAATTTGCGTTATTTGAATTTAATAAAGGCGAAAATCCTTAGTATGAGAATAAACTTTAATATGCCACTATTAAATCTCAGTCGGCAATACACGTGTGATTTATAGAACCGCTGGTGTTTCGATCATGTTAAAAATTTCCACACCTTAGTTTAACAATATACGCACCGGAAGTTAATCAAATGCATACGTTACAGTGCTCAAATTGAAAGAAAACCAAAAGTGTTGGAAGCACAAATAACATGAGATGAGTGTTGACGTCCTCAATACTATACTTCCGCGTTGTTAAACTTTCGGCTCACGGAGTAATGGATTAAACAATAAAAGACCGTGGGCCACATTTACGCAAATAACGGAGCAATTTCTTCCGCAAAAGAACTGTCTTGATGAAAATCTACCAGTATTAACGCACCAAAAAATGTCTTGAATAATTTTTTTTATCATTTACCACAGCGTCAATGAGAATGTGAATTAAGCCATAGGGTACTACTTATTTCCAAATGTTAAAATCATTAAATATAAACGTAAGTGGGCAGGTAATAACGGGACCCAGCCCCTGTAAGCCTACAATAGTTCACAAAAATGTTGCTACGCAAATAAAGATCTTGATGCGGCTGTAGATCGACGTCACCTTCCCGCCAGAGGCCAAGTGCCTCTGCACATAACTGAAAATATTTTAGGCTCAGAGCAAACAAAATGAGACCCTTTGGTTTGTTGGACCTAAGCTTATTTATACGGAAGTAAGGGGCTTCCGAGGGATTACTGCATCTGGCTTTAATACATGCAGGACCACGGGCGTGAGACGACCCGGATGCGCCCAGGCACATCGTAAAAACCTAGCAGAACTATTGATTTTTAATTATTGTCTACGTAATATATTTGCTATCCTCGAATTCAACATACTTAAAGAGCATGATGTTCGGTGTGAGACGTACTGAGGGATACCGATATGTGAAATGACTACCTACATATTGGTAGTGTAATATGATTACTGTTAAGTTTTAAAGTTCGTAACGGTGATACCAAAGTTTGGTATTCAATGATTCAGTAAACCCGTTAATTTATTTTCGTTCTCTTGGAATATTTTCCTTTACGGCATTTAATGTATTTAATAAAACTCTTGAAAGTAATGTTAAATAAAACAAAACAAAAATTCATTACTTCATTTCTTTATTAAGATTGGTAAAAATCATCCTTTCACAATCGAATTTTTTAAAATATTTTGTGAAAGGATTGTGAAATCTGGCCTTCTTATAACATCATATTTCTGCAAACTGTTTGCATACCTACGAGTATAAAGCTTTAAATTCAAATATTTTCCGGGGGAGAAATCCAAGGACCACAATTGGATTGGTGGCCATTGGCGATTTTATATCCTAATGATGATGGCTGCGTACGCCTTTGCGCAGAACTCTTTAGAAAGAAATACACAATACCTAAAATTGTTACAAAATTTTATTTGTGTTGCATATGAAAGGAAAATGCAAAAAAATTTGTAACTGTAAAATAGATATTTCGAAATAACCTATTTAAATACTTTTAAAACTTCCTTATAAGTCTCTTCTTAATCCAAAATGTAAGCGTATTTCCATTATAAATACTGCAGAAATCACATTTTGAAAAACAACCTTTGTCAGTTGGGGCATTCACAGTTATAATTATCGTCTTATATAAAAAAATATTCATGTTAATGTAAACAAACATTTAATAATAGTTTTTATCGTACGATAATTTCAGTTTTAAAAATTTTAACCTTTGTGAATGAAGTAGGCGTGCATAAAGTTAATTAAATAAAATATCGGTTGATATTATTACCACTGTATTTTCATATAGCTAGAACTATTTATATGATAATCTAGTTTTGTGAGTAGAGCTACGGTATTATCGTCTTTATTCGAGGGGTTATACGTTAAAAATACAAAAATACTTCGAAACGCTAAACATAAGAAAAGTACACACGAATATTCGAACACAGATTTTTCATAATTACCACTTCATCGTTTCAGTCCCACAGTTCAATATTTGGGACTACGCTCAGGAAGTTCGTTTGATTATCTACACTCTAGCGTAGATAAAAACATCTAACAAGTAATCTCCGTCATTAGTGTGAGCTGTAGTTAGATTATGAGATTAAATTTTCATTATATTTTAAACAATGTCTGCTAATATCATCACTCACAAAATTATGTGTATTGGTTGTTTTTCATTGCAGATTTTGTAATGATACTGGTGGATATCTGAACAAAATTGTATTCTTTTCAGCGTCTAAAATCCTTTACCTATCCATGTGTGTAAAGGTTAAATGTACACGAATTTATGCACCGACTATGTTAAAAAAAAATTTGCATTTAACCTGCTTTAGTTGAACCATAACAAGATTGTTTTAACAAATATTACCAAAAAGGGCTTTTGAATTTTATGAGTAAATCTACTCGCATATGACACTGTTACACGCCATTCAATAGATGGCAGCTGGTGACTAAATAAGCGTAAGTGTAAATTATTTCCGTGCGGAAGATTACGTAGTATAACTGCTGCACTAGAACGAACTCCTTGGTCGCATGGCTTAAATAAGCCGCAATAATTGGATTTGCAAGCAAAGTCGATGCGCAGAATACTTAAGAACACAGATACCAAACAGCCTCTTGAACCGCGAACGCCAGCAGCACACGCAGCCAAAACGGCGTCACGCTAACCAGGATTATGTCGTGACGCAGTTAGCGAATCAGCGTCTAGTATCCTACTCGCCAGGAAACAGCCCAGGCAATAGGGAATATTTCGCAGTACGCAGTACCCAATTAGACACAAGGCCCTTTCTCAGAGCCTATCGCAGCCCCTTGGTCTCTTTGTAATCTTCTCCTCAGTGAACGAGGGCTGTTCCAAGACTGCGTGGATTGTAATCACTGTTCAGTGTCCGAGTCAGCAGAAACTCTATGTACCGCTTCCGGCGAAGCACTAGCTTCTCAAACACATTTTGGAGTGTAGTAAATGACACAGCTTTCACTTCCTGGCCCGCGCTAAATATCCTTTACAAAAATTTTTTTCCAAATGTTGAAAAGACCTAGAATTTTCGCTTTTAAGGTCTGGGATCTGTGAAGCATGGTATACAAACATTCCACCAGATTTTTCAAAGCTTCCTTGGGCTGTCGTGCCACGCGTGGCATAGCGTATCGTGAACAAACAACCATTCTTCATGAAGCAGTTTAGGTTTTTTTTTTTTACTATGTGACTGTTTCTGCCGACATATGCAAATAGGAATCCGACTCTGTTTCCTCAGGAAGATGATTGATTTTTAAGGAATAGAGACCACCCGTTAATGCGTCATCAAAGAATATAATAAAAATTAGTCCGGGTTTGCACAGTAATAGAAGACGTAGTTACGAAAATATATTTTCCCCTTTTTCTGAATTACAAAATATAAATTCCCAATATGTAATTATCAATTATTACCGCCCAGAGATGTTAGTTCGAGGAATCAGGCAGTTCTAGAGTACCGCGCGGAGAGTCAGTCAGTCGAGAGGCCGGGGGTCAGACTCCCGGCCACAACAGTACCTCAGTAACTCAGTATAGCAGTACGTCAGTAGGCACGGTAAGACAGGTAATTAGTACCGCACAGAGAAGTCAGCTACGTCCATCAGTCGAAGTAACGAGCATAAAGTGGCATGGAATTTCAGTACTGCCACCCCGGGATGCGCAGATAGTAAGTCGCAGGACAGAGTCAGAGACAGTTACCAGAGTCACGTCGGACGAGTAGTTTGACCACGTCGGGACGTGAGTTAGCCAGCCAG